>QRFJ01000056.1:935678-1375300 GCA_006176705.1 Cocos nucifera
AGCGGCCTACTGGATTCATTGCTGAGCGATCGGGCCGGGCTTCCGGCAGCGGCGGGGATTTATCCCCAACAGTAGCCCCCCCACTCCCGAGTTCAAAAATTGAAGGAAGGGAGTACCAAAACAGGCGACTGCCGAAGTCTTCTTCCAGGCTCCGCATTTGTTGCAGCTGAAGCTCGGGGGAGGTCTCATCTCCAGCCAATATTGACGCTGAAGTTGAAGCTGAGGCTTGGGGGAGACCTCATCCCCAGTCGATGTTTGGAGTTGAAGTGGGACTCGTTTCCAGCCAAAATTGGTGAAGCCGATGTTGAGGCCGGAGTCAATGTCGCCCCCCGTGGTCAGGGTCGGAGTTGACATTGCCTTCATCAACCGAAGTCGATTCGGGGGAGACCTCCTCTTTTGCAGTCAAGGTTATGATCGCTTGGGGGAGATCCCGTCTCCCGCTGATGCTGACACCGAAGTTGAAGCTGAGGTCCGAAGGAGACCTCGTCTTCTGTAGTGAAGCTTGCCGTAGACTCTGGGGCTAGGCCTTGAACCTTGCTCACGTTAGGACGAGGTTCTCCTCTTGTTCCTAACGGGCTGTGGGGGCACATCCGGACCGTCGTCCTCGCTCTCCCCCCATCCCGTCCTTCGTGGACGGGGCCTTCGACTTTGCTCACGCTAGGACGAGGTTCTCCTCCTGTTCCTAGCCGGCTGTGGGGGCACATGAGGACCGTCGTCCTCGCTTCTCCCCCCATCCCGTCCTTTGTGGACGGGGCCTTCGACTTTGCTCACGCTAGGACGAGGTTCTCCTCCTGTTCCTAGCCGGCTGTGGGGGCACATGAGGACCGTCGTCCTCGCTTCTCCCCCCATCCCGTCCTTTGTGGACGGGGCCTTCGACTTTGCTCACGCTAGGACGAGGTTCTCCTCCTGTTCCTAGCCGGCTGTGGGGGCACATGAGGACCGTCGTCCTCGCTTCTCCCCCCATCCCGTCCTTTGTGGACGGGGCCTTCGACTTTGCTCACGCTAGGACGAGGTTCTCCTCCTGTTCCTAGCCGGCTGTGGGGGCACATGAGGACCGTCGTCCTCGCTTCTCCCCCCATCCCGTCCTTTGTGGACGGGGCCTTCGACTTTGCTCACGCTAGGACGAGGTTCTCCTCCTGTTCCTAGCCGGCTGTGGGGGCACATGAGGACCGTCGTCCTCGCTTCTCCCCCCATCCCGGGGGAGATCCTTTGTGGACGGGGCTTATCTTCGACTTTGCTCGCGCTAGGACGAGGTTCTCCTCCTGTTCCTAACGCGGCGATTATTGACTGCTGCTCTCCTGTCATCGCATAGTTTTCGCATCCAGAAATGAATATTATGCAGAGGGGAGAATTTTACCGAAGGGAAATCGTGGACAGCGCGCTCTCGTTTGAGGGGTCGACGGGGTGTTGTTCCTCGGAGCTTCCCTCGAGCAGCAAGTCCCGTCCAGACGACCTCCTCTATCTCATGCCGGCCTTCATAATTTGGACCATGCTTCTCTTGACTTTGTCGCTGGGGATGACAATCACCGATGTAGCTAGCTCCTAGCTCCTCCCCGGGGTGGCGTTGATGACGCCGCGGGACGGCCAACCTTCTTGTCTTTTCCAGGTTACGGCAGTGCCTATAGCCGATCTTCTCCTTGATCGCGCATGTTTGGAGAGGCCGTAGTCCTTCAGGTCTTGGCGGTTGGCTCTTAACTTTGCCGAGAATTCGAGTTAGAGGAGCGGGTCGTAGTTGCGGAACCTTCTGGGAGGGGGGCTTCGTTCCGTCCTTGCCGGCGCCGAACTTTATTTTGGAGGTTGAGTTGAGGAGTTCGGCTTTCCACCGAGCTTCATTTTACCTTGATGCCGAGCTTTGGGGGGAGCCCGGCTTTTCTCCGAGCCGAACTTCTTCCTCTTTCCCACGAGACCCGCCGTGGGAGAACTTTCGCTGCTCTTGTTCGGACGAGCTCGAGGGGAGCTCGGCTTTTCTGCCCGAACTTCTTCCGCCTCCAGTGAACACTTTGTAGGCGGTTCCTTTGGGGGACATACTGGAGCGTGAGTTCGCCTTACTTGCGCCGAACTTCGTTCCACTTTCCCGCGGAAGCTTCCGCGGGAGGACTTCATACTTCTTTGTCGGAGCTTCCTCGCTGAGGGCTCATGGGTGGGTTCGGCCTTCCTCGCGCCGAACTTCATTCCGCTTCACGGGGGAACTTCTGCTCTCCGTTTCTCTCTTAGGGGCGATTGGGCTCCTCCCTAAGGCTGATTCCTCGCGCCCTCATGGCGGGCCTGCTGGTGGAGTCGCTACCGGAGGCTGCTGTAAAGCGTGCAACGCCTCCGTGAGGCCACGGCCACGGATCTGTCGGTCAAGCAGGCCGAACTGCTTCACATCCACCGCGGGTGCAGGTGGAACCTAGGCCGCCGGGGCTGAAGCAGGGAACAGACGGGCCTGGACGGGATCGGGTCGCAGAGGCCACCGAACGCCGTGCGGAAGCTCTCCTGGGTGGCGTTTTCTCTTCGAAAGAATTCTGAAAGGGAGAAGAGAGATCTCTGGAGAGGGAAGAGAAGGGTCGCCGAGCACTCCTTTAAGAACAAGGGAACCTCGAAGGTTCAGGCCCTTCCTCTAGCGCCAATCTGTTGGTGCAGAAATCCGTCGCCGCCGGAGGTCGCCGCAATCGAGGCCGCTGGGCGCCGCCGGGGACCTGCAAAACGAAGTCCCGTCCGGAACCGGTGGGGTGGTGGCTCCGGCAGGACCCTCCGACGGTCAAGTTAGTTTCCGGCCAACAGTAATGGAGTGCTCGGAATGAGTTCCGGAGCTTAGAGATGTGGAGGAGAGCTTAGAGAGTCGAGAGTTCAGAGAGCTTAGCCTTAGTATGTCGGGAGGGGTCCTTTTATAGCGGAGCTTAGTTGATGGTGACGGCTGTGCCGTCTGGCAGAGAGTCGTCGGGCAGCATGGAGTTTGGTACGGAGAGGAAGGCGTCGTCCGGTAGATCGTGGGAGCCATACCGGCGAGTCGTGGGCCGCATGGAGTCCGGTACGGAGAGGAAGGCGTCGTCCGGTAGATCGTGGGAGCCATACCGGCGAGTCGTGGGCCGCATGGAGTCCGGTACGGAGAGGAAGGCGTCGTCCGGTAGATCGTGGGAGCCATACTGGCGAGTCGTCGGGCCGCATGGAGTCCGGTACGGAGAGGAAGGCGCCGTCCGGTCTTGCTGCAGGCGACAGTTCGTCCAATGGAGTTCGGACTTGTAACAGAGTTCGGCCGAGGGGGAAGCTGGGGGAGTTCGTCTGGCTGAAGGGTCGGCCATCTGTAGAGTTCGGCCGCGGGACGGTTGCCGAGGAGTTCGACCGCTGAGAGGCCCGAAGAAGCTCGGCTGGCCAGTTGAAGGACTTCGGTTGCTAGTTGGTTCGGCCAGGGCTCGCTGAGGAGTTCGGTCGCCTAGGGTCGGTCCGAAGGGGTTCGGCCACTTGGGCTCGCCTGAAGTCGGTCCGAAGGAGTTCGGCCGTGGGGTCCGAAGGAGTTCGGCTGCATGGGCTCGCCTGGGGTCGGTCCGAAGGAGTTCGGCCGTGGGAAGTCCGAAGGAGTTCGGCTGCATGGGCTCGCCTGGGGTCGGTCCGAAGGAGTTCGGCCGTGGGAAGTCCGAAGGAGTTCGGCTGCATGGGCTCGCCTGGGGTCGGTCCGAAGGAGTTCGGCTGCATGGGCTCGCCTGGGGTCGGTCCGAAGGAGTTCGGCCGTGGGGTCCGAAGGAGTTCGGCTGCGTGGGCTCGCCTGGGGTCGGTCCGAAGGAGCTCGGCCGTTGGAAGTTCGAAGGAGTTCGGCTGCATGGGCTCGCCTGGGGTCGGTCCGAAGGAGCTCGGCTGCGGGAAGTTCGGCGGGTGGAGGGGGTTCGGCCCGGAGCTTGGCGCAGGGGAGTTCGGCCTCTAGGCAATTCGGCCGTGGTAGGGGCTCGGCCTGGCGCCTGACGCTAAAGCTCTTCAGCGGCTACTGGTTCATTGGGCTGAGCGTCGGGCCGGGCTTCGGCAGGAGCGGGATTTATCCCCAACAGTAAACATATTCAAATAAGTTACATAAGGCAAAAATATATAATCGCTTACATGATCTTTGAATTATTTAGAGAATTCATTACGGTGCATTTTCTCTTTCTTTCGCATACTTAGAGCACCATATTTTACTCTTATGATCTTCTTATATTTATTACAGATATAAAAAATAAATTTAGATATAATTAAATATTTTTTTTAATTATTATAAAATAAATAAGACTGAATGACTCATCTTATGTGTGGCTTAATTACATCATAATTGAAAAGCACATAGTGGTGCACCTTATCCCTTTTCTCAATGCTCAAATCAGTGAGACGGTATGAAGTGGAAAGTCCATCTGACTGTGGAATAGACTCAAATGCAGACTCAATTGGCTCATACTAATCATCCTAATTTTTCATTGACCGATTACGACGTGTCTCAAGCTTGTTTAAGTACATGGTACAAAAATTCATATACTCTTGATCCAAATAACCTTCTGCTATGGATCCTTCTAGACGATTCATATTTCTTATATAAGATTACAGAGTTTGAATATTCCTCTCAGTATATTACTACAAAAATGGCCTATGACAGCGCTTACTATGGCAACGATTTTCAAAATCGCTGCCATAGCTTCTACGGTAGTAATTTTCGTTAATCACTGCTATAGGTCGGACCTATGGCAGTGGTTTTTATAACCGCTGCTATAGGTCCAACATATAGCAACGGTTATAGAAAATTACTGCTGTAGGTCAGATCTATAGCAGTGATTATAAAAAATTACTATCATAGGTCGACCTATAGCAGTGGTTAATTGTAACCATTGCCATAAGTCAGACCTATAGCAGCGGTTAGTAGGAATCGCTACTATAATCTGATTTATGGCAGTGATTAATTATAACCGCTATCATATATATATATATATATATATTAAATATTATATAATTTTAAAATTTAATGTCCATCTTTATCGTTCATTATCTAAATAATTATCATTAGAGTGTCTTCGTAAAAGATTGCCTCGATCCGATGGCCCTAGCTTCATCGATCAGAAAAATTCAATTTCGACGATCATAAATGATGATGCAATGATCTGATAGATGGAGACCTCTGATAGATCCAAAAATTTGCAATGATGATCTCGGTGATGTTTGTAGCATACTATCAAAGTTTCACTTCAACCGAATATCGTTAACTTGGTCAATTTAGTATAGATTAGTTTCGACCATTAAATGATAATCGAGTGATCAAAGGACCAAATGGTGTTCGATTATGAGATAATTTTTTTTATAAATGATCTTGACTACTACTTTAATCATTTTTTACAGTGATAATTATAAAATTCAACTCGTGAGATAAAGAACGATCTAAAACTATACGTCTCTTGATAACCATTCTGAAACTTCATTGGTTGTTATGCTCGTACTTTTGCAATATCTACTTAACATGAATAGTTTATACAAAAATAATTTAAATTTTACTATCATATAAAATATTTAAAATTATAATAAAAATTATTTAACTAAAAATTATCTTATAATCGAATGCCGTTTAACTCTTTGATCGCTTGTTTCTAATTTAACGATCGAAATCATTCCATACTAAATTGATCATGATAACGATATTCGATTAAAGTAAAATTTTGATAGTATGCTACAAACATTATCGAGATCATCATTATAGATTTTTGGATTCATTAAAGATCTTTATTTATCAGATCATTGCATCGTCGTTCATGATCGTCGAAATCAAATTTTTTTGATCGATGAAGCTAGGGCCATCGGATCAAGGCAACCTTTTGCGATGACACTCTAATGATAATTATTTAGATAATGAATGATGAAGATGGATATTAAATTTTAAAATTATATAATATTTAAAAAAAAATAAAAAAAAATTATTTTTCATCTATGATAGTGGTTATCAAAAATCGTAGCTATAGATCTACAGCAGCGATTATAGAACCGCTGTCGTAGATCTATGACAGTGGTTTTAGGTAACTACTATCGTAGATCTATGGCAGCGGTTCAGTAACCGCTGTCGTAGATTTATGACAGCGGTTCGATAACCATTATTGTGGGTTAGATTAAAAATCTTTAAATTTTTTCTTTCCTTCCGTGCGTGCTCGATCTCTCTCGCTCTCTCTCTCTCCCCCTCCTCTTCATTGTCGATGAGGCTCCTTCCCCCCTAACCAGCATCGTTCCTCCTTCCCCCTCGACTGGCGCCCCCCCTCCTTCCCCTCCCTCTCCGCCCTCCCATCGGCCCCCCTCCATCCGACCCTTTCTCGACCCCCAACGAAACCTCCCTCCGACGAACCCCCATCCGACCCTCCCTTGGCCCCCCGCGAAACCCCCCTCCACCCTCACTCGGCCCCACGAAACTCCACCTCCCTCGCCCCCCCATCCGACCCTCCATTGGTCCCCAGCGAACCCCCTATCGATGAACCTCCATCCGACCCTCCCTCGGTCCTTTGTGAAACCCCCCTTCGACGAACCCCTATCCACCCTCGACCCTCCGCCGCCCCACATGAAATCCCTCCCCACACTCTATCCTCCTTCGACCTTAGTGCGAAACCAAATCCCCCTTCCGGCAAGGCCCCTCCACCTCTTTCGACCCCCATGAAACCCCACCCCCCCACCATCATCACCATTCTGACTCTCTCCCGATCGAGTGCAAAGCCTCCTTTGGCCTCCTCGTCACTATGCCCCCTCCCTCTAGCCCCTATCCCTGGTCGCCCTGCTCTCTCTCTCTTTTCTCTCGTTTTCTCTTTTTTCTATCTCACTATCTTGCTTTTGTTTCATAGGTTATCTCTAGTGCCGTCGTTCTCCTCTAGCATCATCATCGGTGATCCTCGGAGCTTTCAGTACGATCCGCTCTCTATAGCCGTAGGTATAATTTTTTTTAAAAAAATTATAGTATTATTTATTAATTATATATTTATAATAATTTATAAAATATTTAAAATAAATATTATAATTATCTGCATATCGTAGTTTTGGATCATGCCGTGATGGTAGCCTTGGGCCATGCCATATCGACGACTGTGGACTAGATCTATCAATGGGTTGGGTTCGGATCGAAACTTGGATATTCAGATTCAGACCCAATTTTAATTACTGGTACCGAATCCAAACCTAAATATCCGATGGGTCTATACTTGAGAGAGAAAGGGAGGGATCCGACCTCGCTGCCATCATTGGGAGGGAGGGGGTCTGGCCTCGCTGATGAGGGAGATCGAGAGAGGAAGAGTGGGAGATTGAGAGAGTGAGAGAGGAAGGAAGGGGTTCTGACCTCACCGGCATCACTAGGAGGGATGGGGTCCGGCCTTGCCAGCGAGAAAGATCGAGAGAGTGAGAGAGGGAGGGATGGGGTCTGGCCTCGCCGACGAGGAAGATCGAGAGAGGGAGAGAGGAAGATCGAGAGATGGAAAAGCTAGGAGGGAGGGGTTTGGCCTCGCCGCCGTCGCCGATAAGAGAGATCGAGAGAGGGAGAGAAGTAGTGATCGAGGAGATGGCACACAACTGAGCCAGCTCGGGCCATGATCGAGTTGGCTAGGAGAGGACCCTAGTCGGATGTCTCAGGCACGGAGCTGGCTCGACTTTCGAGCGAATAGAATTTGATATGTCACGATATTATATTAATTAATGTTCATTAATGTTGTAGGTCATAATGGCACCGAAATGCTATCTAGCTTTCACCCCTACCTCTCGATGGGTTATGCGTGGTTCAACATCCGAGGAGCAGTCGGAGCATACTCCATCTACCTCGACATCGACTGCTCAGGGACCTCCACCATCGACATCTACTCCACCGAAGGTATATACTCCACCAATGATATCTACTCCACCAATAGCTGAGCCTCTACCATCGCAGACATCTGAGTGTACATTTTTATTATATTAGCACAACTTTATTTTTTATATAGTATTTGTATACTTATATATTTGCATAATGTATTTGCATTGTAGGTACATCATCTAGCCGGATATTTTACGATCCCACATGTATGGCACATGTGTGGAACTGTCAGCATCAGATGATGGTCTATTACGATATGGAGGAGAGGTCGGTAGGAGAGACTGCATGGAAGATACATTTCTTTTTTGGAGTGCTTGTGAGGTGGTCGGACATTATTCCTATAGAGCCTAGAAACTGGCATTTGATGGATGCTGCCATCAGGGATCAGATATGGAAGGATATATGGATAAATACATGCATCTTAGTTATATTTATGCATTTTATATGTTTACACTATATATGTTTGATTAGAATAATTTTGTAACTAATTTTTGATAAATTTGTGCAGAGAAAGTATGACTTTTTCGATCATGAGAGGGCTTGAGATGCTTAACTGAAGAAGATTGAGAAGTTATACCAGGGTTATAAGGTCAAGCTCCATTGAGGATGGCTCGAGCACCGACGAGACATTTCGAAGGAGCTTGTTCCTTAGATACAGGACTGTCCTCCAAGTCAGTGGGAGAGGATGGTTAGACACTGGAGGAGCCAGAAGTTCGAGATAAAATTTCTAACTTTTAAATTTTTCAATACACTTAAAATTTTATTTAAATATTTTTTAAATATTTATTATTTATTTGAGTACTTGTTAGGCTATCTTCCATCAGAATCGGGAGAATCGTGCAGCTTAGGAGTATACGTACACTCTAGGCCGCAAGTCTATGGCTAGTCGTGTGCATAGAGAGGTAATTAATTTTAAATCTTACTAGATAAATTAAATTCATATTTTTTATCATCTTCTGATAAATTTATTCTTTATTATAGCTGATGAGAGATAGAATGATGCCCAGCCGTAGCGAGATCTTTCGATCCAACCGCACGGACAAGATGGGCAGGCCAATGAACATCACAATCGGGCGTATTTTTATAAGTATTAAATATATTAGTATATATGATTAGTATTATAGTATTTTTTATAAAATTTTATTTTAATTTATAATTACAGAATCAGTTAGATGCGCTTACGAGCAAGGGCCCGGATACCTTTGGGCCCATGACCATCTATCTCAGGTCTTGGGGCCTGAGCACTCTGGGAGGATCCGATGCAGGTCCGAATATACGTCGATGAGCTACTGGTCCAAGGCGAGCATCTCCTCATAGACTTTCGGTGTCGTCAACCGAGAGGAGCTTGAGGAGGCGTTGGCATGGGCAGATCATGCTACGATGCAGATAGATCGGGTTGAGGAGCGCGCATCTCATCTAGAGGGTATCGTGAGAGACATGATGTCGATCCTCAGCATGCATTTTAGAGTCACAAGCTTCGAGGATATGTTGGCCTATATTTTAGCTCCAGCTCCAGTTCTAACTTTTGGTGACGACGACGACGATGATGTAAATTTAAGAGACTTTTGATGTATTTTATTTTTTATAAAAAATATTATAATAAATTTTATTCCATAATAAAATTTTAGCATTTTAGAATAATTTTTATATTTATTATATTTTCTTATGTTATGTATCTATATTTATCAGATAAAATATATAAAAAAATAAAATTTTTATTTTTTAATTATTCAAGATCTACGATAGCGATTTTATAACCGCTGCAATATCCGTGCCAATCACTGCCATAGATCCTTGGTGCAAATGATGCCAACTGCTGCATTAGACCTATGGCAATGGTTAAAAAATCGATGCTATAGATTACCTATGGTAGTGATTATGTAACCGCTTCGATCTATTGTAGCGGTTTATAAACTGCTGTAATAAGCTATCTATGGCAGCGATTCTAACAACCGCTGTAACAATCACTGTCATAGAGCTACGACGATGGCCGTAGTAGTAGCGGTTAGAAAATCACTGCCATAGCCTATGACAGCGATTTTTTGGGCTATGGCAGTAGTTACGAACCGCTGTCGTAGCCCTTTTTTGTAGTAGTGATAGGATACATCCATCGGTAGAATACTGAGCCTCCAAGTATAACTTTTTTCGTAAGGTGCATGGTGAGATGCATCATAATCATGAAAAATGATGATGGAAATATCTTCTCCAGATCACATAATATAGTTACCATCCTTGCCTTCATTTTCTTCACATCTTTCTTAAGCAATCTCTTTGCACAAATATCTCTGTAAAAGTTGTAATGACGAATAACAGCATTCTGATATTTTTTGGCAACATACGGTGAGTAGCTATTAGGATCAATTTTTGCATTAGCACATGATAATCACGAGTCTTCAATCTCCCAAGTTTGATATCCTTACTATTCACATGCTTTAATATGTTGCTTGAGTATCCATCTGAGACCTTTATGTTCTCCAATACATAAAGAAATGTAGACCATTTGAAGACATTCATAACATAGCATGTATAAGGGAGCCTCCACTATTCTCTTCCTACCGACTCTGGATGGAATGATCTCCTAATATCCTATTCTTTTAAGTCAATTCGAGAATTCAAGTCATTCTTGATCTTATCTTTGATATTCAAGATTATTGTCAATAGGAGCTCGCACACATTCTTTTCAATATGCATTACATCTAAGTAGTGGTATAATAAGTTTATCTTCCAATATAGCAAGTCAAAGAAGATGCTCTTTTTTCTCTAATTAAAGTGTGTGTCATCTTTCTTTGATCAACGCTTCCTCTTCTTACCATCAATTGGATCATCTTTTTCAAATTCAATACTGAGATCATCTAACTCTTTCAATACATCACTCTCAAATATCTGGCTAGGCACCTCATTTTCTTCAATAGTGCCATCAAAGGAGCGTGCATCACTTCTATATGGATGATTTTGATGGAAAAAATGTCAATGTCCTATACAGCTAAAGCTCTTCTAATGTGTCAACCTTCTAGATTAGGTATTTTTTCCATAAACTGAGCATGCTAGCTCACCTTTTGTGCTCCAATCCAATATTAGAGCATAGATTGAAAAGTCATTTATTATCCATAAAAGTACTGCGCTCATGGAGAATGACTCATTAAGTAAAGCATCAAAAATTGGAACACCTTGAATGCTTCATAACTGTTACAACTCAATAATAAAAAGCTGTAAATAGACATCAATATCATTACTTACCTCTATCAGCCCAGGGATAAGCACTGTCATGAAAGTAAAGGATTTTTTCATACACATCTTTGATGGAAGATTGTAAACATGAATAAATATTGGCCATATACTATGGATGATATTTATATACTTGAATAGATTGAAACCATCGCACGACAAGTCCAACTTCACATTATATATCTCTTATATGAAGTTGGGATGTAATTCATTAAACTTTTGCCATGCCTCTCCATCAACTAGATGCCTCAATGCATCATTTTTTATTCGATCCTCTTCATACCATCTCATGTCCTTCGATGTCTTTGCCAACATAAATAACTTTTGTAGTCTCAAAATTAAAGAAAAGTGCCACATCACTTTTGAGGTACATGAGTCAATATACCATCTTTATTCTATTTTCATCTTGATATACCGCACCTCGTACACTCATTTTGGTTGACATCCTCCTTCCAATAGAGCATGCAATCATTGGGACATGCATGTATCTTGGTGTAAGTAAACCTAGCTGTTCAATAATCTTCGATGCCTCATAATTATTTTTTAAAATTTATGCATCGTCCGGAAGAATATCCCTAAAAAACTCTAGTATGCAGTTTACTCCATTATTACTGAACCCATTGGAGCATTTCGCATGACACAACTGGATTAAAAACTCAAACTTCGACATCTTTTCACATCTAAAATACAACGAAATATTAGCATCCTCCATCAACTTACGAACTTTCTCCATATCTTCACTGTTTGTTATTCCACCAACCATAAGATCAGGCATGGATGTAGATGCACCATCATTGTGATCAACAAATGAAAAAAGTATTACGAACCATTTGTTCCATTCTTTCATCATGTTGATCGCCTCCTTATGGTCTGCCCTCATCATGTTAATCCCAATAAATTTCATAATCGAATTTAAAGCTATAAATAGTAAGATGATCATTTACATCTTGACAAGATAGCCTGGCCCACCCATACACTTTTTATAAGGACATTGGATAAGTTTGTGGTCGCCAAATTTTTTTATCACAAAATCAAAAAATTTTTGAAGTCTAGCCTTATATTCTGATGAAAGCCTACTAAACTTCATCCATTTCTTATCCATTATAAAAATTGATGATATTATAATTAAATCATGCATGCAACTTATAATATATACTAATACATTATAAATAAATATATATTATAAATAAAAAATATATTATAAATAGGAATCAAAATAAATATCATATGTAGAACTCACATTAAATATCATTTTTAGATGTATAGTAAATGCATCCTATCATCAAATAATAGGTAGAGATAGATCCTATTCTATTCAAAAATTACATTAATTCTATAGATTTATTATAGTAATCAAATGATATGCAACAGAATCGAAAAAAATTTTGATAGTATTTTTTCTTAGTTCTCCTGTGTAGGAAGAATAAAAGAAAAATACTATCCAAAATTTTATTTAAAATTCTTAGCATATCATTTGATTACTAAAATTACCTGTAGAATTATTTATAATTTTTAAACTATCCAAATTGGATAATCAATTGATCATTGTACATAATTCTTTCATCCATATAATTATATATAAATATATGAATGCCAAGATTATGTACACTAATCAATTGACGGATCTATCATTATGTAATACCATAAATAAAAATAACAAGATATAAATAGTCGGCAAGAGTTCTCTTATTTATCGGTACGACCCACGACCGCTGACATGGCCCAAAATCCATCGATGGAAATTTTTTTATCGATCGGCATGGCTCAAGAGCCGTCCATGATCACTGACACGACACGACCTACAATCGTCGACATGGCATGGCCTAAGACCGTCCACGACCATCGACACGGCATGGCCCAACCTAGAATCCACCGACATGATCCAGAACCAGTCAACAGGAGTCCTCTTATCCATCAGCACGATCCACAATCGATGAATAATTATAATTTTTATAATAAATATTTATAATATTTATTATAAAAATTATAATTAAATATTAATATAAATATATTATAAATAATAAATATTATAAATAATAAATAAATAATATTATAAAATTTAAAAAAATCATACCTACGGTTATAGAGAGGGGTCATACAGAGGAAGATGATGATGCTAGAGATTATCCACGAAATGATTGAGACAGATAATGAGTTAGAAAGAGAGAAGAGAGAGAAAAAGAAAGAGAAGAGAGAGAGAAAGAGGAAAGAGAGAGATATATAGCAGGAAGAGGGGTTGGGCTGAGGAAAGAGAGGAGGTGGCAGAGCTGGCGATCGGGTTGAGGGAAGAGAGGAGAGAAAGAGAGGTGATCATAGCCGACGGTCGAGGAGGAGGGGATGAAGGACGAGGGAGGGGGGTGGTGCGGTGACGGAGAGGTCAGGAGGGTGGGTTTGCGGGCACAGCTTCGATGGAGGAGCTGCATGCCTAGGCTAGGGAAGAAGGGGAAGGGGGTAGCATGGTGATGGAGAGGCCGGAGGGTGGGCTACAGGCAGAGTCGGAGGAGGGGCGGGAGGGTTGGTTGCGGGCGGCAGCCCGGTGAAGGTGCCGCGGGCCTAGGTCGGAGAAAAAGAGGAAGGAAAGGGAGGAGGGGGAGGTGGCGGTGTCGGTTGGGAAAGAAGGGGGAGGCATGGGTGGAGGTGGCACCGATTGAAGAGCCAATAGGAGGTGGAGGAGGAGGCGGCACCGACCGAAGAAGGAAAGGAAGGGATGAGATCTCACCGGTGGTGGAGAGGAGGGAGAGAGAGAGAGCAATCAATGGAGAAAAAAAATAATTTAGAGGTGGGCAACTGGAAATAACCTAATCTATGATAGCGGTTTTGGAACTGCTATCATAGGTATCAAAATTCAAGCTGATCCAAATTAAAATCGAGCCGATCCAAGTTTCAGGCTATAGAAATGAATGTTCTATTTTTCTAAGTGAGCTAATCTGATTTGGAATCGAGCTGATCCGACTAATAATTGAGTTGATCCAATTTGGATCCGAACCGACTCGATCAGCAGAAATAGATTTAGGATAGCGATTTTCATTAACCACTACTATAGATTAAATTATGGCAGCGGTTCTTTGTAACCACTACCATAGGCTCAATCTATTACAGCGGTTAGTCATAACCACTATGATATATTTTTTTATATTTTTATTTTAAATATTATATAATTTTAAAATTTAATATTTATTTTTATCATTTATTATCTAAATAATTATTATTAGAGTATCATCATGAAAGATCGTCTCGATCTGATTGCCTTAGCTTCATCGATTAAAAAAATTTGATTTCGATGATCATGAATGACGATGCAATGATTTAATAGATGGAGATCTTCGATTTGTTCAAAAATCTACAACGATGATCTCGATGATATTTATAGCAAACTATCAAAATTTTATTTCAATTGGATATCATTATCATGGTCAATTTAGTGTGAAGTTATTTCGATCGTTAAATGAGAAACGAGTGATCAAAAGATCAGATGGCATCCATCCATGAGATAATTTTTTAGATAAATTATCTTGATTACTATTTTAATCATTTTTATGATGGTGATCATAAAATTTAAATCATGGATTTAAGAATGATCCCAAACTATACGTCGCTTGATATCCATTCTTAAATTTCGTTGATAATTATGCTCGTATTTTTGTAAGATCTGCTTAACGTGAATGATTCTTATAAAATTATTTAAATTTTATGATGATCATCATAAAAATTATTAAAATAATAGTCAAGATCATTTATCTAAAAAATTATCTCATAATCGGATGCCATCTGGTCCTTTGATCACTCATTTCTTTTAATTATCGAAATCATCTCATGCTAATTGATCATGATAATAATATTCGATTATAGTAAAATTTTTATAATATGCTACAAATATCACTAAGATCATCATTATAGATTTTTAGATACATCAGAGGTCTTTATCTATCAGATCATTGCATCATCATTCGTGATTGTCAAAATTAAATTTTTTTGATCGATGAAGTTAGGGCCATCGGATCAAGGTGGCCTTTTGTAATGACACTCTAATGATAATTATTTAGATAATGAACGATGAAAATATGCATTAAATTTTAAAATTATATAATATTTATAATAAAAATATAAAAAAAATATATCATAGTGGTTATGACTAATCGCTACAATAGATTGAGCCTATGACAACAGTTATAAAGATCACTACCATAATTTAATCTATGATAGCGGTTAACCCTAATCGCTGCCATAGGTCAGACCTATGGCAGCAGTTAGGACCAACTAATCGTTGCTGTAAATTCTATTATAGCAATTTTGAAAATCGCTGCTGTAGTATATGCTATCGTAGCTCTTTTCTATAGTAGTGACAATGTAAGCCAAGATGAAAAAAAAAAGAAGAGGATGGGATGCTAATTCTTTTATAAAATATTAAAATAAAAAATTTAGATTCATCCATGATAAAATTATTGGTGCTTTATATCTAAAAACCTCATGTGAATAATCACAATTCTATGAATTGCTGTAATTTTCTGCTCTCATGCGTTATGCTAGATGCAAGGTGCTTTTTCTTGGTACATGGACCATATAATTACACACAAAAAAAATCATGGATGGCAAAAAAAAAACCAATAAAAACTCTCATAAAATATTTTTTATATGTTTTTAAAAATTAATTTAAAATATAAATAAATAATTACTAGATATATGTCAGATAAAAGAGGCAATTAGCTGGTGGAAATCTGATTCCAATGTTCGTCAAGTTCCTGTAATTTTTTTTTGATAATATGGGTATCGAGTATGAATACTTTATATACTAATTTAATTATAAAATTTTTTTATCAAAATAATATAAATTTAAATTTATGTATTAAAATGATACAAAACTAAGAAATGTCATGACATTTCTTACAAATAAGAATGCCATTTTGAATTGTGTTTCTAGCCTAATTAGCATTCCATATGGTCCAGCCAAAGCCTAAAAAAAGAAAAAAGGAGGGGCGGGGGGGGCGACATGGGCTGGTGGGCGGAAAGGACCAATCGAGGATAGGGACGATGTGGGCTGGTGGGTGGAGAGTATTGACAGGGGTGGAAGGAATGGGATGTATCTTTCACATGAAAAAAGATTCTCCTGGATGGCCCTCCCAGCCTTTTTCTATAGTGGGCAGAGAGGTGGGGTGGGAGGCAGCGTCAGCTGGTGGGTGAAGAAAGCTGGCCAAAAAAAGATTCTCCTGGTGGCCCTTCCCCCCTTTTTCAGTAGTGGGCGGAGAGGTGGGATGGAAGGCGGCATGGGCTGGTGGACGAAGAAGGCTGGCTGAAGTGGGGAGAATGGGATGTACCTTCCTCCTCATCCCGGCACTCTCCGTCCACTACCCCCCCACATGATCCTGCCAAAGCCAAAAAAAAATGCTATTTAGAATGATTTTTTTTTGATTTTAGCTCGACCATGTCGGATGCTGATTAGATCAAAAATATCATTCAAAATGATATTTTTATCTAAAATAAAATTTCTTAATTTTACATCATTTCAATAAATAAATTTAAATTTATATTATTTTTATTGGTGCAGAATCTGGTTGACATCGGATCGAGTTGAAGTTGAGGAAGAAGAGATCATCATCGATGATCTACAAAATAAAGTTCCATTCAGAGTTGATGGTGGTGGCTCCGGTAGGATCCACCGATAATCAAATCAGCTCTTCTGACCAACAAAAATGAAATGCTCAGATAAAAATTCAGCAAAATTTTGGAAAGAAGAAGAGAGCTTAGAGAAAATGTATCTAGAGGGTCTCTTTTTATAAACGGAGCCTGTAACAGACTGATAGTGATAATCGTAATCATCCGATAGTGGGTTGCTCAAAATCATGTGAAATTTATTATGGAGAGAGGTATCGTCCATAGCAGACTGATAATGATAGCCATAATCATCCGATAGTGGGATTGCCTATAGCAGATTGATAATGATAGCTGTAACCGTTCGGTAGTGGATCGCTCGGAGCCACATAAAATTTATTACAGAGAGAGATGTCATCCGTTCGTTGAGATTTAATAATTGAAGTTCGGAGGAAGCAGGCGTTGGTTGGTGAAGAGCTTTGATATATGTTAATTTGAAAGAAGTTCAGACTTCTAAAGAAAATATGGTTAGAGGAGATCATCTAGAATGAATGCTAGTTGAAATCTGAAAGTAATTTGCTAGAGGAATCTGGATGGAGTTCGACTGATGGAGAAGTGCAGAAGGAGTTCGACTGATGGAGAAGTTCGAAAGAAGTTCGACTGATGGAGAAGTTCGAAAGAAGTTCGACTAATGGAGAAGTTCGAAAGAAGTTCGACTGATGGAGAAGTTCGACTGAAGAAGATGTCTAGAAGAAGTTCAGTTGAAGGAGAAGTTCAGAAGGAGTTCAACCGCTGGAGGAGTCTAAGAGGGGTTCGGTCGTTGGAGGAGTTCGATCACTAGAGGAGTCTGGGAGAAGTTCGACCGTTGGAGGAGTTCGATCGCTGAAGAAGTTTGGGAGGGGTTTGGCCGCTGGAGGAAGCATTCTCGATCGAAGCTTTTTTGTGATTATCAGTTACATTAGACTAAGCATCAGACTGGACTTCGATGGGAGCAGGGTTTATCGTCAATACAAGTCTCCCATTTTTGAGTTCGAAATTTGAAGAAAGAAAGTACAAAAAAGACGACTATCAAAATTTTTTTTGAGCTCTGCATCCATTGAGATTGAAGTTCGGAGGAGATCTTATCTTCTGTTCAAGCTAAAGCTCGAAGGAGATCTTATCTTCGGTTGAAGTTGAAGGAGATCCTATCTTTTGTTGAAGTTGAAGCTCGGGGAAGATCTTATCTCCAATCGAGGTTGAAGAAGATCTTATCTCCTGTTGTGGTTGAAGCTCGGGGGAGATCTTATCTCCAATCGAGGTTGAAGTTCGGAAGAGAATTCTAGTTTCGGATTCAAAATTTGATGGAAGAAAGTAAAAAAGACGATGACTGAAGTCCGATCCTAGGTTCCCGCACTTATCAGGACGAGATGTTTCAATGTTACACCAATCATTTATTGCAGTTGGATCGTCAGATGCTCGCTCACATCAAGAGGATTCATTGTCAGGAGGCGAAGGCATAGAAAGCTTAGGAGGACCTTCGGGCCGAGGTCTGCCATCTTCAAGAGAGGGTCGACGAGGTCGAGCATCTTGCCGAGGAGAAGGCGGCGGACATCAAAAGTCTTCAGGATGCGCTCCATGAAGAGGAGTTCGCCTCGGTCGGACTAAAGATCGCACTGGCCCTGGAGGAGGAGCGGAGGAAGAAAGCCGAAAATAGGATTGTCAAACTGGAGATCCAAATGATGAAGTCGATCTCGAAGGCAATGACCCAAGCTGTGGAAGAGTTCAAGACCTCTTCCGAGATGCGAAATCTGAACGTCGAGTTTAAACAGGAAGCATGCGAAGGTAGGATAGTCCGAAGGTTCCTCGAGGTCGACCTCGGCTTTTGGGAGGAGGAGAAAGACGATGTGGAGGCGGGACCATCTAATATGGTAGTCGACCTTTTTTTTCGCATTTGACGTAGTTAGATTGTCGTGAAAAAATACGTGTAGAAATTCTCCATCGAGCTTTTTCCTTCTCCACGTCCTTGGTCTACGAGGTTCCAACTTTTGCTCATGTTAGGATGAGGTTTTTCTTCCATTCCTAACAGACTGTAGGGGCACATTAGGACCGTTGTCAGGATCTCTCCTCTCATCTCGTCTAAAATGAATGAGACCTTCGACTTTGCTCATGTTAGGATTGTTAGATATGTGTGTGCCCTAGAAGCCAGAATTGGCTGACACTTGTAATACACTTCTAGGAGCAAAATTATAATTTTAACTATAAATAATAAAATAGATTATTTTCTATCACATATGTATATTTAGTGTCTGTGATACATCTCTTGAGTTAATGATAATGATAATTCTTATTTTTAAGAGTTAAAAATTTAAGATAAGAATTATTATTATTAACTCATAAAATGCTCCTGACCGTAGGATCATCATGAGGATGGTGATTGATCCGGAAGGTTAGTGTACAATCACATCTTTATAGTAGATGAGTCTTGAGTCTATAATGTAGAGATACCGAAGTGAGAGTATAGATACTCATTAGAAAATGAGGGCACTGAGTGTGACCACCTCGAGTAGTCATAAGAAAGTCTATCTTTTCGTCGATGACTGACTCGAAGCTGTAGTGGTGTGTCTGGTTCTTTGATCTGAGGTGCATCAGCTGTTCATCTTGAGGGTGTTATAGTTTGATTACACCATGACTCGTCTCCTAGCCATTCGAAATTTTGAGGTGTATGTTGGCTATAGCATGTTCATTGTAGGAATTGGATTGCACCAAGATGGAATCTATCTACCTTGGTGGATGAGGAGCAGCCCTATGATGATCATGAGAATCAAGTCCATAAACCCATGGCCATGGTAGAGAGTGAAATAATAGAAAGAGTTTCTATTAAGATTTTCACATTGAACTTGAATCAAATGATTAAATCATATGATAGAAATTAGGGTTTGACGAGTTCACCTTAACCTTAATCTGATCGAGGCTCAAGATAGAAGAACTTAATCACACAAGTAGCTGCACCAAGAGGTTTATTTTCTGTTCTGATGGATTGCCACCATATACTGCTAGGTGTCACTGGTGGATTTTGGGAGCAATTATAATGATTTAGATGATCGATCATTCTAGTTGTCTGAATCAGAAGAGTTTTGATCCAATGAAAGGAGTTTCGATGATGTTGATGATGGAGATCATGATATATTTCATTACCATACAGAACTAAATCTAACTGGATCACACAAACAAGGATTTGGATCTAGATATCATCAATTGGACTAACCTAATTCAATTGATTTGAATTAGATTCAATTAGGTTTAAGGAAATCATGCTAGCACATGATTGAGCATAACATTCTCTTTCTATTTTCATTTGAAGTTGTCTCGACTGAGCCAAATGTATTTGTGCTCACTCAGATACCTTTACTTGGTCTGATTGAAGCTTGTCTAGGTCAGAAAAGGATTATCTTAATTTATGAGATAAATTTGAGACAAGACCTATCATTTTTCATCATCTGCTAATTCTTATCCTTTGAGTTTGATCAAACGTTGATCTTTGACCCTTGAACATCTGCTCATGTGTCATGCACTTATTAGAGAGCAGATAGGGGCTTGTTCCCTCACTGAAATTTGGAAAGGAGGGGGCGCACGCTTAGAATGGCATGCGCCCATGGATAAGAATGTCTGGAGTCCCATACGGATGTGACTCTAGGTTGCTTCTTGGATTCAAACTAGGTGACCCTTAACTGTAGACTTTGATCAGTCCAAGATGCCATCTAAGGATGAATCTATGGGGCTCTCATCTTATTAGATCATGTGATGTAATCCCATCAATCAGATTTAGATCTGATTGCATGAAGTAATGCGATTGGCCGGGGTGATGCAGTACTGCATGGCGCAGTAGGGTCTATAAATAAACCCTGTTTGCACCCAACCAGAAGAGAGCCTATTCCTAGCCACGTCCCAAGGCTCCCCCTCTCCCTCCTCCATGCCATCTTCTAATTCTCTCTCTCCTCTCCATGCCCAAGGAAAGTTGGGCATGATTTTGGTGCAATTCAGACAATCAAAAGGTGACGAGAAAGCAAGAAGGCAGCCCTACTACAAGAGACTGCAGCAGATCTTCAAAAGAAGTTTTGAAGATCCTCCAAATCAGATCTAGATTTAATTTTTAGAGAAAAAAAAAAAAGAAGAAGATCTATAGATCCAATTCGAGTGGATATCGATAGAGGCCAGATGCTAGCATGGCTAGATCTAGAACCTCAGACAATCAGCAGGATCATCAACGGAAAATCGGATTACCCAAAACTAAGGTAACATTAATTTAGATTTAATTTAATTTAATTTTTTTATTTATTAGATCATAAAATCAGATCTGAAAAATGTTAAATCTAATTTGGATCTAAGAGAAAATTTTTGAAATATGCCTCTCGATCCAATCAAATTTGAACGAACCTGACCCAGGAAAATTTGATTTTCTCCTTCAACTGGTATCAGAGTTAGGCTGCATAAAATTTATTTAGATCTAATTTAATATGATAAATTAGTAATTTTAGATATCATATGAGATGTGATTAGATTTAAAATAAAAAAAATTATAAAATTAAAATTAATTAATCTAAATCTAAAATATATGAGATACATAACTAGACTAGGAATAGAATTATTCTATGTATAGTCTAGTATAATCATAATTTTTATTTGATTAAATATAATTTTAAGATTTATTTATTTACTATTTTTTAATTTTATAAATATTATAATCATATCTAAAAATAAAAAATAAATTAAATTTAATTTATTCATATGAGATATGATAGTTGCATGTTTAGACTAGTTGTAGAATAGTTCTACGAAAAAATCTAGATTAAATTTTATTTAATGTGATTAAATTTAAATTTAATTTTTTAGATAATTATGAAATAATTTAGATATAAAAAATATGCATGATACGATGTATACATAAACATATTTTAATTAGATCAAATTTTTATATGAGATATATGCTTAGATCTAATTAGTTTTGTAGATTAGTTATGTTTTTGATTAAGGTGTTTCCTTTGGCCATCCGATCATAAGAATAAAGTAGAATTTAAAGACCTTCTCCTCCTATTCGATGGGATGTTCTTATGATGTGTAGGGATGCTGTAAATTCATTCTTAATCAAAAATTAAAAACTTATTTTCTGCAAAACTCTAGACCTTGAAATCCTAGGATCTTATTTACATGTTTTATTTATGAACCCTAAACTTAATTAAAAATTAAAATTATGAAATATATTAGATCTAAAATTAAAAATTTTAGATCTAAGATATATTCATAATATTGGGTTCGAGCTTGGGTAGCTCAATTAGGTCTAAGTGGTTGATCAAATCGAATCAAGAGTTAGTTAGATGGGATCAACAGTGCTTAAATTGATCAGCCTAATAAGATTAATTTTGGGTCAAGATCGAGCCATGTGAGTGATCGATCAAGCTAAGACCTAATTAGGCTCAGTGGTTAGAGTCTGAATTGTAGGCTAATCCAATTGATTCTGGCTCAATAATTTGGTGTCTAAGATAAGTTTGGCAGATACGATCGACAGATTTTTAATTGAGAGCTACTCGACTCGAATGCACTCTTATCGAGTTAATGGCATATCCCTTCCATCGGTCTTACTTACCTGGTTGTATTTGTTGACTCAGTTTTGATCTAAGATGGTCAATAATCTGAGCTAACCCATGCCACTAGGTTAGTCATAATGATTATGACTATATCAAGTCTAGTTTAATGAGACCTAAATAAAATCTTCCTAAGAAAAGATTAAGTCAAGGTCTTCCACCATTATAGATGTGCGGGCCCTTTTCGGGGTTGATTGTTCTCGACTAGTTATAGTGGCTCAGTTGCATCGAAAAGACGCAACCATGTCTATTAGGCATTGGATGCTATAGGCTGGATGATGGATTGGACTTAATATTTTGGATACTATGAGAGACCCAATTACGAATTCAATCTATGCAAATGATGGGTCTGACTTAACTAAGGAGTGGATCAATATTCTGGACATGGTGAGATTCATGAATTAGAGATCAAGTTTGGGTGCATCATGATTAAGAGAATCATTGAACAAGAGTTGTTCACTCATTGGCTAACCCATCATCAATAACTATTAGGTGAGGTGATGAGTCAGTTGGTGGGACCGCATCATCCACTAAAAATTAGTAATCGTAGAGATTTTTGCATCTCTACAGAGAGAGTGTAGGAATCCAAAAAAAATAGTGAAAGCTAATTTATTTAAAAATAAAATTTTTAAATAAATTGGTTAAGTCTTAATTACAATATCTAACTAGAAATTTTGACTCTCTATAGAAAAATGTCTGCATCCAACCAACTAGCACGTATCCTAGACATCCATAGACTGATCGGACCAAATTATAAGGATTGACTTTGGAACTTCAAAATTATTTTAGATTCTGAGAAGTTAACTCATGCATTGGACCAGGACCCTCCCACCTTACCAGCTCGTCCATCCATTGAGCAGAGAGCATCTGTGATAAAATGGATGAACGAAGATAATAAAGCTAGATACTACATGTTGGGATCAATGTTTGATGAACTTCAGCACCAACATGAAGATATTAAGACTGCTTACCAAATGTTGGCTCACCTATAGGAGATGTTTGGTGAACAGAGTCGCGCAGTCAAGTATCAAGTCACTAAATGCCTATTCAAGACTAAAATGCATGATGGACAGTCAGTCCAAGATCATTATCTGATGATGATCAAGGACTTGGAAGAGCTTGAAAAGCTCGGAGTGAGGTCGGACTTGGATCTGCAGAATGATATAATTCTACAATCCTTGACTGATGCGTATGGGCAGTTCATCATGAACTACCATATGCATAAACTTCAAAATTTCTTGGCCGAACTTGTGAATATACTGGTTACCGCTGAGCTTTTCATGAAAGATTTTAAAGACTCAGTGCTTGCTATAGAACGGATTTCTTCCAAGAGAAAGCCTTTTGAAAAAAAGAAGTCTGTGAAAAAGCAGAATGTGGAAGGAGGAAAGAAGAAAAAGGCGGAGCTGAAAAAGAAAGCCGCTGACAAAGAAAAGTATTTTCATTGCAACAATGATGGCCACTGAAAGTGAAACTGTCCTACTTACCTGGCCACCCTAAAGAGGAAGGAGGCAGGTCCTTCTAGAGGTATGCTCATTATTGAGTCTAACCTTATGGTTTTTTCTGCATCCAGTTGGGTATTTGACTCTGGTTCTAGTGCTCACTTGTGCACTTCCATGCAGGATCTTTAGGATAGTAGGAGGCTAAGGGATGGTGAGATGATCCTGCACGTCAAAAATGGAGCAGGAGTTGCTATCGTGGCCGTGGGAACATATCCTCTTCAACTACCATCTGATTTAGACTTAGTATTAAAAGACTGCTATTATGTGCCTGCAGCAAGCAGAAATTTGATTTTTATTTCTTGCCTTGCATTAGAAGGCTATGTAATTAGTTTTCTTAAGGACCATTATAACATTCTTTATAAAAAAATAAAATTGCAAGTGGTTTTCTTATTAACGGTCTTTATCAATTACATATTGATGTATCTGTTTTTAGTTTCGAGCAAAATGTGAATGCCATAAAATCAAAACGAGCTAGGGATAGTCCAAACGATAGATATCTATGGCACCTAAGACTAGATCATATAGCAGAAGATAGGATTAACAAATTGAAGAAAACTAGGCTATTGAGTCCGTTGACTTCTGAGTCATATCTAATTTGTGAATCCTATCTTCATGGCAAAATGACTAAGCTCCCTTTTGTAGGACATGGGGAAAGGGCCATGGATCTTCTTGCCCTAGTGCATACTGATGTGTGCGGCCCATTTGATGTACCGACTAGAGGCAACTTTGTCTACTTCATAATCTTTACCGATGATTTATCTAGGTATAGATATGTGTATCTTATGAGACACAAGTTTGAAGCTTTTAAAAAGTTCAAGAAATTCAGACATGAAGTAGAAAAGCAAATTGAAAAATTCATTAAGGTTCTTCGATCAGATCGAGGAGGTGAATACCTTAGTCCAAAATTTTTGGACTATCTCACGAAAAATGGCATAGTCTCTGAATGGACTCCACCTAAAATACCTTAACTCAATGGGGTTTCGGAATGGAGGAATTGGACCCTATTAGATATGGTCCGATCCATGATGAGCTTCACAGACCTCTTTGATTTTTTTTGGAGATACTATTTATTAATTGCAATATACTTACTGAATAGAGTTTCTTCTAAAACCATTTCTACCACACCATATAAGATATGACATGGTAAGAAACCAAGTTTGAGTCATCTCAGAATTTGGGATTGTCCGTTTCATGTTAAAAGACAACAAGTAGGACAAGTTAGACTTTAGGTCCTTCAGAGCTCGATTTATAGGATATCCTAAAGAGTCATTAGGATATTATTTTTACATTCCAGAAGATCACAATGTGATTGTGAGTCGACATGCCATTTTTCTTAAAAAATAGTTTATTCAAGATGGTGGCATTAGAAAGCAAATCAAGCTCGATGAAAAAGTCTCATAAGAGCAATGAGCTAAGGACCTAATGGAACCAAATTAGGTTGAGCCAATCCATTCACTACCTCCTTCATCTCATAGATTGGAAAGGATTTTTCGTCCCTCTGAGAGGTACTTAGGTACTATTTCAGAGGATGTAGAGAAAATATTCCTCGTAGGTAATGAAGTTTATGATGATGATCCTAAAATCTATAATGAGGTGATATCAGATATCGATTTCGAGAAATGGTTAGAGACAATGAAGTCAGAAATTGACTCGATGCACTCAAATCAAGTCTGGACCTTGGTAGATCCATCAGAAAGTATAGTACCTGTTGGGGATAAAATCCACTCCCACCGAAGTCCAATTAGATGCTCAGCCAGTAATGCAACCGGTAGTCACGGGAAAGCTTCAGCGGATGAGCCTTAGCTGAGCTCCTTAGCGGCCGAGCTTCTTACGGACTCCTCCAACGGTCGGGCTTCTCGGACTCCTTGCGGGCTCCTCCAGCGGTCGGGCTTCTACAGAAGTCGGACTCCTTGCGGGCTCCTTCAGCGGTCGGGCTTCTACGGAAGTTGGACTCCTTGTGGGCTCCTTCAGCGGTCGGACTTCTACGAAAGTCGAACTCCTTGCGGACCCCATCAGCGGCCAAACTCCTACGAAAGCCAAACTCCTTGTGGACTCCTTCAGCGGTCGGGCTTCTATGGAAGCGGACTCTTTCAGCGATCGGGTTTCTACGAAAGTCGGACTCCTTACAGACTCCTCCAGCGGTCGAACTCCTCAGTGGTCGAACTTCTTATAGACTGTCGATGGATTCCTACAAGTGATCCCACTAAAAATGATTACACAATAATAACGATCGACATTTATCAAGTCAATTACGATCAGCATTGATCAGGATAATTACGATAATCATTAATCAAGACAGTTACAACAAGCTCCACTTATAAAAAGGACCCTCCATATATGCTTAGGCCAGGTTCTAAAAATCCTTCTCTCCTCTTCGAAACTCTGCCGAACTCCATACTAAGCACTCCATATCTATTGGCCCGAGCTAACTTGATCATCGAAGGGTCCTACCAGAGTCACCCCCCACCGACTTTGGATGAAACTTTATTTTACAGATCACCGACGGCGACCTCATCCTCCTCCACTCCAGCTCGATCCGACATCAACCAAATTCTGCACCAATAGATTTGGCGCTAGAAGAAGGACCCTCTATTTTTGAGGTTTCCTCGATCTTAAAGGAGTACTCAGCAGCAATCTAGAGTTCTTCACAAAAAAATGCCTCCCAAGAAAGCTTCGACCCGACGATCAACGGCCTTTGCGGTCCGATCCCATTCTGATCCATCACTCCCACTCCAGTTCCGACAACCCAAGTTCAATCTGTAGCTATGGTGGATGCGGAGCAGTTCAATCTGCTCATCCAGTAGGTTCGTGGCCTCACGGAGGCGATGCAGGTCATGCAGCAGCCCCTGGCGGTGACTCCACTAGGAAATCCACCATCGAGATATTGAAAATCGATCCCAAGAAAGAGTACCTGGGCTAGCGTATCCATCACCCCTAGGAAGAAGAAACAGAGAGCAGATGTTCTCCCCCAGAAGGTCTCACAAGAGGGCGGAATGAAGTTCGGCCACGCTCACGACCTCCCCAACGCAAGAAAGGCCGAACTTTCCTTCGAGCTCGTCATCAAGGAAGCCCCGACAAAGGCCTCACAAGAGGGCGGAATGAAGTTTGGCCGCGCTCACGACCTTCCCAGCGCAAGAGAGGCCGAACTTCCCCTCGAGCTCATCATCAAGGAAGCCTTGACAAAGGCCTCTCAGGAAGGTGGAATGAAGTTCGGTGTGAGCAAAGCCGTCGAATTCTCCCTCGAGCTCGTCATCAAGGAAGCTCCGACAAAGGTTTCATAGGAGGGCCGAGTGAAGTTCGATCGTGCTCACGGACTCCCCCTAGGGTGCAAGCGAGCCTAAACTCTTCGAGCTCGCCATCAAGGAGGGCACAAAGAAGTTCTTCTCCTGGAAGGTACCAAGATCAGGAGGACTATGATCTCCCCCAAATAAGTGCGATCGAAGCAAGCACTGTCTCTACCATCGTGACCATGGCCACGACATTGAGGAATGCATTCAGCTTCGAGATAAAATCGAGGAGCTCGTCAGAAAGGGACGGCTGGATAAATTCCTACGATGCCAGCCTAAAGCAGGAGAAGATCAGCCTGAAGTAGAAGAAGATCGGCTAAGGATGCTGCCGTAGCTAGAAACAACAAGAAGGTTAGCCGTCTCACGGCGTCATCAACGTTACTCCTGGAGGAGCTTGGTACTTCGGTGATTCGTCATCTTCCAACGTCAAAGCCAAGAGAAGCTTGCTCCAAATTGGGGAGGCCAGCATGAGATAGAGGAGGTCATCCGACCTAAAATTTATCGTCTGAAAGAGCATGAAGGAATAATGCTTCTCCGACCTTGGAACTCAGAAAATCTGAGGATGTATTATTAGTAAACTACTTTTAATAAGACTCCTTCATTTAGCATTATTATTTTTTGGTGTAAGAATTACATGATGACAGAAGAGAAACGAGCGAAAGTGGCCTATTAGGAACAGAAGGAGAACCTCATCCTAACACGAGCAAAGTCGAAGACCTCGTTCCCTTTAGACGAAATGAGGGGAGGGATTCTGACAATGGCCCTTACGTGCCCCCACAGTCTGTTAGGAACAGGAGGAGAACCTTGTCCTAACGCGAGCAATGTCGAAAACCTCGTTCACTTAAGATAAGATGGAGGGAGAGGCCTTGATAATGACCCTTACATGCCCCACAGCCCGTTAGGAACAAGAGGAGAACCTCGTCCTAACGCGAGCAATGTCGAAGGCCTCATTCACTTTAGAGAGATGGAGAAGAAATCCTGACAATGGCCCTTACGTGTCCTAACGCGAGCAATGTCGAAGGCCTCATTTACTTTAGATGTGATGGGAGAAGAAACCCTGACAATGGCCCTTACGTGCCCTCACAGCCTGTTAGGAACAGGAGGAGAACCTCATCCTAACACGAGCAAAGTCCAAGTCCGAGCTCTGAAGTCTACAGAAGATAGGATCTCCATCAACTTTGGCCGCAAGATGAGATCTCCCCCAAGGTAACCTCTAGGGCAGGAGATATGATCCTCCGAACTTCAACTTCAATGGGTGCGGAGCTCGGAAAAGGACTTCGACAATCGTCTGTTTTGGTACTCCCTTCAAATTTCAAACTCGGGAGTGGGGGGACTATTATTGGGGATAAATCCCGCTCCCACCGAAGTCAAATCAGATGCTCAGTCGATAATGCAATCGGTAGTCACGGAAAAGCTTCAGCGGATGAGCCTTAGCTGAGCTCCTTAGCGGTCGAGCTTCTTGCGGACTCCTCCAGCGGTCGGGCTTCCCGAACTCCTTGCGGGCTCCTTCAACAGTCGGGCTTCTATGAAAGTTGGACTCCTCCGACGGTCGAGCTTCTATGAAAGTCAAACTCCTTGCGGACTCCTCCAGCAGCCAGGCTTCTATGAAAGTCAGACTCCTTGCGGGCTCCTTCAGCGATCGGGCTTCTATGAAAGTCAAACTTCTTACGGGCTCCTTCAGTGGTTGGGCTTCTACGGAAGTTAAACTCCTTGTGGACTCCATCAGCGGTCGATTGCGGACTCCTCCAATCACAGGAAAGCTTCAGCGGATGAGCCTTAGTCGAGCTTCTATGGAAGTCGGACTCCTTACGGGCTTCTTCAGCGGTCGGGCTTCTACAGAAGCCGGACTCCTTCAGCGGTCGGACTTCTATGAAAGTCGGACTCCTTACGGGCTCCTTTAGCGATCGATCTTCTATGGAAGTCAGACTCCTTGCGGACTCCTTCAGCGGTCGGACTTCTACGAAAGTCGAACTCCTTGTGGACTCCTCCAGCGGTCGAACTTCTCAGTAGCCAAACTTCTTACAGACTGTCGACGGATTCCTGCAAGCGATCCCACTACTAAACGGTTATACGATAATAATGATCGGCATTTATCAGGTCAATAATAATCGATATTTATCAAGTCAATAATGATCAGCATTGATCAGGACAGTTACGATAATCATTAATCAAGACAGTTACAATAAGCTCCGCCTATAAAAAGATCCTCCAGATATGCTTAGACCAGGTTCTAAAAACCCTTCTCTCCTCTTGGAAACTCTGTCAAACTCCATACTAAGCACTCCATATCTGTTGGCCAGAGCTAACTTGACTGTCGGAGGGTCCTGCCGGAGCCACCCTCTACTGACTCTGGATGAAACTTTATTTTGTAGGTCTCCGACAGCGACCTCATCCTCCTCCACTCCAACTCGATCCGACGTCAATCAAATTATGCACCAACAGTACCTATTGGATGTAAATAGATTTATAAGAGAAGGATTGGTGCTGATGGGAATGTAGAGACATTTAAGGCTAGATTTATGGCAAAAGGTTATAGTCAACGCGAAGGCATTGACTATTAGAATATTTTTTCATCAATAGCTATGCTAAAATTCATCCACACATTGCTTGCTATTACAGTCTATTTCGATTATGAAATATGATAAATGGACGTGAAAATGGCGCTCTTAAATAGATATTTTGAGAAAGATATCTATATGAAACAGCCACTAGATTTTACATCTAGTGATGAAGATTACAAGATATGCAAACTGCAAAGATCCATATATGGACTTAAGCAAGCATCTCAGAGCTGGAACACTCATTTTAACGATGTGATCAAACTGTTTGGTTTCATCAAAAATGAGGAGGAGCCATGTGTCTTCAAAAAGGTCAGTGGGAGCGCTGTTGTTTTTCTCGTATTGTACGTGGATAACATCCTCTTTATTGGAAATGATATTTTCATATTGACCATAGTTAAAATATGGTTATCTAAATAATTCTCTATGAAAGACCTAGGAGAAGCATCCTTTATTCTAGGAATTAAAGTCTATCGAGACAGACCAAATAGGATGCTAGTATTTTTACAGAAAATATATATAGAAGAAGTGCACCAAGATGGAATCAATCTACCTCGATGGATGAGGAGCAGTCCTATGATAATCATGAGAATCAAGTCCATAAGCCCATGGCCATGGCAGAGAGTGAAATAATAGAAAAAATTTCTATTAAGATTTTCACATCGAACTTGAATCAAATGATTAAATCATATGATAGAAATTAGGGTTTGACGAGTTCATCTTAACTCTAATCTGATCGAAGCTCCAGATAGAAGAACTTAATCACACAAGTAGCTGCACTAAGTAGTTCATTTTCAGTTCTGATGAGTTGCAACCATATACTGCTAGGTGTCACTGATGGATTTTGGGAGCAATTAGAATGATTTAGATGATCGATCATTCTAGTTGTCTGAATCGAAAGAGTTCTGATCCAACGAAAGGAGTTTCGATGATGTTGATGATAGAGATCACGATATATCCCATTACCATACAGAACTGAACCAACTGGATCACACAAATGAGGGTTTGGATCTAGATATCATCAATTGAACTAATCCAGTTTAATTGATTTGAATTAGATTCAATTAGGTTCATGAAAATCATGCTAGCACACGGTTGAGCCTAACATTCTCCTTCTATTATCATTTGAAGTTATTTCGACTGAGCCAAATATATTTGTGCTCACTCAGGTATCTTTATCTGGTCTGGTTTGGACTTGTCCAGGTTAGAAAAGAGTTATCTTAATTTATGAGATAAATTTAAGATAAAATCTGCCATTTTTCGTCATCTACTAATTCTTGTTCTTTGACTTTGGTCAAACATTGACCTTTGACCCTTGGACATCTGCCGATGTGTTATGCACTTATTGGAGAGCAGATAGAAGCTTGTCCCCTCACTAGAATTTAGAAAGGAGGAGGTGCACACCTAGGATGGCATGTGCCCATGGATAGGGACGTATGGAGTTCCATACGGATAGAACTCTAGGTTGCTTCTTGGATTCCAACTAGGTGACCCTTACCTGTAGACTTTGATCAGTCTAAGGCACCATCTAAGGATGAATCTATGGGGCTCTTATCTGATTAGATCAAGTGATGTAATCCCATCAATTAGATTTAGATTTGATTGTATGAAACAACGCGATTGATCGGGATGATGCAGCAGGGTCTATAAATAAACCCTATCTGCGTCGAACCAGAAGAGAGCCTTTTCCTAGCCACGCCCTAAGGCTGCCCCTCTCCCTCCTCTATGCCATCTTCTAATCTTCTCTCTCCTCTCCATGCCCAAGAAAAGTTGGGCATGAGTTTGGTGTAATTCAGGCAATCAAAAGGCGATGAGAAAGCAAGAAGGCGGCCTTGCTACAAGAGACAGCAGCAGATCTTCAAAAGGAGTTTTGAAGATCCTCCAAATTAGATCCAGATCTAATTTTTGGAGAAAAAAAGAGAAGAAGAAGATCTTCAGATCCAGTTCAAGTGGATATCGGTAGAGATCAGGCGCTTGCGTGGCTAGATCCAGAACCTTAGATAATCAATAAGATCATCAATGGATAATCGGATTACCCAAAACCAAGATAACATTAATTTAGATTTAATTTAATTTAATTTTTTTATTTATTAGATCATAAAATTAGATCTGAAAAATGTTAGATCTGATTTGAATTTAAGAAAAAATTTTTGAAATATGCCTCTCGATCCAATCAGATTTGAACGAACTTGATCCTAAAAAATCTAATAAAATTTTTTTTTCGCATTTGACGTAGTCAGGTTATCGTGAAAAAATACGTTTAGAAATTCTCCACCGAGCTTCTTTCTTCTCCACATCCTTGGTCTACGAGGTTCCAACTTTTGCTCCTGTTAGGATGAGGTTCTCTTTCCATTCCTAATAGGCTGTAGGGGCACATTAGGGCCGTTGTCGGGATCTCTCCTCTCACCTCATTTAAAATAAATAAGATCTTCAACTTTGCTCACATTAGGATGAGATTTTCCTTCTACTCCTAACAAACTGTAAGAGCACATTAAAGCCATTGTCGGAGCCTCTCCTCTCACCTCATCTAAAATGAACGAGGACTTCGATTTTGGTCACATTAGGATGAAGTTCTCCTCCTGTTCCTAACGGACTGTAGGGGCACATTAGGATCGTTGTATGGACCTCTCCCCTCCTTCTGTCTTAAATAATTAGAAATCTTCGACTTGCTCATGTTAGGACGAGGTTCTTCTTCTATTCTTAATATGATAATAGGGGTACAAATGGATCATTGAATGGACCTCTCCCCTCCTGTCTTAAATAATCAGAGGTCTTCGACTTGCTTCATGTTAGGATGAGGTTCTCCTCCTGTTCCTAACATAGCACTAGGGGCATAGATGGGCCATTGAATGGGCCTCTTCCCTCCTTCTGTCTTAAATAATCGGAGGTCTTCGACTTGCTCATGTTAGGATGAGGTTCTCCTTCTATTCCTAATATGGTACTAGAGGTACAGATGGGCCTCTCCCCTCCTCCTATCTTAAATAATCGGAGGTCTTCGACTTGCTCATGTTAGGATGAGGTTCTCCTCCTATGCTCCTAACATGGCACTAGGGGCATAGATGGGCCGTTGAATGGGCCTCTCCCCTCCTCCTAGTCTTAAATAATCGAAGGTCTTCGACTTGCTCATGTTAGGATGAGGTTCTCCTCCTATTCCTAACATGGCACTAGGGGCATAGATGGGTCCGTTGAATAGGGCCTCTCCCCTCCTCCTGTCTTAAATAATCAAAGGTCTTTGACTTGCTCATGTTAGGATGAGGTTCTCCTCTTATTCCTAATATGGCACTAGGGACACAAATGGATCATTGAATGGGCCTCTCTCCTCCTCCTGTCTTAAATAACTGGAGGTCTTCGATTTGCTCATGTTAGGATGAGATTCTCCTCCTATTTCTAATATGACACTAGGAGCACAGATGGGCCATTGAATGGGCCTCTTCCCTCCTCTATCTTAAATAATCGGAGGTCTTTGACTTACTCATATTAGGATGAGGTTCTTCTCCTATTTCTAACATGGCCATTTTTGATTATTTCTTTCCTATCGTCACATAGTTTTTATACCAAAAAATAATAATGTTGAGATGAAGGAGTTTTATTGAAGGACAATTACTGGTAGTATATTTTTAAATTTTTTAATTTCAAGATCGTGGAAGCATTTTTCCTCCAAGCTCCTGCAGGCGATAAGCTCCGAGCCGGACGACCTCCTCTATTTCATACGGGCCTTTCCAATTTGGGGCAAGCTTTTTCTGGCTCTGAGGTTGAGAGATGGTGGCTCATCGAAGTACTAAGTCCCTTAGAGATAGTGTTGATGATGCCGAGAGGCGGTCGATCTTCTTATTGTTTCTTCCTCCTTGATGATTCTGGCTGCGGCAATATCCTCGATCGATCTTCTCTTGCTTTAGATCGGTGTCTGAGAAATCGACCCAGCCAGCCTATCCTGATGAGCTCCTCGATCTCGTCTTGGAGCTGAATGCATTCTTTAGTATCGTGATCATGGTTACGATGGTAGAGGTAGTATTTGCTAGGATTGCACTTGCTAAGGTGAGTGTGCATCCTTTCAGATCTTGGTAGTTGCTCCTTAACCTCCATCAATATTTGCATTTTTGGAGCATTGATGGAGGCATAATTGTGAAACCTTATGGAGGGAGAACTTCTTCGTGCCCTTCTATCGGAGCTTCTTTGACGATGAGCTCGAGAAGAAGTTCGGGCTAGCTTGCTCTCAAGAGGAGTCTGTGAGCACATTCGAACTTCATTTAGCCCTCCATCAGCCATAGGTTTATTAGACTCGCCCGCTTGCCGCTCTCCTATGGCTTCCTCTTTTTTCAATTTGAAGGTTTCTTCCACTTCGGCATATCTTTTAGCCCAAGCTAGCAGATCGACAAAGTTCCTAGGATACTTCTTCTCCAAGAAGAACAGCAAATCATTCTTCTGAAGGCCATCCTTGAGTGCGGCCATTGCAACAGACTGGTCCAGGTTCCAGACCTTCAATGCAGTAGTATTAAATTAGGTGACATAAGTTTGGATAAATTTTTTCTCCTTCAGCTTGATATTCATCAGAAAATCTGAACCTCGGTGGGGACACCGACTGCTAACAAAATGAGCCACAAATGATGGCTCATCTGATCAAAGGAGAAGTTCGTACCCGATTTCAACGTCGAGTACCGGTTTCTTGCTGCTTTCTTTAAGGTAAATGAAAAAAGTTCGCCATAAGATGGCATCTGGTGCACCATGGAGCAGCATTATGGTCTGAAAGGCCTTCAAGTGATCGATTGGATCAGAGGTTCTGTCGTAGATTTCAAATTAGGGAAGCTTGAAGTTCGGTGGAACAGGCACTTGCATAATTCGAAGAGAGAAAGGGGGATTGGTGCGTGCGTCGTCATGGTAAGCCGGGGCGACGTGATTGAGTTCCTCAATCCGTCGGTCCATCTTCTACAGTTTTTGATCAAAGATGTCATCTCGATCATAGATCTTGGAAGGCTTCCAATTGTAGATGGGGAAGATTTCTTTCGGAGAAGAATCATGATTCAAACAAGGATCTTTTGCTCTCTATTTTTTTTTCCATGGGCGATGGGTATGTTAGACCAAGTGCTCCTCCTTGGGATCAGTTTCTGACATCTTGATGGTGGATTTCTTGATGGAACTGCCATCGGGGGTTGCCGCATGGCCTGCACCATTTTGGTGAGGCCCTGAATCCGATGCATTAGCAGGTTAAACTGCTTTGGATCTACCATGGCCGTTGTGGAGGAAAAGGTTGAAGCACCGATGATGGAGCAGGAACGAATGGATCTGGCTCAGATTTGATGGCAGAAGCGGTAGATCTCTGGGTAGTCGCCTTCTTTGGAGTTATTTCTTGGGATTGAGGGTGAGGATAGAGATGAACCTTGAAGAAGAAGATCCACATGATCGACTGAGTACTCTTTTAAGAACAAGGGTACCTCAGAAATAGAGGGCCCTTCTTCTAGCGCTAATCCTGTTGGTGCAGAATCTGGTTGACGCCAGATCGAGCTGGAGTTGAGGAAGAAGAAGCCATCGTTGGTGACCTACAAAATAAAGTTCCGTCCGGAGTTGGTGGTGGTGGCTCCGGTAGGACCCTCCGATGATCAAGTCAGCTCTTCTAGCCAATAGAAATGGAGTGCTCAGGCAAGAATTCAGAAAAATTTTGGGAAGAAGAAGAGAGCTTAGAGAAAACATATATGAAGGATTTCTTTTTATAGACGGAGCGTGTAACAGACTGATAGTGATAGCCGTAACCGTCCGGTATTGTGCCATTCGGACCCACGTAAAATTTATTATGGAGAGAGGTATCGTTCATAGTAGACTGATAATGACAGTTGTAACCATCCGGTAGTGGGATCGTCTATAGCAAATTAATAATGATAGCCATAACCATCCAGTAGTGGACTGTTCGGGGCCACGTGAAATTTATTATGGAAAAAAGTGTCGTCCGTTCGTTGAGATTTAATAGTCGAAGTTCGGAGGAAGCAGGCATTGGTGAAGAGCTTTGACATATGTCAATTCCAGAGGAGTTCAGACTCCTAAAGGGAATACGGCTAGAGAGGATCATTCAGGAGGAATGCTAGTTGAAATATGAAAGTAATCCGCTGGAGGAATTCGGATGGAGTCCGACTGGTGGAGAAGTCCGGAAGGAGTCGACTGATGGAGAAGTCTAGGAGTCTGACTGATAGAGAAGTTTGGTTGAAGGAGAAGTTCAGTTGAAGAAGAAGTTTGACTGCTGAAGAAGTTCGGAAGAAATTTTGTCGCTGGAGGGGTTCGACCGTTGGAGGAGTTCGATCGCTAAAAAAGTCTGAAAAAAATTTGACCATTACAGAAAAAATTTTCGATCAAAACTTTTTCATAATTATTAATCATATTAAGCTACGCATCTGACTAAATTTCGATAGCAGCAAAATTTATCTTTAATAATTTTAATAAAAAAATTTTATAACTAAATTAGTCAGCACAGCCCACTGCACATATATATCCCAGGTCCGCTGCCAACCTACCATGTACATGACTGATCTCGTTCACCTCCGCCCTCTCCACTTCAGATCTTAAAACCCCATCCATCTCTTCCTCAATCTCACTGTAAAGAAGGAAAAAGAAGCATAAACAAGAAGAAAAGTTTCCAAAATCCGTTACCTGTTCTCCCTCAATGTTTGGGATCTGAGATCTCTGTTGGTCCGGTCCGGGGAGGGGGAGGTTTTATGGGGTACGTGAACCTCCCGCCGTCGAGGCGCAGCCAGGGGCGGCAGTGGACCGTCCTCGACCTCGACTCCGCCTCCTTCTTCGCCGCCGTCCTGGTCTTCTTCGTCCTCGTCTTCACCTTCCTCGGCGACACCCTCGCCGCCTCCGGCCGCCGCGCCCTCGCACGCTCTCCCCCCTCCGACAACCACCCCCCCCCTCCCCCCGCGCTAACGTCTTCTTGCCCTCCTCGACGGCCCCTTCGACCGCGGAGGCCACCGGCTCCCGGCGCCCGCCGCCATCATCGACGCCTGCCCCGCTGAGAGGGTCGACCACATGCCCTGCGAGGATCCCCGCCGCAGCAGCCAGCTCAGCCGCCACATGAACTTCTACCGCGAGCGCCACCGTCCCACGCCCAAGGAGTCCCTGCTCTGCCTCCTCCCCCCGCCCCAAAGCTACCGCATCCCCGTCACCTGGCCCGGGAGTCTTCACAAGGTATCCCGTTTGTGGTTAACTATTGTCTCAGTGGGTTTTGACTTCGATCTCTCCGCCAAAACTTCCGACGAGATAGTTGGCTGATGGCCGAGTAAATGCACCCTGGAACTTGGTGAAGAAGAATCTGTAAGACAAAGTCCTTTTATCGGTGCTTCGTGGGGGAGGACCCGCAGATGTTCAAGTTTAGCCGAAGATTTTAAAAAATAGTTGGAAAAATTTAAAAAATAAAAACATAGGATGAAAAAAAGTTTTGCTTATCCTTATTCTTGTTTACATGCTCCTTTATAAGAATGAAAATTACTGTTACTATATAACTTCCTAGAATGAATGAGGAGTTAATGATCATACCGTATAACTTCCAAAAATATGGAGAGTTCATAATAGAGTAATTACTCTAGATCCATGATTGGCTATTTATGAGTAGTCATGAGTGGTTAATATTTTCATCCGCTTTCAAACCATTTTTTAGAGATTCAATCGAGATCCGAGTACTGTAATCGGCGACAAGTAGTCATATACACTAGTTGGTTTGATTCTAGCATATAGTCGGCTTTCCACCGAATAGTCAAAATCCAAGTATTTGGTTATGCCATCAAGTCATCATAAGTGTGGCTAAATATCGGATAAGATGGTCGATGTAGCCACAAAGTCGGTATTCCCTGGTTTAGTCGGATGTCCAAATAATCTATCACAATACTTGCTCCTTACTCTCGAGTCCAAATAATATTGGAGTATTAAATCCGATTTTAGAAAGGATGCATGTCATACTTCTTTTGTCGCTATCGGCATTGATTGCAGTCTCGAAAAATTTTTTACCACCTATTTTATTTTTTTGTAGGTCGTGCAGCAATAATGATTGTAGTGCTCGAAGCGATCTTCTATAATGATTGCGGCATATCACAATGTCGTGAAAAAAACATCTGGTTAATTTGAAGCTACCACGTATCATTTGGTTATTTGTCTGCTCATTTTTCACGTGAATTTGATGTACATGGTCGAATTTCAACAGTGGTGTGTCAACGTCGGGTTGATCATTAGTCTGAATGTTGGTGACATGGCTATATCCTATGTTATGGTGGGACTTTCTATGCTGATCTCAGCTGTTAAGCATACCTATAAATAGGGGGTCTATCTTCTTCTTTAGCGTCCTCTTAACCCTCTTCTTGTTTCTTAGTCATGCTATCTTCTCTCTTCACAACATTTTCTTTCATTGTGTTGCGCTTTTATTGCAATCATTATATTTCTTTCTAAGTCCATTCGAAAAAGGTTATTTTCTTCATTCTTGTCTTCCTCTATTTTTTTCAACTCGATTTTTTGGTCCTTTTTCTCATTTTGATCTTTCCCTTTTTCTTGTGGCTTCCTTTTCTTATCTTTAAGTCAGTTATGTCTTCTTCCAAGAGAGAATCCGAAGACGAAAATTTTGTAAGAGATCAAGGTTTTCAGACTTTGACTGCTCAGGAGAGGGCCGAGGAAGATGTCACTTCCTCTCAATAGGACCATTCTGATTCTCAAGAGTCGGATAATCAGATGAACGTCAAAGTAGTTGCTGGACCTTTTCATGAAAGGTCCGAGTTGACTGAGAATGATATTCGGCACTTGAGGGATCAGTATAGGATCTTGAGTTATTATCGATTGTCGCCTCTTGGTCGAGATGGTCGAGTTATCCATCTTCTTGACGGTCATATCACCATCTACAAAGAATTTCTTTGGTCGGATCTTCGTTTTTCCTTACATCCTTTCATAGCCAATGTCTTGGATTACTATCATATTGTTCTAATCCAACTGGCTCCGAATTCTATTAGGATTCTTTGTTCCTTGATAGTTTTATATCATCTTGTCAAGTGCGAGCTGAGAATTTCACTTTTTTGGGCTCTTTTTATGTTGACAAAACACCCCCAAGATAGAGGATGGTGGTTCTTCAGTCCCAATACCATCATCAATTTATTATCAGGCTTTCTTCTTTCATTCATAGATGAAAGAATAAATTCTTCTATGTTGTTGTCGATCATCCTTGGGATTTTAGCTAGGTTTGGACTGTTCTCATTTAGTCTCCTAATAAGAATGACGTCATTTTGAAAGAGGATAAGGAATTGTATGAACTCTTACTTGGCGTCATCATTCCAAAATAGCGGGAGCTACTTTCAAAACAGTCTTTGTATGTGCCAGATTGAGTCCGATTAACTTTTTAGGTAAGAAATCATTTTTATGTACTGAATTTTTTTTTTGGTAGAAATCTGACTTTGTTTGTCATATTAATTTGCAGTCATGAGGATTTCAGCCAAGTCGATCCATCGAGCCATCGAAAAGAGGCCGGCTACACTCCGAGAAGCACCTTCTCAGGAGACACAAAAGAAACCATAGGGTGATTCTTCATCGGGTGCTCCGAGGAGTACTCAGCCGTAATCCCTGCTAAGGAGGCCATCACCGTCGAGGAAGCCGACACCACCTCCAACAACTTATGTTGATGATGATGACATCATCATTGTTAGGGAAGAGTAGGGTAGGCCTACTACCATCGTCCAAGCCTTGCCAGTTCAGCGTGGCTTTGATGATGCTCGTTTTCCTCCATAGCATTCATCTCTGGCCGTTAGTCGGGGTAAGGCCCTAATGATGTTCGATTTCAAAGCCGAGTATGTCCCTCTAGAGTCATCGGAAAGGGGACACATTGCACTCGGCATGTGCATCAGAATGACTGATGTAGCACTCCGAGTCTCGTCTCACCAAGGAGTTAATGAAGATGATCATGCTCCCCGCTGACCGGAAAAAAAGGAAAGCCTGTGCAGTCGAAGAAATAATTTTGGGCTATTACACGTTGTTATCGTCGGTGAGTCCGATCAACTTTCTTCTTTTTCTCTCTATTTTTTTTGTTTAACCTGAATTTCTTTTGATATCTTTGTAGTTGACACATGATGCGATGATTTTGTTCGAGGAGCTAATTGGCTTTGGCTAACTTTGCCACTTGTTAGAAGGCCAGGCCCAGAATGCCAATGCTTAGGCCGAGGTTCCTGAGGAACTTCTTCGGGTTGCTGAAGAGTGGACAAAGAAATTCCAAGATGATTTTACTCGATTGGAAGCCGAGTTTGCTTCTTCTCAGGATAAGATTGCTGAACTAGAGTCCTAATTAAAGACGAAGAAGAGTTGGAGAAGAAGAATATAACGATCGCCACCTTTGAAAAGGAGATGGAGTTGGTGGAAGCTGCCCTTGCCAAAGAAAGGGATAGGAAGGATGCCAAGAAAGCTGTTCAAGAAGTGGAGAAAAAGTTGTCGGTAGTTGAAACTCAGGCCCAGGAGGCAGCCTCTCAAGCACTGGCTGAGTTTTGATCTTCATCATAGTTTGAGGATGAAGTTGCTGATGGGTCAGTAGTCGCATACAAAATCGGGTTTGAAGATTGTAAGTCAGCTATCAATCATCTTCAACCCGACTTGGATTTGAGTGGCATTCATCCTGATGAAGATGAAGGAGATACTGCCGCTCTGCAAGTTGACAAAGGGACACCTCCTGATGCGGCTCCATACATTTTTATTACGCATTTTATGCTCAAAACTCCGATTTTATAAATACAACTTCTTTTGGCAATGAAAATATTTTATTTCATTCCCATTATGTTTGTTGCTTGTAAAATTGTTTAAGTAGAATTGTTGGTATGCAATAATAATACGGCATCATTATCGAAACATTTTCTAAGTGGAATCATCGGCTTTTGACCAAGAGTTGCTTTTTTTTGTTGCAATTTTGGCTAAGTAAAATTATCGGCATAATAAAATCAGCGAATGAAGATAATTTAAAATATATCCAACTTACAATAAGCCGAGAAAGTCGTTAAATGAAGATGATTCAAAATATATCCACTTACAACAAGCTAAGAAAGTCATCAAATAAATTACATTTTGTCTAACTTATGATACGTGAGAAAGTCATTGAATCAGTCAGAGTTTGATTCATTATTATATTTTGGGCCATTTCAAGCCTTATTGTCGATTGGGTATAAATCTGATTGACACAGTCGGTTATCAACCGATAATATTTTTATATGATCCAGTATCAGTCAGTTATTTCATTCGGTCTGTCACTGAATAGTAGGTTTATTTTGATCGATAATCAATATTCAAATAATAGAGTGAGAGTCAAAATAATTTACTCAATGAAAATTTATTATAAGAGTTTACTGGTAGTACATGCATATATTCTCGACATTCCAAGATCTAGAAATTTTAGTGCCATCTAAGTTGACGATTTGGTAAGCTCCCAATTGTAGAACTTCTGAGATCTGATATGGGCTTTTCCAATTTGGCAATAATTTGCCTTGTTCAGTTGGTTTGGAAATTTCAACTTTTCTAAAAATAAGGTCTCTTATTTGAAATAATTTGGGTCTTATCCGAGAATTATAATATCGAGCTACCCATTGTTGATAAGAAGCCATTCTTATTTGAGTTTGTTGTCATATTTCTTCGAGTAGATCAAAATCAGCTCATCATCGATCCAAATTACTCGGTTCTTCATAATGTTCTACCTTATCGATGTTATTCCAATTTCTAATAGAATTACGGTCTCCATCCCGAATGCTAAGTTGAAAAAAGTTTCTCTGGTCGAGATTTGTGGAGTTGTTTAGTAAGACCACAAGATGCCTTAAAGTATTATTCTATTGGTCACCTCAGCTTCTTCATTTTATTATGGATGTCCAACCAAAGAGAATTTATTAATAATATGAAGACTTTCACAGAATTTCTTGAATTTGACGTTGTCAAATTATCGACCATTATCCAAGATGATTACTCGAGGGAGATCGAATCGATAGATAATCGATTTCTAAAGAAAGTCGATCGTCTTCTTCTTGATTATTTATGCAAGTAGTTCCGCTTTTATCCATTTTCTGAAATAGTTGATAGCAAGAAAAAATGGACCAAAAATGTTGACTCTCCACTCAGCAAAAGGCCAAGGTGCCGATATAGAAGTTAAGTGACTCGCTGGCAATCTTTGTATATTGATGAATCATTGACATTTATCATACTTCTTGATCAATTCGGCAGCTTCTTTTTACATAGTCGGCTAGTAATAACCTTATCATAGTATTTTATACGATAATGATCTGCTCCCCAGATGATTGCCATCCATTCTCTCGTGGACTTTCCAAAGGACATAGTTGGCTTCAATAGATCAAAGATATTTAAGTAGAGGAAGAGAAAATGATCTTCGATAAAGTTGTCCTTCTACTAGAATATATCGAGAAATTGATTTTTTTTATTTGCTAAGCTTCTACAAGATCAGTAGGCAGAGTTTCATCAATCAGATATGCAATAATTGGATCAATCCAGCATGGTTCATGCTCAACTTGGACTTGTTAAGCTTCTTTCATTATGTCGATACTCGATACGCTGAGTTGTTCGATGTAAATTCTTCCGAACTCATTACATCCAGAGGTAGCAAGTTGGGATAAGGCATCATTTGTTTGATGTAAATTCTTCCCAACTCATTACATCCAGAGGTAGCAAGTTGGGATAAGGCATCGGTACGAGCATTTTCCAATAATGGAATATGGAATAGTTTAAAATAATCAAAATTAGATTTCAAAGTTTGGAGCTTTTGAAGATACCTTGCAAGAGTCGGATCCTAAGCTTCATATTCCCCTCGGACTTGGCTAGTCACTAATTGTGAATCATTAAAGACTTAAAGTCTTTTCATTCCAAGTTCTTTGTCCATTTTGACTCCAACAATCAAAGCTTTATATTCAACTTAATTGTTAGATGCTTTAAAAGAAAAGCGAAGGGCATACTCGGTAATAACTCCTTTTGAGTTTGTTAGAATAAATCCAGCTCCATAGTCTTGTGAATTGGAAGCTCCATCCACATGTAGACTTAGTAAAGGGCTATTCAAATTACTATTGAATTGATTGATCTTCTGAAATTGTACATTCGACAATAAAGTCGACCAACACCTGAGCTTTTATTATGCTTCGAGGAGCATAAGAAATATCGAACTCGCTGAGTATAATGGTCCATTTGGCCAGTCTCTCGAAAATGTCGGATCATTGTAACAAAGTCTTCAATTGTTGGTCAGTGATGACTTTTATTGAATGAGCTTGAAGATAAGGATGAAGTCATCGAGTGGTGATAATCAGTGCATAGACCGTCTTTTCTAACTTTGAATATCTTACTTTGGCTCTTTAGAGTATTTTGCTTGTATAATAGATGAATTTTTGTATTCCATCTTCTTGGACTAAAATCGAACTTATGGCTTTCGATGAAGTTGCTAGATATAAATATAGAACTTTGCTTGTAATCGATTTTGACAATAGAGGAGGAGAGCTTAAGTACCTTTTTAAATCTTCAAAGAATTCTCGGTACTCATCCGACCATGTGAAATCCATCATATGCTTTAAAGTTTTGAAGAATGGAAGACATCATTCTACCGATTTAGAAATAAATCGACTGAGAGATACGATTCGTCCAGCCAGCTTTTGAATGTCATGTTTTGAAGTTGGCGGCTTCAAATCGAGAATCATCTTTATCTTTTTTGGGTTGGCTTTATTTCTCGCATTGTCATCATAAAGCCGAAAAACTTGCCAGAGGTTATACCAAAAGCGCACTTAGTCGGATTAAGTTTCATTTGATGTCGTCTTAGTGCATTAAAGACTTCCTCCAAGTCGGTGATATGTCTGAGAACTTCTTCACATTTTACTAACATGTTGTCAGCATAAACTTTCATATTTCAGCTTATTTGGTCTTTGAAGATTTTATTGTTTAGATGTTAATATGTTGCTTCAGCATTCTTCAAATTGAATGACATAACTTTGTAGCAATATAAGCCTTTTTTAGTGATAAAAGTTGTTTTATCTTCATCTTCAAGAGCCATCCGAATTAGATTATAATCCAAAAAAGCATCTATGAAGCTTAATAGTTGATGGCCAGATGTAGCATCGACTAGTTGATCAATTTTTGATAGTGAAAAATTATCTTTCAGACAGGATTTATTCAAATTAGTGCAGTTGATACATATTTGTTATTTTTCATTGGCTTTTTTGACCATTACCACATCTGTTATTCAGTCTAGGTAATGAATTTTTTGGATGAAATCTATTGGAGATAAATCCCACTCCCGTTGAAGTCTAGTCTGATGCTTAGTCTAATACAACTGGTAATTATGGAAGAGCTTCGATCTAAAATTCTTCCCCCGATGGTCAAATCCCTTCCGAACTTCTTTAGTAGTCGAACTCCTCCAGTGGTTGAATCCCTTTCGGACTCCTCCAGTGGTCGAACTTCTTTCGAACTTCTCCTTCAACTGAAGATAAGATCTCCTTCAATCTCAACAGGAGATAAGATCTCCTTCAACCTCAACAGAAGATAACATCTTCTTCAACCTCGACCGAAGATAAGATCTCTCCTGAGCTTCAACTTCAATAGAAGATAGGATGTCCTTCAACCTCGATTGAAGATAAGATCTCCTCCGAGCTTCAACCTCGATTCAAGATAAGATCTCCCCAAGCTTCAACCTCGATTAGAGATAAAATCTCTCCTGAGCTTCAACCTCAATAGGAGATAAGATCTCCTTCAATTTCGATCGGAGATAGGATCTCCCCCGAGCTTCAACTTCAATAGAAGATAGGATCTTCTTCAACCTTGGTTGGAGATAAAATTTTCTCCGAGCTTCAACCTCAATAGAAAATAAGATCTTCTTCAACCACAATAGGAGATAAGATTTCCTTCAACCTCGATCGAAGATAAGATCTCCTTCGAGCTTCAATCTCAATAGAAGATAAGATCTTCTTCAACTTCGATCGGAGATAAGATCTCTCTCGAGCTTCAACTTCAACAGAAAATAGGATCTCCTTTAACCTCAACTGAAGATAAGATCTTTTTCGAGCTTCAACGTCGGCTGGAGATAAGATCTTTCTTGAGCTTCAATCTCAACAGAAGATAAGATCTCCTTCAACCTCGATCGGAGATAAAATCTCTTCTGAGCTTCAACTTTAATAGAAGATAGGATCTTCTTCAACCTCGATTGGAAATAAGATCTCCTCCGAGCTTCAACCTTAATAGGAGATAAGATCTTCTTCAACCTCAATAGGAGATAAGATCTTCTTCAACCTCGATCGAAGATAAGATCTTCTCCAAGCTTCAACTTCAATAGAAGATATGATCTCTTTCAACCTTGACTGAAGATCAGATCTTCTCCGAGCTTCAACCTCAATAGAAGATAAGATCTTCTTCAACCTCGATTGGAGATAAGATCTCTCCGAGCTTCAACATCAATAGAAGATAGGATCTCCTTCAACCTCAACTGGAGATAAGATCTTTTCTAAGCTTCAACCTCAATAGAAGATAAGATCTTCTTCAACTTCGACTGGAGATAAGATCTCTCCGAGCTTCAACTTTAATAGAAGATAGGATCTCTTTCAACCTCAGCTGGAGATAAGGTCTCCCCCGAGCTTCAACTTTAAAAGAAGATAAGATCTCTCTCAACCTCCATGGAAGATAAGATCTCTTCCGAGCTTCAACTTAAACTGAAGATAAGATCTCTCCCGAGCTTCAAGTTCAAAAGAAGATAAGATCTCTCTTAACTTCCATGGAAGATAAGATCTCTTCTGAGCTTCAACTTCAATCGAGTATAAGATCTCTTCCGAGCTTTAATTTCAACAGAAGATAAGATTTCCCCCAAGCTTCAACCTCAACGAGTGTAGAGCCCAAAAAAAAACTTTGGTAGTCATTTTTTTTGTACTTTCTTCCTTCGAATTTTGAACTCGAGAGTGGAAGAACTAGTGTTGGAGATAAATTTTGCTCTCATCGAAGTTCAGTCTGATGCTTAGCCTAATGTAACTAGTAATCATGAAAGAGCTTCGATCAAAAATTCTTCCTCCAATGGTCAAATTCCTTTTGGACACCTTCAGTAGTCGAACTCCTCCAGTAGCCAAACTCCTCCAGTGGCCGAACCCCTTCTGAACTCCTCCAGCGGCCGAACTCCTTCCAAACTTCTCCTTCAATTGAACTTCTTTCAGACTTCTCCTTCAGCCAAACTTCTCTATCAGTCACTCCTTCCAAACTCTCCATCAGTCAGACTTCTTTTGGACTTCTCCATCAGTCGGACTCGTTCTGAACTTCTTCATCAATCGGACTCCTTTCGAACTTCTCCATTAGTTAATCTCTATCCGAATTTCTCCATCAGTCGAATTACTTTTAGATTTCAACTAGCATTTTTCTTGGATGATCTCCTCTAGCTATATTTTCTTTAGGAGTCTGAACTCCTCTAGAATTGATGTATGTCAAAGCTCTTCACCAATCGATGCCTGCTTTCTTTGAGCTTCGACTATTAAATCTCGACGAATGGACACATCACGATAATGAACACCTCTCTCCATAACAAACTCCACGTGATCCTAAGTGGCTCATTATCGGATGGTTACGACTATCACTATCAGTTTGCTACAGACAGTGCCCCTCTCCGTAATAAATCCCACGCAGCCTCGAATGGTCGGCTATCAGACGGCTATAACTGTCACTATCAGTCTTCTACAGACGATGCCCCTCTCCATAACAAATTTCATTTGGCTTTGAGCTTTAACTTCAATCAAAGATAAGATCTCCCCCAAACTTCAACTTCAAAAGAAGGTAAGATCTCTCTCAACCTCCACGAAAGATCAGATCTCTTTCGAGTTTCAACTTTAATTGAAGATAAGATCTTTTTTTAGCTTTAACTTCAACAGAAGATAAGATCTCCTTCGAGCTTCAACCTCAATGGGTGCAGAGTTCGAAAAAAATTTCGACAGTCGTCTTTTTTGTACTTTCTTCCTTCGAATTTTAAACTCGGGAGTGGAGGAACTAATGTTGAAGATAAACCCCACTCTCATCAAAGTCTAGTTTGATGCTTAGCCTAATATAACTGATAATTATGGAAGAACTTCGATCAAAAATTTTTTCTCCAATGGCCAAACTCCTTACGGACTCTTTCAGCAGCCGAACTTCTCCAATGGTCGAATCTCTCCCGGACTTCTCTAGTAGTCAAACTCTTTTCGAACTTCTTCTTCAACTGAACTTCTCTCAAACTTTTTCTTCAGTCGAACTTCTTCATCAGTCAGATTTCTTCCAAACTTCTCCATCAATCAAACTTCTTTCGAACATCTCCATTAGTCGAACTCCATCCAGATTTCTCCAGTGGATTACTTTTAGATTTCAACTAGCATTCTTTTCGGATGATACCCTCTAGCCGTATTCTCTTTAAGAGTCCAAATTTCTCTAAAATTGATGTATGTTAAAGCTCTTCACCAACCGATGCCTACTTCCTCTGAACTTCGACTATTAAATCTCAACGAATAGGCACATCACGACAATAAACATCTCTCTCCATAATAAACTCCACGTGGTCCTAAGTGGCTTATTACTAGATGGTTACAACTGTCATTATTAGTCTGCTACAGACGGTGTCCCTCTCTATAACAAACCTCACATGATCTTGGGCGGCTCACTACCAGATGGCTATGGCTGTCACTATAAGTCTGCTACAGATGATGCCCCTCTCCGTAACAAATCTCATACGACTTCAAGCGGCTCGCTATCAGATGACTATGGTTGTCACTATCAATCTGCTCTAAGCTCCATCGATAAAAGAGATTCTCTAGATACATTTTTTCGAAGCTCTCTTCTTCTTTTCAAAACTCTACTGAATTTTTTTCTGAGTACTCTATTTCTGTTGATCAGAAGAGCTGACTTGATCGTCGGAGGATTCTACCGGAGCCACTACCACCAACTCCAGATAGAACTTTATTTTATAGGTCATCAGTGATAACCTCTTCTTCTCCAACTTCAGCTTAATTCGGTGTCAACTAAATTTTGCACCAATAGGATTGATGTTAGAGGAAGAGTTTTTTATTTCTGAGGTATCCTTATTCTTAAAGAAGTACTCAGTCGATCCTATGGATCTTCTTCTTCAAGGTTCATCTCCATCCTTTTCCTCAATCTCAAAAAATGCCTCCAAAGAAGATGACTACCTGAAGATCTACCACTTCTGTCGCTAGATCTGAGCTAAATCCATCCATTCCTACTCCATCGCCAGTGCTTTAGTCTCCTCGTCCACCGACGATCATGGTAGATTCGAAGCAGTTTAACCTATTGATGCAGCAGGTTCAGAGTCTCACCAAAATAGTGCAGGCCATGTGGCAATCTTCGATGATGGTTCCGTCAGAAAATCCACCATCAAAATATCAAAAATCGATCCCAAGGAGGAGCACTTGGGCTTGCATATCCATTATCCATGGAAAAAAAATAGAGAGCATAGGATTCTTGTTCGGATTATGATTTTTCTTCGAAAGAGACCTTCTCCATCTACAATTGAAAGTCTTTCAAGATCTATGATCGAGATGACTCCTCGATCGAAAACTATGAAAGAAGGACCGATGGATTGAGAAACTCCACCACGTTGCTTTGGCTCACCATGACGATGTCCGCACCAATCCTCCTTTCTCTTTCCAAATTATGCAAGAGCCCATTCCACCGAACTTCAAGCTTCCCTAATTTAAAAGCTATGATGGAATCTCTGATCCGATCGATCATCTGGAGGCCTTTCGGACCATGATGTTGTTTCATGGCGCACTAGACGTCATCTTATGCCAAGCTTTTTCGTCTATCTTAAAAGAAGCAGCAAGAAACTGGTACTCGGTACTTAAGTCAAGTACCATCTTTTTCTTCAATCAAATGAGCCATCGGTTTGCGGCTTACTTCGTCAGCAACCAACATCCACACCAAGGTTTGAATTTTCTGATGAATATCAAGCAGAAGGAGGAAGAATCTATCCAGACTTATGTCGTCCGATTTAATGCTGCTGCATTGAAGATTCAAAATTTGAATTAGTCTGTTGCAATGGCCGCACTCAAAGATGGCTTTCAAAAGAATGATTTATTATTCTTTCTGAAGAAGAAGTATCTCAGAAACTTTGCTGATCTGCTAGCTCGGGCTGAAGGATATGCCCGAGCGGAAGAAGTCTTCAAGTTGAAGGATGAGAAAGCCGTAGGAGAGCAGCGGGCAAGCGAGTCTAATAGACTCACCGCTAATGGAGGGCCTAATGAAGTTCGACCACGCTCATGGACTTTCCCTGAGTGTAAGTGAGCCCGAACTCCTGCTCAAACTCGTCATCAAAGAAGCTCCGATAGAAGGGCGTGAAGAAATTTTTCCTCCGAAAGATTCCACAACTATGCCCTCCTTAATGCTCCTAAAACTCAAGTTTTGATAAAAATTAAGAATCAACTACTAAGACCAGAAAAATTATGATCTTCTCCAAATAAGCGCAATCGAAGTAAGTACTATTTGTATCATCATGATCATGGTCATGATACTGAAGAATGCATTCAGCTCTAAGACGAGATCGAAAAGCTCATCAAGAGAGGCTGGCTGGGTCTATTTCTCAAATATCGGTCTGAAGCAAGAGAAGATCAGCCAAGGGCACTGTCGTAGCCAGAACCACCAATGAGAAAGAAACAACAAGAAGATCGGCCACCTCTCAACATCATCAACACTATCTCTAGGGGATGTAGTACTTCGACGAGCCGTCATCTTTCAGCCTCAGAGCTAGGAAAAGCTTGCCCCAAATTAGAAAGGTCCGTATGAAATAGAGGAGGTCGTCCGGTCCGAAGCTTATCACTTGAAGAAGCTCAGAGGAATAACGCTCTCACAACTTTGGAATTCAGAAAATCTGAAAATATACTGTCAGTAATTTTTCTTCAGTAAAACTCCTTCATTTCAATATTATTATTTCTTGGTGTAAAAACTATGTGATGACAGAAAAGAAGCAATCAAAAGTGGCTATGTTAGGAACAGAAGGAGAACCTCATCTTAATATAAGTAAGTCGAAGATCTCCGATTATTTAAGATAAGAGGAGAACCTCATCTTAACGTGAGCAAACTCGAAGACCTCGTTCATTTTAGATGAGGTGAGGGGAGAGGCCCTGACAACGGCCCTAATGTGCTCCTATAGTTCGTTAGAAATAGGAGAAGAATCTCGTCCTAACGTAAGCAAAGTCGAAGATCTCATCGATATAAAACAAGATGGAGGGAGAGGCCCTATCGACGATCCTAACATACCTCTGTAAGCCATGTTAAGAATAGAGGAAAAGCCTCATCCTAACATGAGCAAAAGTCGAAACCTTGTAGACCAAAGACGTGAAGAAGAAAAAAGCTTAGTGGAGAATCCCTACACGTGCTTTCCTCCAATAACCTGACTACATCAAATGCAAAAAGAAAAGATCGACTACCGTATTAGATGGTCCCACCTCTATGTCATCTTCCTCCTCCCAAAAGCTGAGGTCAACCTCAGGGAGCCTTTGGGCAACCCTGCCTTCGCACGCATCCTGTCCGAACTCAATAGGAGATAAGATCTTCTTCAACCTCGACCGAAGATAAGATCTCCTCTGAGCTTCAACTTCAACAGAAGATAGGATCTTCTTCAACCTTGACTGGAGATAAGATCTCCTCCGAGCTTCAACTTTAAAAAGGGATAAGATCTCCTTCAACCTCGACTGAAGATAAGATCTCTTTCGAGCTTCAATCTCAATAGAAGATAAGATCTTCCTCAATCTCGACTGAAGATAAGATCTCCTCCGAGCCTTAACCTCAATAGAAGATAAGATCTTCTTCAATCTCGACTAGAGATAAGATCTCTTTCAAGCTTCAACTTCAATAGAAGATAGGATCTCCTTCAACCTTGGTTGGAGATAAGATCTTTTTTGAGCTTCAACCTCGATTGAAGATAATATTTTCCTCAAGCTTCAACCTCAATAGGAGATAAGATCTCCTTCAACCTCAGCTAGAAATAAGATCACTCCCGAGCTTCAACTTCAACAAAAGATAGAATTTTCTTCAATCTCGATTAGAGATAAGATCTTTCCCGAACTTCAACCTCGACTAGAGATAAGATCTTTTTCGAGCTTCAACCTTAATAGAAGATAAGATCTTCTTCAACCTCGATCGGAGATAAGATCTCCTTCGAGGTTCAACTTCAACAAAAGATAGGATCTCCTTCAACCTTGGTTGAAGATAAAATCTTCTTTGAGTTTCAACCTCAATAAGAGATAAGATTTTTTTCAACCTCAATAGAAGATAAGATCTTCAACCTTGATCGAAGATAAGATCTCCTCCGAGCTTCAACCTTAATAGGAGATAAGATCTCCTTCAACCTCGATTGGAGATAAGATATCCTCCGAATTTTAATTTCAGTAGAAGATAGGATCTCCTTCTATTAGATATATGTATCCTAAAAGTCAGAATTGACTGAGACTTGTAATACACTTCTAAGAATAAAATTATAATTTTGACTATAAATAATAAAATAGATTATTTTTTATCACATATGTGTATTTAGTGTCTGTGATACATCCCTTGAGTTAATGGTAATGATAATTTTTATTTTCAAAAGTTAAAAATTTAAGATAAGAATTTTAATTATTAACTCATAAAATGCTTTGATCGTAGGATCATCATGAGGATGGTGATTGATCTGAAAGGTTAGTGTACAATCGCTTCTTCATAATAGATGAGTCTTAAGTCTATGGTGTAGATACACCAGAGCAAGAGTACAGATACTCATTAGAGAACGAGGACACTGGACGTGACCAATCGAGTGATCATAAGAAAGTTTACCTTCTCATCGATGATTGACTCAAAGCTACAGTGGTGTATCTGATTCTTTGACCTGAGGTGCGTCGGCAGTTCACCTTGAGAGTGTTATAGTTTGACTACATCATGACTTGATCTCCTAGCCATTCAAAATTCTGAGGTGTATGTTGGCTATAGCATGTTTATTGTAGGAATTGGATTACACCAAGATGGAATCTATCTACCTCGGTGAATGAGGAGTAGTCCTATGATGATCATGAGAATCAAGTCCATAAGTTCATGGCTATGGTAGAGAGTGAAATAATAGAAAGAGTTTCTATTAAGATTTTCACATCGGACTTGAATCAAATGATTAAATCATATGATAGAAATTATGATTTGACGAGTTCACCTTAATCCTAATTTGATCGGAGCTTAAGATAGAAGAACTTAATCACACAAGTAGCTGCACTGAGAGGTTCTTTTTCAGTTTTGATGAATTTTCACCATATACTACTAGGTGTCACTGATGAATTTTAGGAGTAATTAGAATGATTTAGATGATCGATCATTTCAGTTGTCTGAATCAGAAGAGTTCTGATCAATCGAAAGAAGTTTCGATGATGTTGATGATGGAGATCACGACATATCCCATTATCATACAGAACTGAACCTAATTGGGTCACACAAATGAAAATTTGGATTTGGATATCATCAATTGGACTAATTCAGTTTAATTAATTTGAATTAGATTCAACTAGATTCAAGAAAATCATGCTAGCACACGATTGAGTCTAACATTCTCTTTCTATTAACATTTGAAGTTGTCTCGACTGAGCTAAATATGTTTGTGCTCACTCAGATACTTTTACATGATCTGACTGAAGTTTGTCTAGGTTAAAAAAGGATTATCTTAATTTATAAGATAAATTTGAGACAACACCTGCCATTTTTCATCACCTGCTAATTCTTTTTCTTTGACTTTGGTCAAATATTGACCTTTGACCCTTGGATATCTGCCCATGTTTCATGCACTTATTGAAGAGCAGATAGGAGCTTGTCCCCTCATTGAAATTTGGAAAGAAGGAGGTGCACGCCTAGGATAGCATGCACCCATGGATAGGGACACCTGGAGTCCCATACGGATGGGACTCCAGGTTGCTTCTTAGATTCAAACTAGGTGACCGTTACCTATAAACTTTGACCTATCTAAGGTGCCATCTAAGGATGAATCTAAGGGACTCTCATCTAATTGGATCAAGTGATATCATCCCACCAATCAAATTTATATCTAATTGTATGAAGTAACGTGATTGGCCGGGATGATGCAGCACTGCATGGCACAGCAGGATCTATAAATAAACCCTATCTGTGCCCAACCTAAAGAGAGCTTTTTCCTAGCCACGCCCTAAGGCTGCCCCTCTCTCTCCTTCATGCCATCTTCTGATCTGCTCTCTTCTCTCCATGCCCAAGGAAAGTTTGGCATGAGTTTGGTGCGATTTAGGCAATCAAAAAGCGATGAGAAAGCAAGAAGGCAGCCCTGCTATAAGAGACAGCAGCACATCTTCAAAAGGAGTTTTGAAGATCCTCCAAATCAGATCCAGATCTGATTTTTGGAGAAAAGAAAGAGAAGAAGAAGATCTCTAGATCCAATCCAAGTGGATATCGATAGAGGTCAGACACTTACCTGGCTAGATCCAGAATCTCAGGCAATCAGCAGGATCATCAATGGATAATCGGATTATCCAATATCAAGATAACATTAATTTAGATTTAATTTAATTTAATTTTTTATTTATCAAATCATAAAATTAGATCTAAAAAATATCAGATCTAATTTAGATATAAATTTTTTTTTTGAAATATGCCTCTCGATCCAATCAGAATTGAACGAACCTGACCCAAGAAAATCTGATTTTTCCCTTCAACTGGTATCAGAGCCAGGTTCTATAAAAATTTATTTAGATCTAATTTAATCTAATAAATTAATAATTTTAGATATCACATGAGATATGATTAGATCTAAAATTAAAAAATTAAAAAATTAAAATTAATTAATCTAGATCTAAAATGTATGAGATACATAACTAGACTAAGAATAGAATTATTCTATGTGTAGTCTAGTATAATCATAATTTTTATTTAATTAAATATAATTTTAAGATCTATTTATTTACTATTTTTTGATATTATAAATATTATAATTAGATCTAAAAATAAAAAATAAATTAAATTTAATTTATTCATATGAGATATGATAGTTGCATGTTTAGACTAGTTGTAGAATAGTTCTACAAAAAGATCTAGATTAAATTTTATTTGATGTGATCAAATTTAAATTTAATTTTTTAGATGATTATGAGATAATTTAGATCTAAAAAAATGCATGCATGATACATGAGATGTATGCAAAATATATTTTAATTAGATCTAATTTTTATATGAGATATATGCTATAGATCTAATTAGTTTTGTAGATTAGTTGTATTTCTGATTAAGGCATTCTCCTTGGCCGTCCGATCATAAGAATAAAGTAAGGGTTTTAAAGGCCCTCTCCTTCCATTCGATGGGGTGTTCTTATGATGTGTAGGGGTGCTGCGCATTCGTTCCTTAATCAAAAATTGAAAACTTACTTTCTGCAAAATCCTAGATCCTGAAATCCTAGGATTTATTTGCATATTTTGTTTATGAACCCTAAACTTAATTAAGAATTAAGATTATGAAATATTAATTAGATCTAAAATTGAGAATTTTAGATCTAAGACATATTCATAATATTGGGTTCGGGCTTGGGTAGCTCAATTAGGTCTAAGCGGTTGATCAAACCGAATCAAGAGTTGGTTAGATGGGATCAACAATGCTTAAATTGACCAGCCTAATAGGATTAAGTCTGGGTCAAGATCGAGTCACGTGAGTGATCGATCAAGCTAAGACCTAATTAGGCTCAGTGGTTAGAGTCTGGATTGTAGGCTAACCCAATTGGTTCTGGCTCAACAATTTGGTGTCTAAGGTAAGTTTGGCAGATACGATCGACTGATTTTTAATTGAGGAGCTACTCGACTTGAATGCATTCTTGTCGAGTTAATGGCATATCCCTTCCACCGGTCTCACTTACCTGGCCATATTTGTTGACTCAGTTCTGATCTGAGGTGGTCAATAATCCGAGCTAACCCATGCCACTAGGTTAGTCATAATTGTTATGACTATGTCAAGTCTAGTTTAATGAGACCTAAATCAAATTCTTCCCTAAGAAAAGATTAAGTCTAAGGTCTTCCACCATTGTAGATGTGCGGGCCCTTTCCCGGGTTGATTGTTCTCGATGGATTACAGTGGCTCAGTTGCACCAATGAAAGATGCAACCATGTCTATTAGGCATTGGATGCTATGGGCTGGAGGATGAGTTGGGCTCAATATTTTGGATACGGTGAGAGACTCAATTAGAAATCCAATCTATGCAAATGGTGGGTCTGACTTAACTAAGGAGTGGATCAATATTTTGGATACGGTGAGATTCATGAATTAGAGACCAAGTTTGGGTGCACCATGATTAGAGAATCATTGAACAAGAGTTGTTCACTCATTGGCTAACCCATCACCAATAACTGTTAGGTGAGGTGATGAGTCAGTTGGTGGGACCGCACCATCCCACTAGAAATCATTAATCGTGGAGATTTTTGCATCTCTACAGAGGGAGTGTAGGGATCCAAGAAAATAGTGGAAGCTAATTTATTTAAAAATAAAATTCTAAATAAATTGGTTAAGTCATAATTACAATATCTAACTAGAATCTTTGACTCTCTATAGAAAAATGTCTGCATCCAACCCATTAGCACGTATCCTGGACACACATAGACTGACCGAACCAAATTATAAAAATTGGCTCAGAAACTACAAAATTATTTTGGGTTCCAAGAAGTTAACTCCATGTATTGGACCAGGACCCTCCCACCTTACCAGCCCGTCCATCCGCTGAACAGAGAGCGTCTCTGAAAAAATGGATAGACGAAGATAATAAGGCCAGATATTACATGTTGGGCTCGATGTCTGATGAGCTCCAGCGCCAACATGAAGATATCAGGACTGCTCGCCAAATGTTGGCTCACCTACAGGAGATGTTTGGTGAACAGAGTCGCGCAGCCAAATATCAAGTCACTAAATGACTTTTTAAGGCTAAGATGCGTGATGGGCAGTCAGTCCAAGATCACTGTCTGATGAATGATCAAGGACTTGGAAGAGCTTGAGAAGCTCGGTGTGAAGTTGGACTTGGATCTGCAGAATGATATAATTCTGCAATCCTTGACTGATGCATATGGGCAATTCATCATGAATTACCACATGCATAAACTTCAAAATTTCCTTGGCCGAACTTAATGAATATGCTGGTTACCGCTGAGCTTTCTATGAAAGGTTCTAAAGGCTCAGTTCTTGCTATGGAATGGACTTCTTCCAAAAGAAAGTCTTTTGGAAAGAAGAAAGAAGTCTGTGAAAAAGCAGGAGGAAGGAGGAAAGAAGAAAAAGGCAGAGCTGAAGAAGAAGGCTGCTGACAAAGAAAAGTATTTTCCATTGCAACAATGATGGCCACTTGAAAGCGGAACTGCCCTACTTACCTGGCCACCCTAAAGAACAAGAAGGAAGGTCCTTCTGGAGGTATGCTCGTTATTGAGTCTAACCTTATGATTTTTTCTGCATCCAGTTGGGTGCTTGACTCTGGTTCTAGTGCTCACTTGTGCACTTCCATGCAGGATCTTGAGGATAGCAGGAGGCTGAGGGATGGAGACATGATGATCCTACGCATCGAAAATGGAGCAAGAGTTGCTGCAGTGAGCCGTGGAAACATACCCTCTTCGATTACCATCTGGTTTAGACTTAGTTTTAAAAGACTGTTATTATGTGCCTGCAGCAAGCAGAAATTTGATTTCTATTTCATGCTTAGCACTAGAAGGCTATGTGATTAGTTTTCTTAAGGACCATTGTAACATTCTTTATGAAAGAAATAAAATTGCAAATGGTTTCTTTATTAATGGTCTTTATCAGTTACATATTGATGTATCCTATTTTTAACTATCGAGCAAAATATGAATGATCAAAAATGACCTAGGGATAGTCCAAATGATAGATATCTATGGCACCTAAGATTAGGTCATATAGCAGAAGATAGGATTAACAAATTGGAGAAAAATGGGCTATTGAGTCCATTGACTTTCGAGTCATATCCAACTTGTGAATCCTTGTCTTCAAGGCAAAATGACTAAACTCCCTTTTGTAGGACATGGGGAAAGGGCCACAGATCTCCTTGCCCTAGTACATACTGATGTGTGCGGCCCATTTGATGTGCCGGCTAGAGGCAATTTTGTCTACTTCATTACCTTTATCCGATGATCTATCTAGGTATGGGTATGTGTATCTTATGAGACACAAGTCTGAAGCTTTTGAAAAGTTCAAAGAATTCAGACATGAAGTAGAAAAATAAACTGAAAAATCCATTAAGGTTCTTCGATCAGATCGAGGAGGTGAATACCTTAGTCCGAAAATTCCTAGACTATCTCAAGAAAAATGGCATAGTCTCTCAATGGACTCCACCAGGAACACCTCAACTCAATGGAAGTTTCAGAATGGAAGAATCGGACCCTATTAGGATATGGTTCGATCCATGATGAGCTTCACAGACCTCTCCTGATTTTTTTTGGGGACACTGTTTGTTAACTTCAATATACTTACTGAATAGGGTTCCTCTAAAACCGTTCCTACCACACCGTATGAGATATGGCATGGTAAGAAACCAAGTCTGAGTCATCTCAGAATTTGGGGTTGTCCGGCTCATGTCAAAAGACAACAAGCGGACAAGTTAGAGTTTAGGTCCTTTAGAGCTCGATTCATAGGATATCCTAAAGAGTCATTAGGATACTATTTCTACATTCCAGAAGACCACAATGTGATTGTGAGTCGACATGCCATCTTTCTTGAAAAATAGTTTATTCAAGATAGCGGCATTGGAAAGCAGATTAAGCTTGATGAGAAAGTCTCACAAGAGCAACGAGCTAAGGACCAAATGGAACCAAATCAGGTTGAGCCAATCCAATCACTACCTCCTCCACCTCGTAGATCGAAAAGAGTTTTCCATCCCCCTGAAAGATACTTAGGTATTATTTCAGAGGATGTAGAGAAAATGTTCCTCGTAGGTAATGGTGCTCATGGTGATGATCCCAAAACCTACAACGAGGCGATATCAGATATCGACTCCGAGAAATGGCTTAGAGGCAATGAAGTCAGAAATTGACTCGATGCACTCAAACCAAGTCTGGACCTTGGTAGATCCACCAGAAGGTATAGTACCTATTGGGTGTAAATGGATCTTCAAGAGAAAGATTGGTGCAGATGGAAATGTGGAGACATTCAAGGCTAGACTTAGTGGCAAAAGGTTATAGTCAACGCGAAGGCATTGACTATCAGGATACCTTTTCCCCAGTAGCTATGCTAAAATCCATCCGCACATTGCTTGCTGTTGCAGCCTATTTTGATTATGAAATATGGCAAATGGACGTGAAAACAATATTCTTAAATGGATATCTTGAGGAAGATATCTATATGGAACAGCCGCTAGGTTTCACATCCAGTGATACTGATCACAAGGTTTGCAAGCTGCAAAGGTCCATATATGGACTTAAGCAAGCATCTCGGAGCTGGAACACTCATTTCAATGATGTGATCAAAACGTTTGGTTTCATCAAAAATGAAGGAGGAACCATGTGTCTTTCAAAAAGGTCAGTGGGAGCGCTGTTGTCTTCCTCGTATTGTACGTGGATGACATCCTCCTTATTGGGAATGATATTCCCATGTTGACCATCAGTCAAAATATGGTTGTCAAAGGAATTCTCCATGAAAGACCTAGGTGAAGCATCCTTTATTCTAGGAATTAAGGTCTATAGAGGATAGACCGAATAGGATGCTAGGACTTTCACAGAAGATGTACATAGAGGAAGTACTAAAGAGGTTTAGTATGGAAAACTCTAAGAGGGGATTAATACCCTTCAGACATGGTATTCATCTTTCCAAGAAGATGTGCCCTAGCACACCTGAGGAAATAGAATGCATGAGCAAGATCCCTTATGCTTCTGCAATAGGGAGCCTCATGTATGCCATGCTATGTACACGACCTGATATAGCCCATGCTGTGAGTGTCACAAGCAGATATCAGTCAAATCCAGGTGAAGAACACTGGACTTCTGTGAAATGTATCCTTAAGTACTTGAGAAGAACTAAGGATATGATGTTGGTCTTTGGTAATGGAGAACTCCAAGTCCAGGGATACACAGACTCGGACTTTCATGTCCGATATAGATGATCGAAAGTCGACATCTGGAAGTCTGTTTGTGTGCAATGGTGGAGCTGTCAGTTGAAAAAGTTTCAAGCAAACAGTGATAGCAGATTCCACCATGGAAGCAGAATATATCGCTGCATCAGAAGGCTGCAAAGGAAGCATTCTGGTACAAGAAGTTTGCTGCAGAGAATTGGAGTAATGCCATCAGATGCCATTCCTCTATACTGCGACAACAATGGTGCCATAGCCCTTGCTAAGGAGCCGAGGTCTCACCAAAAATTCCAAGCACATTGAGCAGCGATACCACCTCATCCGCGATTACCTCGAGAAGGGTTACGTCGAGGTCAAGAGAGTCGACTCCGCAGATAATACGGTGGACCACTTACAAAGCCATTGGGCCAGTAGAAGATCAAAATCCACCTTGAGAAGATGTGTTCCCTAAAAGTCGGAATTGACTGACACTTGTAATACACTTCTAGGGGCAAAATTATAATTTTGACTATAAATAATAAAATGGGTTATTTTCTATCACATATGTGTATTTAGTGTCTGTGATACATCCTTTGAGTTAATGGTAATGATAATTCATATTTTCAAGAGTTGAAAATTTAAGACATGAATAATCATTATTAACTCATAAAATGCTCCTGACCATAGGATCATCATGAGGATGGTGATTGATCCGAAAGGTTGGTGTACAATCGCTTCTCTTTAGTAGATGAGTCTTGAGTCTACGGTGTAGGAGACACCGGAGCGAGAGTATAGGTACTCGTTAGAGAATACGAGGGCACTGAGCGTGACCACCTCGAGTAGTCATTAAGGAAGTCTACCTTCTCGTCAATGACTGACTCGATGCTGCAGTGGTGTGTCTGGTTCTTTGACCTGAGGTGCATCGACAGTTCACCTTGAGGGTGTTATAGTTTGACTACACCATTACTCGGTCTCCTAGCCATTCATGGAAATCCTGAGGTGTATGTTGGCTATAGCATGTTCATTGTAGGAATTGGATTGCATCAAGATGGAATCTATCTACCTCGGTGGATGAGGAGCAGCCCTATGATGATCATGAGAATCAAGTCCATAAGCCCATGGCCATGGCAGAGAGTGAAATAATAGAAAGAGTTTCTATTAAGATTTTCACATCGGACTTGAATCGAATGATTAAATCATATGATAGAAATTAGGGTTTGACGAGTTCACCTTAACCCTAATCTGATCGGGGCTCAAGATAGAAGAACTTAATCACACAAGGTAGCTGCACCAAGAGGTTCATTTTTCAGCTCTGATGGGTTGCCACCATATACTGCTAGGTGTCACTGGTGGATTTTGGGAGCAATTAGAATGATTTAGATGATCGATCATTCTAGCTGTTGTCTGAATCAGAAGAGTTCTGATCCATCGAAAGGAGTTTCGATGATGTCGATGATAGAGATCATGACATATCCCATTACCATACAGAACTGAACCTAACTGGATCACACAAACAAGGGTTTGGATTTGGATATCATCAATTGGACTAATCCAGTTCAATTGATTTGAATTAGATTCAATTAGGTTCAAGAAAATCGTGCTAGCACACGATTGAGCCTAACATTCTCCTTCTATTATCATTTGAAGTTGTCTCAAATGATCCAAATATGTTTGTGCTCACTCAGGTACCTTTACTTGATCTGACTGGAGCTTGTCCAGATCAGAAAAGGATTATCTTAATTTATAAGATAAATTTGAAACAACACCTGCCATTTTTCATCATCTGCTAATTCTTGTCCTTTAACTTTGGTCAAATATTGACCTTTGACCCTTGGACATCTGTCCATGTGTCATGCACTTATTGGAGAGCGAATAGGGGCTTGTCCCCTCACTAAAATTTGGAAAGGAGGGGGCGCATGCCTAGGATGGCGTGTGCCCATAGATAGGGATGCCTTGAGTCTCATACAGATGGGACTCTAGGTTGCTTCTTGGATTCAAACTAGGTGACCCTTACTTATAGATTTTGACCAATCTAAGGCACCATCTAAGGATGAATCTATGAGGCTCTCATTTGATTGGATCAGATGATGTCATCCCATCATTCAGATTTAGATCTGATTACATAAAGCAACGTGATTGGTCGGGATGATGCAGCACTGCATGGCGCAGCAGGATATATACATAAACCCTATCTACCCAACCTAAAGAGAGCTTTTTTCTAGCCGTGCCCCAAGGCTGCCCCTCTCCCTCCTCCATGCCATCTTCTGATCCTCTCCCTCCTCTCCATGCCTTAGGGATGTTGGGCGTGAGTTTGGTGCGATTTAGGCAATCAAAAGGTGATGAGAAAGCAAGAAGGCAGTCCTGTTACAAGAGACAGCAGCACATCCTCAAAAGAAGTTTTGAAGATCCTTCAAATCAGATCCAGATCTAATTTTTGGAGAAAAGAAAGAGAAGGAGAAGATCTCTAGCTCCAGTCTGAGTGGATATCGATAGAGGCCAGACACTTGCGTGGCTAGATCCAGAACCTCAGGCAATCAGCAGGATCATCAACGGATAATCGGATTATCCAATATCAAGATAACATTAATTTAGATTTAATTTAATTTAATTTTTTTATTTATTAGATCATAAAATTAGAATTAAAAAATATCATATCTGATTTAGATCTAAGAGAAAGTTTTTGAAATATACCTCTCGATCCAATGAGATTTGAACAAACCTGATCCGAGAAAATCTATTTTTTTCCTTCAACTGATATCAGAGCCAGATTGTATAAAATTTATTTAGATCTAATTTAATCTAATAAATTAATAATTTTAGATATCACATGAGATATGATTAAATCTAAAATTAGAAAATTAAAAAATTAAAATTAATTAATCTAGATCTAAAATGTATGAGATATATAACTAGACTAGGAATAGAATTATTCTATGTATAGTCTAGTATAATCATAATTTTTATTTGATAAAATATAATTTTAAGATCTATTTATTTACTATTTTCTAATGTTATAAATATTATAATTAGATCTAAGAATAAAAAATAAATTAAGTTTAATTTATTCATATGAGATATGATAGTTGCATGTTTAGACTAATTATAGAATTATTCTACAAAAGGATCTAGATTAAATTTTATTTGATGTGATCAAATTTAATTTTAATTTTTTAGATGATTAAGAGATAATTTAGATCTGAGAAACATGCACGATATGATGTATGCAAAACATATTTTAATTAGATCAATTTTTATATGAGATATATTCTTAGATCTAATTAGTTTTGTAGATTAGTTGTATTTCTAATTAAGGCATTCCCCTTGGCCGTCTGGTCATAAGAATAAAGTAGGATTTAAAGACCCTCTCCTTCCATTCAATGGGATGTTCTTATGATGTATAGGGGTACTGCACATTCGTCCTTAATCAAAAATTGAAAACTTATTTTCTGCAAAATCTTAGATCCTAAAATCCTAGGATCTTATTTATATATTTTATTTATGAACCCTAAACTTAATTAAGAATTAAGATTATAAAATATTAATTAGATCTAAAATTAAAAATTTTTAGATCTAAGATATGTTCATAAAATTGGGTTTGGGCTTGGATAGCTTAATTAGGTCTAAGCGGTTGATCAAACCAAATTAAGAGTTGATTAGATAGGATCAACACTGCTAAAATTGATCAGCCTAATAGGATTAAATCTAGGTTAAGATCGAGTCACGTAAGTGATCGATCAAGCTAAGATCTAATTAGGCTCAGTGGTTAGAGTCTGAATTGTAGGCTAATTCGATTGATTCTGGCTCAATAATTTGGTGTGTAAGGTAAGTTTGGCAGATTCGATCGACTAATTTTTAATTAGAAGCTACTCGACTCGAATACGTTCTTGTCGAGGTAATGGCATATCCCTTCCACCAGTCTCACTTATCTGGCCATGTTTGTTGACTCAGTTCTGATCTGAGGTGGTTAATAATCTGAGCTAATCCATGCCACTAGGTTAGTCATAATATTTATGACTATGTCAAGTTTAGTTTAATGAGACCTAAGTCAAATCTTCTTAAGAAAAGATTAAGTCTAAGATCTTCCACCATTGTAGATGTGCGGGCCCTTTTCGGGATTGATTGCTCTTGGCTAATTACAATGGCTCAGTTGCACCAAGAAGATGCAACCATGTCTACTAGGCATTAGATGCTATAGGCTGGAGGATGGATTGGGCTCAATATTCTGGATACGATGAGAGATCCAATTAAGAATCTAATTTATGCAAATGGTGGGTCTGACTTAACTAAGGAGTGGACCAATATTTTGGACACGATGAGATTCATGAATTAGAGACCAAGTTGGAGTGCACCATGATTAGAGAATCATTGAACAAGAGTTGTTCACTCATTGGCTAACCCATCACCAATAACTATTAGGTGAGGTGATGAGTAAGTCGGTGGGACTGCACCATCCACTAGAAATCAGTAATCATGAAGATTTTTGCATCTCTACAGAGAAATATAGGAATTCAAGAAAATAGTGGAAGCTAATTTATTTAAAAATAAAATTTTTAAATAAATTAGTTAAGTCTTAATTACAATACCTAACTAAAAATTTTGACTCTCTATAGAAAAATGTCTGCATCCAATCCATTAGCATGAATCCTGGACACCCATAGACTGACTGAACCAAATTACAAGAATTGACTTCAGAATTTCAAAATTATTTTGGATTCTGAGAAGTTAACTTATGTATTGGATCAGGACCCTCTTATCTTACCAGCTCATCCATCCCCTGAATAGAGAGCGTCTCTGGATAAGTGGATAGACGAAGATAACAAGGTCAGATACTACTTATTGGGCTTGATGTCTGATGAACTTCAGCGCCAACATGAAGATATCAGGACTGCTCGCCAAATATTGGCTCATCTATAGGAGATGTTTGGTAAACAGAGTCACGCAGCCAAGTATCAAGTTACTAAACGACTGTTCAAGGCTAAGATGCGTGATGGACAGTCAGTCCAAGATCATTGTCTGATGATGATCAAGAATTTGGAAGATCTTGAGAAGCTCGGAGTGAGATTGGACTTGGATCTACATAATGATATAATTCTGCTATCCTTGACTGATGCGTATGGGCAGTTCATCATGAACTACCATATGCATAAACTTCAAAATTTCTTGGCTGAACTTATGAACATGCTGGTTACCACTGAGTTTTTCATGAAAGATTCTAAAGGCTCAGTGCTTGCTATGGAACGGACTTCTTCCAAGAGAAAATCTTTTGGAAAGAAGAAGAAGTCTATGAAAAAGCAGAAGATGGAAGGAGGAAAGAAGAAAAAGACAGAGCTGAAGAAGAAGACTGCTCATAAAAAAAAGTATTTTCATTACAACAATGATGGTCACTGAAAGTGGAACTGTCCTACTTACCTGGCCACCCTAAAGAAGAAGGAGGCAGATCCTTCTGGAGGTATGCTCGTCATTGAGTCTAACCTTACGATTTTTTCTGCATCTAATTGGGTGCTTGACTCTGGTTCTAGTGCTCACTTGTGCACTTTCATGCAGAGTCTTGAGGATAGCAGGAGGCTAAGGGATGGTGAGATGATCCTGCACATCAAAAATGGAGCAAGAGTTGCTGTCTTGATCGTGAAAATATACTATCTTCGACTACCATCTAGTTTAGACTTAGTATTAAAAGACTGTTATTATATACCTGCAGCAAGCAGGAATTTGATTTTTATTTCTTACCTTACATTAGAAGGCTATGTAATTAGTTTTCATAAGGACCATTGTAACATTCTTTATGAAAGAAATAAAATTGCAAGTGGTTTCCTTATTAACGATCTTTATCAGTTACATATGATGTATCTATTTTTAATATCGAGCAAAATATAAATATCATAAAATGACCTAAGGATAATCCAAACGATAGATATCTATGGCACCTAAGACTAGGTCATATAGCAAAAGATTCATGGCAAAATGACTAAACTCTCTTTTGTAGGACATGGAAAAAAGGCCATGGATCTTCTTGCCCTAGTGCATACTGATGTGTGCAGCCCATTTGATGTGCTGGCTAGAGGCAATCTAGTCTACTTCATAATCTTTATCGATGATTTATCTAGGTATGGGTATGTGTATCTTATGAGATACAAGTCAGAAGCCTTTGAAAAGTTCAAAGAATTCAGACATGAAGTAGAAAAGCAAATTAAAAAATCTATTAAGGTTCTTCGATCAGATCGAGGAGGTGAATATCTTAGTCGAAAATTTCTAGACTATCTTAAAAAAAGTGGTATAGTCTCTCAATGGACTCTACCTAAAACACCTCAACTCAATAAAATTTCAGAACGGAGGAATCGGATCCTATTAGATATGGTCCGATCCATGATGAGCTTCATAGACCTTTCTGATTTTATTTGGGGATATTATTTGTTAACTGCTATACACTTACTGAATAGGATTTTCTTTAAAATCATTCCTACCACACCATATGAGATATGGCATGGTAAGAAACCAAGTTTGAGTCATCTCAGAATTTGGGATTGTCTGGCTCATGTCAAAAGACAACAAGCGGACAAGTTAGACTTTAGGTCCTTTAGAGCTCGATTTATAGGATATCCTAAAGAGTCATTAGGATATTATTTCTACATTCTAGAAGATCATAATGTGATTGTGAGTCGACATGCTATTTTTCTTGAAAAATAGTTTATTCAAGATGGCAACATTGGAAAGCAGATCAAGCTCGAAGAGAAAATCTCACAAGAGCAACGAGCTAAGGATCAAATGAAACCAAATCAGGTTGAGCTAATTCATTCACTACCTTCTCCACCTCATAGATCGAAAAAAATTTTTCGTCCTCCTGAGAGGTACTTAGGTACTATTTTAGAGGATGTAGAGAAAATGTTCTTCGTTGGTAATGGGGTTCATGGTGATCCCAAAATCTATAACGAGACGATATCAAATATCGACTCTGAGAAATGGTTAGAGGCAATGAAGTCAGAAATTGACTCGATGCACTCAAACCTAGATCCACCAGAAGGCAGTACCTATTGGGTGTGAATGGATCTACAAGAGAAAGATTGATGCAGATGGGAATGTGGAGATATTCAAGGCTAGATTAGTGGCAAAAGGTTATAGTCAACACGAAGGCATTGACTATCAGGATACTTTTTTGCCAGTAGCTATGCTAAAATTCATTCGCACATTGCTTGCTATTATAGCCTATTTCGATTATGAAATATGGCAAATGGACATAAAAACGACATTCTTAAATGGATATCTTAAGAAAGATATCTATATGGATCAGCCGCTAGGTTTCACATTCGGTGATGATGATCATAAGGTATGCAAGCTACAAAGGTCCATATATGAACTTAAGCAAGCATCTTAGAGCTGGAACACTTGTTTTAATGATGTGATCAAATTATTTGATTTCATTAAAAATGAGGAGTCATGTGTCTTCAAAAAGGTTAGTGGGAGCACTGTTGTCTTCCTCGTATTGTACGTGGATGACATCCTCCTTATTAAAAATAATATTCCCATGTGGACCATAGTTAAAATATGGTTATCTAAAGAATTCTTCATGAAAGATCTAGGAGAAGCATCCTTTATTTTGAAAATTAAGGTTTATAGAGATAGACCGAATAAGATGCTAGGACTTTCACAAAAAATGTACATAGAAGAAGTGCTAAAAAGGTTTAGCATGAAAAACTCTAAGTGGAGTTTAGTATCCTTCAGACATGACATTCATCTTTCCAAGAAGATGTGACCTAGCACACCCGAGGAAATAGAGCGCATGAGCAAGATCCCTTATGCTTCAGCAATAGGGAGCCTCATGTATGCTATGTATGTACACGATCTGATATAGCCCATGCTGTGAGTATCACGAGCAGATATCAGTCGAATCTAGGTGAAGAACACTAGACTTTTATGAAATGTATCCTTAAGTACTTAAAAGGATATATTGTTGGTCTTTGGTAATGCAGAACTCTAAGTTCAGAGGTACACAGACTCAGACTTTATGTCCGATGTAGATGATCAAAAGTCGATATCTGAAAGTTTGTTTGTGTGCAATGATGGAGCTATCAGTTGAAAAAGTTTCAAGCAGATAGTGATAGCAGATTCCACCATGGAAGCAGAAAACATCGCTGCGTCAGAAGCTGCAAAGAAGGCATTCTGGTATAAAAAGTTTACCACAGAGATCGGAGTAATGCCATCAGATGCCATTCCTCTATACTATGATAATAATGGTGCTATAGCTCTTGCTAAGGAGTCGAGGTCTCACCAAAAATCTAAGTACATCGAGTGGTGATACCACCTCATCCATGATTACCTCGAAAAGGATTACGTCAAGGTCAAAAGAGTCGACTCCGCAGACTATACGGTGGATTTGCTTACAAAGCCATTGGGCCAGTAGAAGATCGAAGCCCACATTGAGAAGATGGAAATTAAATTTGTAGCCAATTGACTTTAGGTCAAGTGAAAGTTTGATAGATATGTGTGCCCTAGAAGTCAGAATTGGCTGACACTTATAATACACTTCCAGGGATAAAATTATAATTTTAACTATAAATAATAAAATAGATTATTTTCTATCACATATGTGTATTTAGTATCTGTGATACATCCCTTGAGTTAATGATAATGATAATTCTTATTTTCAAGAGTTGAAAATTTAAGACAAGAATTTTTATTATTAACTGATAAAATGCTCTTGACCGTAGGATCATCATGAGGATGGTGATTGATCTGGAAGGTTAGTATACAATCGCTTCTTCATAGTAGATGAGTCTTAATTTTATGGTGTAGAGACATCGAAGCGAGAGTATAGATACTCATTAGAGAACGAGGGCACTGAGTATGACCACCTCGAATAGTCATAAGGAAGTCTACCTTCTCGTCGATGACTGACTCGAAGCTATAGTGGTGTGTCTGATTCTTTGACCTAAGGTGCATCGACAGTTCACCTTAAGGATGTTATAATTTGACTACACCATGACTTAATCTCCTAGCCATTCGAAATCCTGAGGTGTATGTTGGCTATAGTATGTTCATTATAGGAATTGGATTGCACCAAGATGGAATCTATCTACCTCGATAGATGAGGAGCAATCCTATGATGATCATGAAAATCAAGTCTATAAGCCCATGGCCATGGCAGAGAGTGAAATAATAGAAAGAGTTTCTATTAAGATTTTCACATCGGACTTGAATCAAATGATTAAATCATATGATAGAAATTAGGGTTTGACGAGTTTACCTTAATCCTAATCTGATCGGGGCTCAAGATAGAAGAACTTAATCACACAAGTAGCTGCACCGAGAGGTTCTTTTCTAGTTTTGATGGATTGCTACCATATACTGCTAGGTGTCATTGGTGGATTTTGGAAGCAATTAGAATGATTTAGATGATCGATCATTCCAGTTGTCTGAATCAGAAGAGTTCTGATCCATTGAAAGAAGTTTTGATGATGTTGATGATGGAGATCATGACATATCCCATTATCATAGAAAACTGAATCTAGTTGGATTATACAAATAAGGATTTGGATCTGGATATCATTAATTGGACTAATCTAGTTCAATTGATTTGAATTAGATTCAATTAGGTTCAAGAAAATCATGCTAGCACACGATTGAGCCTAACATTCTTCTTCTATTATCATTTAAAGTTATCTCGACTGAGTCAAATATATTTGTGCTCACTCAGGTACCTTTACCTAATATGACTGGAGCTTGTTTAGGTTAGAAAAGGATTATCTTAATTTATGAGATAAATTTGAGACAACATCTGCCATTTTTCATTACCTACTAATTCTTGTCCTTTGATTTTGGTCAAATGTTGATTTTTGATCCTTGGACATCTGTCCATGTGTTATGCACTTATCGAAGAGCAAATAGGGGCTTGTCCCTTCATTGGAATTTGGAAAGGAAGGGGCGCACGCCTAGGATGGTGTGCGCCCATAGATAGGGACCCTTACCTATAGACTTTGATCAATCTAAGGCGCCATCTAAGGATGAATCTATGGGGCTCTCATCTAATTAGATCAGGTGATTTCATTCCATCAATCAAATTTAGATTTGATTGCATGAAGCAATGCGATTGGCCGGGATGATGCAGCACTGCATGGCACAATAGGGTCTATAAATAAATCCTATCTGCACCCAATCTAAAGAGAGCTTTTTCCTAGCCATGCCTTAAGGCTGCCCCTCTCACTCCTCCACACCATCTTCTAATCTTCTCTCTCCTCTCCACGTTCAAGGGAAGTTGGGCCGAGTTTGGTGTGATTCAGGCAATCAAAAGGCGACGAGAAAGCAAGAAGGCAGCCCTGCTACAAGAGACAGCAGCACATCTTCAAAAAAAGTTTTGAAGATCCTCCAAATCAGATCCAGATCTAATTTTTGGAGAAAAAAAAGAGAAGAAGATCTTCAGATCCAGTCCAAGTGGATACCGATAGAGATCCGGCACTTGCATGGCTAGATCCAGAACCTCAGACAATCGTAGGATCATCAATGGATAATCAGATTATCCAATATCAAGATAACATTAATTTAAATTTAATTTAATTTAATTTTGTTATTTATTAGATCATAAAATCAGATCTAAAAAATGTCAGATCTGATTTGGATCTAAGAAAAAATTTTTGAAATATGCCTCTCGATCCAATCAGATTTGAACAAACCTGACTCAAAAATATCTGATTTTTTCCTTCACCTTCAACCTCGGTTGAAGATATGATTTCATCCGAGCTTCAACCTCGGCTGAAGATAAGATCTTCTCCGAGCTTCAACCTCAACAAGAGATAAGATCTCCTTCAACCTCGGTCGAAGATAAGATCTCCTCCGAGCTTTAACTTCCACAAAAGATAGAATCTTTTTCAACCTCGACTGGAGATAAGATCTCCTCCAAGCTTCAATCTCAACAGGAGATAAGATCTCCTTTAACCTCAATAGAAGATAAGATCTTCTTCAATCTCGGTCGGAGATAAGATCTCCTCCAAGCTTCAACTTCAATAGAAGATAAGATCTCCTTCAATCTCGATTGAAGATAAGATCTTTTCGAGCTTCAACTTCAACAGGAGATAGGATTTTCTTCAATCTTGGCTGGAGATAAGATCTCTCCAGCTTCAACTTTAATAGCTGAAAGATCTCTCCAAGCTTCAACTTTAATAGAAGATAGGATCTCTTTCAATCTCGGTTGGAGATAAGATCTTTTTCGAGCTTCAATTTCAAAAGAAGATAAGATCTCTCTCAACCTCCATGGGAGATAAGATCTCTTTTGAGCTTCAACTTCAATTGAAGATAAGATCTCTTCTGAACTTCAACTTTAAAAGAAGATAAAATCTCTCTCAACCTCTATGAAAAATAAGATCTCTTCCGAGCTTTAACTTCAATCGAAGATAAGATTTTTCTCAAGCTTTAACTTCAATAGAAGATAAGATCTTTTCCGAACTTCAACCTCAATGGATTTAGAGTCCGAAAAAGAACTTCAGCAGTCATCTTTTTTGTACTTCCTTTTTTCAAATTTTGAACTCGAAAATGGAGGGACTAGTGTTGGAGATAAATTTTGCTCCTACCAAAGTTTAGTCTGATGCTTAGCCTAATATAACTGATAATCATGAAAGAACTTCGATCAAAAATTTTTCTTCCAATGGTCAAACCCCTTTTGGACTCCTTTAGCAGTCAAACTCCTCCAATGATTGAACCCCTCCCAAACTCCTCCAGTAGCCAAACTTCTTCCGAACTTCTGCTTCAACTAAACTTCTCTCAGACTTTTTCTTCAGTCAAACTTTTTCATCAGTCAGACTTCTTTCAAACTTCTCCATCAATCAAACTCCTTTCGAACTTCTCCATTAGTCGAACTCCTTTCGGATTCCTCCAGTGGATTACTTTCAGATTTCAACTAGCATTCTTCTTGGATGATCCCCTCTAGCCATATTTTCTTTAGAAGTTCGAACTCCTTTGAAATTAATGTATGCCAAAGTTCTTCACCAACCGATGCCTGCTTCCTTCGAACTTCGACTATTAAATCTCGACAAATGGGCACATCACGACAACGGATACCTTTCTCCATAACAAACTCCACATGATCCTAAGCGGCTCATTATCGGATGGTTACGACTGTCACTATCAATCTGCTACAGATGGTGCCCCTCTCCATAACAAATCCCACGTGGCTTCGAGCGGCTCGCTACCGGATGGCTATGGCTGTCACTATCAGTTTGCTATAGATGGTGCTCCTCTTCGTAATAAATCTCATGCGGCTCCGAGCGGCTTGCTACCGAACGGCCATGGCTGTCACTATCAGTTTGCTCTAGGCTCCGTCGATAAAAGAGATCCTCCAGATATATTTTCTCAAAGCTCTCTTCTCCTTCTCAAAATTCTGCTAAATTCTTTTCTAAGCACTCCATTCCTATTGGTCAGAAGAGCTAACTTGATCGTCGGAGGGTCCTATCGGAGCCACCACCACCGACTTCGGAGGAGACTTTATTTTGCATGTCACCGACAGTGACCTCTTCTTCTTCAACTCCAGTTTGATCCGACGTCAACCAGATTTCGCACCAACAAAATCCACGGCTAGTAATTTATCGACCTCTTCATCAATCGCTTTTTGTCTCTCCAAAGCAAAATTTTTCTTCTTCTATCGAACAAGCTTGTAACTTGGGTCAACATTTAATTTATGGACGATAACGTTAGGAGGTATACCTAGCATGTCCAAAGCTGACTAAGCAAAGATGTCTGCATTCTTCCATAGAAAAGTTATAAATTCTGCTTGAAGTTTCTTGTTCAGTAAGGAACCAACTTGTATCATTTTAGTTTGATTTTCAAGTAGAATGGAGATCAATTGTTGTGTGGGTTCCACCCAACTTGCTTCCTCCTATTGATTCAACCTATCAATCAGAAGTGCTTCTATGGGTTTCTTTCCCTTCATAATTATCATAAAATATTATCGAGTTAATTGTTGATCTCCATGCATTTCGCCAGTTTCATTTGTAGTCTAGAATCGAATGAGAAAATGATAAGTCGATACAATTGCCTGAAGAGCATTCAATCCTATTCAGCCTAAAATTATGTTGTATGCCGATGGTATCCGAACAACAAAAAAAGTTAGTCGGATAGTAGCTAGCTTAGGTGGTTGTCCTGTAGTAATCGGAAGAGTGATTTCTTCCTCGACTTTGACCGAGTTGCCCGAAAATCCAGTCAATGGTGTGTTGATTAATTTTAGTCGATTAGTAGTTAGTCGCATACGAGAGAAAGCATCATAAAATAATATATCTGCCAAACTTTCATTATCGACTAAAACTCTTTTTATATCATAATTAGCTATTATCATGGATACGACAATAACATCATCGTGAGGACTCTGAACTTCTTGGAGATCTTCATCAAAAAATGAAATAACATTATCTCCTCATTGATGCTTCGAAGAGTTCTCAGAATATTCTACCCTCCTAGGTTGAATTCTTCCAAAAATCGTATGGATGACCCTAGCTATAGGTTGATTGTTGATCACTTCCTTGGGTTGGGGCCGAGGTTGTTCGTCGACAATTGGTTGAGCCGATCGATCGCGTACATGCTTCCCGAGGTATCTCCGATGGATCAGAGTTTCTATCTCATCCTTCAGCTAGATGCATTGTCCAGTATCATGGCCAAGGTCACGATGAAACTGACAATACTTTCTTTTACTGTGAGATATCAAGGGTGCCTTCATCGATTGAGATTGATAGAGGTAGTCCTTTCCTTCGATCTCCATTAGAATCTACACACGAGGGAAGAGTGGGGTATAAGAGTCATATCTATAATCGAGATTATTCAACTTTGGACTTTGTTGTCGACATGGAGATTCTTTTTTTATTCGGAGCTTGCTAGGCCCTTCTGATGCTCCAGCATTTTTGTATTTCTTCTTTTCCTCGGCCCGACGCCGAGTAATAGCACCTTCCTCGACATGGATATATTTCTGCACTACTCGAGTAGTTCAGAATAAGTTTTCGAGAACTTTTTATCAAGGAAATAAGCGAACTGAGAATTTCGTAGTCCCCGCTTCATAGCCAACACAGCTGTCGACTCATTCAAGTTGTATATATATAATGTGGCAGTATTAAAATATGCCACATAATCTTTCAATGATGCTCCATCTTATTGGTAGATGGAGAAAAGACTGTCGAAATTTCATGGCATCTTCCGACTAATACTAAAATGTACCATAAAAAATTTCTCAAATTGCTCAAAAGATTCGATACTTCCTGGTCTAAGGTTGGAGTACCAAATTCGAGTAGTTCATTGGAGAGTCGTAGGGAAGGCTAAATAGAAGAGAGCGTCGGAGGCCTTCTGAATCAACATGAAAGTTTTATAATTCTCAAGATGATCAACAGGATCAGTAGAGCCATCCTCTAATTATGGCATTTTGAATCGATTTAGAATCGGCTCGTTGAGAATTTGGTGGGAGAAAAGAGGATGAGTGTTAAAACCGAGGCCACCAGAGGAACCTCGATTGTTGTCTTACAACCGAGCAAGTCATTGATCAATCTCTAGGAGTTTTTTTCATCATAGTCGTCAAAGCGACATTGCTTGTCATGATGCTGAGATATCCCGGCATTGAGTCTTCCTCCGGAGAAGTAGAAGGGGAATGCTGTCTCATATCCTTCCGCAAATTTCTTTACAGTCAACGAGATCGTCGCTCTTTTGAACCGGCATAGTGGGATTGCCGGGAGACTGGCGGATCAGCACGTTGCGAGTGCCAAGAGAGTTGAAGTCGTGCCGAGAGAAACCGGAGAGGGGCACGGCAACTATGCCTGGACGGTGCATTGCACGACGCCATCTCCTCCACTGCTGGAGGTTGTTGTTGATGCTGTTCCACAATCTACTGGTGGTCGTGAATTGCATCAGTCAGTGTTCGCACCTGCTGTATCAGGGCATCGAACTGCTGTTGATCCATCATAACCACCGGACAGGAGTTTGTAGGATCTACTACAGGCCCATCGCGGTGGGAGGTTCGTCTAGCGGAGCTTATAGAGGTGTTGGCACCATGTTTCCTGATGGAGCTGAACAATATATTGCAAAGCTTGGACAGCTCATCCCTCTAAATGGTGGTCTTCTAAGGACAGCCTCGGATATGGGATGTGGAGTAAGAGGTCAATCAGTGTTGCAGTTTTTAATTTCTTTCAGAGCTTTTTCCCCCCTCTCATTTTGATGCACAATTCATCCCTTCATGAAGGTTGCCAGCTTTGGGGGATTTTTGCTTAAAGAGAATATCTCGACGCTTTCTTTTGCTCCAAGGGACTCACATAAAGCTCAGGTACAATTTGCTTTAGAAAGGGGAATACCTGCATTTGTTGCCATGCTGGGCACCCGTCGTCTTCCTTGTCCGGCATATTCATTTGATCTGGTTCATTGTTCTCGGTGTTTGATCCCCTTTGCTGCATATAGTTGGTACTCCTTTCCTCATGCGCTCCTAGGTTTGTCACCTGCCTCTGAATTCACTAATTGTTTTTCATGTGCATGCATCTGATGAATGGAGTACAGATGGAACATAATATCTTATTGAAGCGGATCGTTTACTTCGACCGGGAGGATATCTGGTCCACCGGTGCAACGGACTGGTCAGGACGAGGAATGGGGGGCTTCTTGTCTCCCAAACCAAAACGAATTTGGCCTTGATCTATGTAGTGATACCGATGATCCTAGTGATGCATGGTAAACCGTGCAAGCTCTTTCCTGTGTATCACTCTATTGGGACAAATTCCAAAAAAATTAAAATTCTGACAGATCTTTTTCTGCATTCAACTCCATGCTCCAAAGTTAAATCTAGGATTTTGCTTTCCAGGTACTTCGAGCTGAAAAAGTGTGTCGGTAAGCCCTCCCTTGCGGGAGAAATGGCTGTTGAGTCCATTCTCAAGTGGCCACATGGACTTTCCAAACCAACTGCGAGGGTCTGCAGCGGCACTAAATTCTGACCCAGTCTGGGTTATGGATGTCGTTCCTGCTCGAAAGCCATTAACCCTCGGCATAATTTATGACAGGGGTCTTATTGGAGTCTATCTTGATTGGTAAGCTTTTATTGCATTCTTTTCCCCTCCCTTTTTTTTTTTTTTTTTTTTTGGATATAAGGAAATTTTGACACTTTGCATATGTCAGTTTTTGCTTGTTTGCTACGAAACTATGATTCTGCAAATTGTGCTATGCAAGCAATCGGTGCTCTTCTTGTGGCTAGGTTGTTTCTTCCTGTGCTGTTCCTAGGATAGACAAGTGTATCTTCCTGGTTTTGTAGCTTGCATCCTGGTTTATTTTCATGGTTTAGACATTTTCTTTATGAAATAAAAGGAAAATCTTAAAAATAGGCTAAAAAAAGTCTTTGCTACGGTTTAATTTCTGTGGAAGAATGACAGCTGCTAATCAAAATTTTGGTAACAAAATTCATATTCCATGGAGCCTAATGTGTAGAAAGTTAGAAACACTTGAAACCACTCTGAATATGACTAGTTCACTCTGATACTTCCTCAGTCAGTCTATAATTAAAATCTTTCACCTCTTTCCCTGGCCTTCATATAACACTTGGTTACTCATAACACTTTCCATATTCAAATAGCTAGACTGCTATAGCAGTGGACGGGTGACTGCTTTCTTTGACCAGAAAATTTCAATGATGCCAAGAAGTGGCACACCAGCAGAGGGCTAATATGGCTCTGACTAGAGGAACCAATTACAACATTTTTATAAAATGAAACATGAAGCTCAAAGTATTCTTATAGTGATATTGAATGGATTTATTTATGAAAAAATAATGATTATATTATTTTTCATATTATAAGAGGCTCTATATATATAGAGCAATAAGTGTTTAGATACAACGAATCTCTATAAGGTCTAGATATAATAAATCTATATATGGTCTAAATAGAAAAAAAATAAAATTTTTATAATTATATTAATTTCTATAATTATGTTATGCTATTCAATATAGAAATATTTATAGATTAAGTTTCTATTCTGTAACATTCTCTCTCAAGCTGGAGTATAGATATTAATCATGCCCAACTTATTATAAATATAATCAATTTGAGCTCCATTCAAAATTTTTATGAAGATATCTTCCAGTTGGTCTCCAGTTTTAACATATCATGTAAAGATGAACTCTTGCTGAATCTTTTTACAGACAAAATAACAATCAATTTCAATATGCTTAGTCCGTTTATGAAACACAAGATTGGAGGTAATATGAATAGCAGCTTGATTATCATACCACAGCTTTGTCGGTGATGAAAACTTAAGACCAACTTCACTCAATAACTGATATATCCATACTACCTCACACATAGACTATGCCATAGCTCTATATTATGATTTCACACTAGACCGGGATACCATATTCTGCTTCTTACTTCTCCATGAAATCAAATTCCCTTTAACAAAGACACAATATCCCGCAATGGATCTCCTATCAATTTTGGATCCTGTCCAATTTACATCTAAAAAATATTCAATATTAGTGTGCCCATGATTTCCATACAATAGACCACGTCCTGGAGCTCCTTTCATATAACACAAGATTTGTTCTAAAGTTGCCCAATGATTAACTATTGGAGAAGACATGAACTGACTTACAACACTAACAGGATATACAATATCAGGACGAGTCACTCTAAGATAATTCAATTTTTCAACTGGTCTCCTATACTTCTCCAGATCTTCAAATAACTTTCCATCTTCTTTTGTAACTTGCGAATTAGGAGTCATTGGTGCACTACATGGCTTAGCACCCAATTTTTCTATCTCCACTAACAAGTGCAAGCATATATTTTCTTTGAGACGAAAAGATACCTTTCTTACTCTTTGTCACCCTAATACCCAAGAAATACTTTAACAATCCCAAATCTTTTGTCTGAAATTTGGTGTGAAAAAAGGATTTGAGAGATGAAATGCCCGCAGTGTCGCTCCTATCATATACAACTAGTAAGATTATGCCAGCCTCAAACTATTTATAAAATACTAAGCGATCATACATACTCTTCTTCATAACAAACTCCTAAACTGCCTTATTAAATCTTTTAAACCAAGCACGAGGACTTTGTTTCAAACCATACAAGAATTTGTAAAACCGACAGACTTTCCCATACTCTCCTAAGCAACAAACCCAGGTGGTTGCTCCATATAGACTTTCTCTTGAAGATCACCATATAGAAAAGCATTCTTAATATCTAACTAATGTAAGGACCAGTTATAGATAGCCGTCATAGAGATGAAGAGGCGAACAGAGGTTAGTTTTGCTATTGGAGAGAAAGTATCAGAATAATCAATACCATAAATCTAAGCATACCCTTTAGCAACAAGATCATGGACTTTAAGACGAGCCACTGAACCATCAAAATTAACTTTTACTACAAGCATCCATTTACACCCAATAGCTTTCTTTACTGCAAACAAATTTACCAAATTTCAAGTACCACTACCATCTAAGGCCACCATCTCCTCTTCCATAGCAGCATGCCAGCCAAGGTGAGACAATGCTTCATGAATAGTTTTAGAAATTGAAACAAAATTTAAGGATGCAATAAAGGAGAGGACAAGTGATCATAAGAAATAAAGGAGAAAATAGGATAAGTATACAGGCGTTTACTTTTTCGAAGAGTAATAGGGAGATCAAGATTAGGATCATTATCACTTGAGATTGGATCCGACAGCAAAGAGGTTGGTAGAGGATATGTGTCATGAGTCTCTGGTCATCTAGGAATAGACATTGACAATAGGTGGTCGAGCAAGTATCGGATCAAGTGCATGAATATTTGGAGAATCGACAGAATGGGTTACAGTATAAACCAATAGATCATCTTCCTCTCCCTAACTATCATAAATAAAAGATCAAGAAAAGAAAGAAATATTTTCAAGAAAAGTAACATCTATAGAGACAAGATAGTAGTTAAGAGTTGAAGAATAGCACCTATAACCTTTCTGAAGACGAGAGTATCCAAGAAAAATATACTTTAGAGATTTTGGATTTAATTTGATGACTTGAGGATGAACATCACGAACAAAACAAGCACTACCAAATATTCTGGGTTCAATGAGAAACAAGGACTTAGAAGAAAAGAGAATAGTATAAGAAATATCACCATCAAGAATAGAGAAAGGCATTCGATTAATCAAAAAACAAGCTGTGAAGACAGCATTAGCCCAAAACTATTTAGAAACTTTCATTTGAAAAAGAAGTGCTTGGGCTATCTCAAGGAGATATTTTTTTTGCTCTCGATAATTTCATTTTGAGAGGGTGTATCAATACAAGAAGATTAATGGAGAATGCCATTCTCAGTCATATAGGATTGAAAGATAGCTAAAAAATATTCTTTGGCATTATCACTGTAACGTGTATACAAAAACATTAAATTATATTTTTATTTCAACACAAAAGACACAAAAAAATAGAGAATAACTCAAAATCACTTTTCATTAAATATAACCAAGTAACACAGAAATAATCATTAACAAAAGTAATAAAGTATTTAAATCCAGACCTAGATACAATAGGACAAGGACCCCAAACATCAAAATAAACTAACTCAAAAGGGAACATTGCACGTTTATTCACTCTAGACACTGAAGGAAGATGATGATGCTTGGCAAACTAACATGACTCACAATCTAATGATGATATATTTTGAAAATAAGGATAGTTTCTTTAAGAAAGATAGAGAAGGATGTCCTAACTGACAATGCACTTTAAAAGGGTTCAAAACACTAGAACAAGCAATGGATCTCTGCACCTGTGTATTAAGAATGTTGATACCTCCAGACTCATGATCTTTACTAATAATCCACTTCATCGTAAGATCCTGAAATAGTCAAAAAAAAATGAGATACAATAATTCAAGGCACGAGTGAGTTTACTGACAGAAATTAAATTAAAAGAAAACTTAGGTAGACTTAACACATAGGACAAAGAAATTGATGAAGTTGGATTAATATTTCTAAAACCATGAATACAAGAGATTGACCCATCTGCTAAAATAACATTAGAGGAGGTTGTATGTGATTAGAAAGAGGAAAAGAGACTCCGATTACCTGTCATGTGATATGTGGCACTAGAATCAATGATCCATTTGGATGATAAGAAAATAAGACACATAGTGGATTTACCTGACTTGACGATAGCAATGATAAGAGCAGTGGACTTTAATGATGCCTGGTACCGAGAGAATTGGGCAAACTCATTTGCAGAAACTAGAATAGTCTTCTCAGAAGATGAGGTGGGTACAGTATCAGAAGCTGCAAGATTTGCTGACTGAACTCGTTGAGACTTGCTTTGAAGTTTCCTACATGGATGCTTCGTATGGCTTGGCTCATGACAATAATAGCACACAATTCTCCCTGACTCCTGACCGTGGCCATCAACACCTTTGTTGCGATTGCTAGATCCCCCTTCTTTGTTACCACTTCTATTGCTCTGACGTCCAGCCTAATTCCAATTACCATAACTTACAAGAGCATTGTTAGCAGCTAGTCAGAAAGATTGCAATGTTTTGGTACGGAGAACTCTGGTAAAAATCTCGAGCAAAGAAGGAAACTTAGAACTAGAAAGAATCTGAGTCCTAGCGGTGTCAAATTCTGAAGGTAAGCCAGCAAGAAAACTCATAACTGTCATTTGTTCATACTGTGATTGTTGAACTTTAATATTCATACTAAAAGAAAGTAAGACATTAAGCTCTTCATAAACTCATTTAAAATCCATGAAATAAGCAGTAAGAGGTCTATCCTATTTCTTTGAATGATAAAACACCTCACATACGTCATGGATACGGGAAATGTTGACCCTAGATTGATTTTGATGATAACAAAAGTATTTAAGTATAAATCATTATATTACTAATATTATTTGTGAGGATGTGTAATTGTAAATCTCAAATGCTCATAAACATCAAGTATTTTCATTCATCAGTTATTCAAGATTTTAGAGAGGACATTTCAAATTGAAATCATCTTTCAAGAAGTTTTAATTAAGGATAAATCAAGACAAAAAAAAATCTAACCTACAAAGTAAATTGAAGAAGAAAGAATCATAAACAGTATTTGGCACGTCTGGCATGCAAATTGGGCTGATCCAGTCTGAGACTGAGCCGTCCTAGTCTCAGTGGAAGCATTAGACAGAAAGATAGAATTTTTTTTGACCCAGAAGATTGAGCCAATCCAACTGAAAACTGAGCCGACCTAGTGAAACTAGACTGATCCAATCATAAAGTGAGCTATCCTAGTCTCAGACAATAAAAAAAGATAGAAATAGTATTTCAAAATTTTTGAGATTGAGCCAATTCAGCTGAAAATTGAGCCGACCCAGTTTAAAACTGAGCTAGCTCAGTGCCTGTAATGGCTAATTTTCAGTTCTGTAGTTTTTTCACTCTACACGTCCTCCAACGGCTATTTTGGATCTTTCAATGACTAGATCATTTCTAGAAGCCTATGATGACTTATAATGGTAGAAAATCTAAGAGATACTTAAGAAAATACTTGAGACATAAAAAATAACTTTTGAACATACAAGAGAGAGCTTCCAAGCAGATTTTCAGTCCTTCAAGTGTATGAGCTCAATAGTGAAAAGGAAGGAGTGCTTTTTAGTATTATCCTTATTCTTCCAATATTCTCAATCAAAAAAAAGTTAGGCCATCAGCATTGAAGATCAACTCCTACTTCTTTCAAGCATTTAAGAGAAGAAATTAAGCCTATAAGCCAAGCTTACAGATTTTCTTCTTCTAAGCTTCAAGAGTTTGCTTTTATTTTATTTACTATATTATTTATTTTTTATTTCAAGTTTTTTGGGGTAAAAAACTTGGATTGGTCCAAGCCTAGAGTTGGATATTATATGGTTGTGCTAAAGTAAAAATCAATCGGAATTGATTGTTAGCCCAGAAAAATAATCATTGTATGGTTGTGGTTGGTGAGCCAAGATCAAAATCAACTAGGTTGGATTGTGAGTCCAAGTAAAATAATCAGACTGTAATCGAGCCTAGTGATTATAGTTGAATTTCTAAGTGATTTACTTAGGGAGTGGACGTAGGTGCTAAGTTTGGCACTGAATCATTATAAAATCATTATGTTTGTGATTGCATATTACTGTTCTATTAATTTTCTTCACTGCACATTATATAGCTTATTTGTTGGCATTTAATTAGATCAATCTACTTACATCATAAGCTTAAAATTTAAAATATCCAATTCATCACCCCCTTTTGTAGCCATACTTGGGCAACAGAAAATATTCCCTTTACCATAATACAAAAATTCAAGGTAATCGATTAGTTCTTTAACAAATTCACAATCATTGATTAAGCTAATTACCTCACTGTCGATGGAATTCAGAAATAATCTAGCATCTTCTTGCTACCAAGTCTATTTCGTATCATCTTTGGGTGGATCACAAGTGAGATGATCGTCCTTGTCAATGCTCCATAAATACACATGGACCGTTTTACTCCAATCCAAAAAATTTGTCCCATTCAATTTGTGTTCCATAATTTTTATGAATCATATCAAGAATTATAGACTTAGTTTTAGCCATAGTGTCCCATAATAAACACTCAAAATTAAAGGATGACTCAATTTGTAATTAAAATAGATCAAAAATAGAAGCTGGAGCTTAAAAACAAAGGCAGGATCTGAGAACACAGTATAGGATTACAATAGCCAATACCTAAACACTGAAAAATACATCAAATAGAGCAGGCTCTGATACCATAAAAAAATAATGATTGTATTATTTTTCATATTATAAGAGACTCTATTTATAGAGCAATAAGTGTCTAGATATAATGAAAATCTATAAGATCTAAATAGAAAAAAATAAAATTTTTATAATTATGCTAATTTTTATAATTATATTATGCTATTCAATATAGAAATATTAACGGATTAACTTCCTATTCTGTAACAAGTTGAAATTGGAACAAAGAACTTAGTTTGATGCTAAATTAGATGTTCAAGATGGACAAAATGATCGTGAAGAAGGGGTTGGATCAAAAGAAAAATGTACTAAAATAACTCATGGATCACAACAATGATGTTGTAGTGCTGACGTGGTGAAACTACAAGCTTGCCAAGATGATACTAAAAGATGCAATGACAATTAATTTGTTAAAATGGAGTGGCTGAGTTTCACTGGAAGAAGTAGTGTTACTGAGGACTTGTTAAATTGACGAGGATAGGAGGGAAAAAAGTATGGTCGATAGAAAAATGAAGGAATCCATCTTTTTTGGTTGGAGTTTTCAAATAAGAGAGATTGGAAAGTGGCATTTCTATGAGAATATACTTCGCATGTTTCATGGGAAAGAAAAATCCATGTGAGACATGGGTTTTTGGCTTTCCCATTAGAAGAGAAATTTTTTTTTTTTCAAAAGTATTTTTAAAATCATGAATAGAATAGGGTCGGCTCTTTTTCTTTATTAAGCATACAATAGGTATTTTATATAGCTTTCCTAGATGATCAACCAAGCATATGGCATTTTAGAATATGCTACTTTCACACAAACATGCCAATACCACTTTTCCAGGTATCATATTTCGAGGAATCAGCTTCTTAGGAAAAACATTCTAACAAGAGAATTTTCTTCTCACAAACCAAACAAGCTCTGAATCATAACAATGGAATCTATTGAGACAAAGGTCCTTAAGTTTCAATTGCCAGTGCACCGGAATGAACACCTCAATAGTGAAATGTAATCTAAGAGTCTAACCTTGTAGAATAGGAATGAATGACTGAGAGCATCAAAAGTGCAGTGGATCTGAGTTTATAAAGTTTAAGTGTAGCAATTAGGACTGACAAAGGATGGCAATGTAATGCCATAGGGAAATAGGATTTGATGGGAGATGCGCCACCACCAGATTCTGTATTTGAAAGAAGGTAGCTGAGTTGCATGGGGAAACTCATGGGCAATGTGTACTCTAGATATATTGGGAAAAATAATGCCTAGGATTAAGTAGGTTTTAGAGGTTACGAGCGATTGTTGTTATTAAATTTGTATACGTACATATTTGGGATGTATGTTGATAATATGGATTATAACTTATATCGAATATAAGAGGATGTAGTTGGGGTTATTCAAGGTAAAGAAGGTAATATGTTGAGTAGATAGAATAGTGATTGAATATGAGTGGCCTAATGCGAGAACTTAGTAGCTCTTGTAGGTAATATGATGAGCAGCAGGATGTTACCAGGCTAACCATCATAATCTTAGTCTTTAGTGAGACCTAATCCTTGCGTAGGGAAAGAAAAGAAGAACAGAGAAGTGGCTGTACCTGGCTTGTTAGTTAATCGTTGGATTTCCTCGTTTTGGAGGAGAGTTCCGAAAGTTGGAGCTGCTTTCAAATGTCAGTCCTGAAAGAAATGTTGGTAAGCATTTCTGAATTGATTGGTGGTTGTGGACATCAACCTTTTGCTGCGGCCTCCCCATGGTTTTACTGAATAGAAAGACATTCTGATTCCTCGATATCTAATCAGATCTATGCTTCTGAATTTGATAATGTTAGGGCACTCAATTTTAGCAAGATTTTGAATGAAGGTGAACTGAACTGTTGGAGATGCTCTCTGATTTGCCCCAACCTTCATCCCCCTACCAGGTGGCAGTAGAGTATTTAGTCTGCAAATTTTACCACTTCTTTAATGATGGTGGGCTCATATGTCTGGTAGGTAAACACTCTAGGATGGGAGAATTTTTGGTAACCACTATAAGAGGACGTAGGGGAATGGCCAAGTATGTATTTTATGCAAGGTAGTGCTCTTACTCTATTTAACCTTTGTACATCCCAATCAGGCACCTCTTCAAGGTGAAGGATGGTCTAGAGTCTAGAGTCCATCAGGTCTCTTTAAACTATGGTGGGAGAGGATGGTAGCCTGGGCCAAGAGTTAGGCTGCGACTACTGCATCACCATGTGGCGGCAACCAAGGTTCACCATGCTGCCAAGAACCATCAGGTTTTTGAGGCATACCAAACCGAACCGATCGGGAGCTAGATTGGTTCCCCCTATCAGCTCGGTGAATTGGCCGAACCAGCTCTGATGGATTAAAAACCCCCTAGGCTGCTTGGTTTGATGAACCCCCCTCCCCGCTTAGCTTGCCGAAAAGCCTCCCCCGCCTCCTTTGGCTTTCTCACGACCCTCACCTCCCTAGTGCTCGCGACCCTCAACTGCTCGCCCTCCCCCCGCCGATGTCAAGGGCACATGCCCCTCCCCTTCTTCCTCCCTCTCTCTCTTGCACATGCTTGGGGTTGGGGTTTCAAACCCTCTCTCTCTTTCGAGCCCCCACCCCGATGACAAAGGCTTTCAAGCTCTCTCAACCCCCTCTCTCTCTCTCTCCCCTTCTCCCTCTCCCCCTCTCTTTGGCTCTCTTTGTGTGAGTACTAACGGCACGGTATAGACAGACTGTGCCAAACTGGTCGACAATGGGATTCCCCTTAGGTATCGGTTCGGTGCACCTTGGTTGCAGCAATTGCTTTGGTAGTGTGGTGGCAGTGAAATGCCTGAATTTTCATGGTAAGGAGGCATCTGCCTTCTTCATCGTCCAGAATACTTCCTCATGGGTCTGTGGCCAAGGGGAACACTGAAGAAGAGGGCAATGTGGTTGTCTCATACCATGTTCTAGCTGCTTGTGACCCTAGAGTGGCAGAGTCCGATTGAGACTCCAAAGATCAGGTGACAATAGCAATTTTTCTTTTTTACTTATAGCTTTCCTTGATGATGAGTAGTCTTATTTTGCTTTTCTTGGCTTCTGCTGTGCATTTGTTGTGATATGGTGAATTATTTGAGGAGGGTGAGGGGTTTTTTTGTTGGATGGGAAGTGGTAAGGAGTCTGGTATATGCTGCCAATGCTTTATTCCCAGTTGTTCTCCTCCTTCCACCTTTTCAGTATTTTAATGAAGAAGTGTTATTTAATGAAATAGTGGTGATCACATCACCATTATGCTCAAAGAACAAAAAGGAGGAAAGCAACTTTTCAAAGTTTAGGTCCTCGCTGGATGTTGTGCAAGAGAGTCACTAAGATAATTTAAAGAGGAAAAGAGTGAAATGCAGTAACTATGTTGTAACAAGCAAACAGCAGAAACTTAATACCATAACTTTACCAAGGCAATAAGAGGCTGGTGGGAAGGTTTCGGAAGACTGCTCAGGTTTGTTCTTACGGATGGCATTATAGAAGCAAAGATTTGGTGAAATTTAATTAACCAATTCAAACACATATCCAGGACAGTCACTTCGATGATGCAATACTTAATGTGATTCGATGGCACTTTGACTTGAAAGGAACTAAAGACTTTATAAAATAATTTAGTAGATTTTCATCATGTTGTTTTCTGGTTATTGACTCCTTGTAACCACAGAGTGAAAGCAGGCATAGTTGTTGATGAAATTTGTTTTCTCCTGAAGTTTCTTGTGGGATGAGACTTCTTGGCTGTTTTCATTTCTTGACGAATTTTGGAACTCTTTGGTATGGTTCAATCAGTATTGTGGGTTGGACTTTTCATGTATAAATTATGCACATGTTAAAGACAATTTATATTTATTATACTTTTCTTTCAGAATTAAAGCTTTTAGATTTCCATACTCCTGCATTCCATTGTGCTTGATGGTATGAGCCTTAGAGATGAATGTGGTTTCATATCGAACTTATCTATCTTGCCTGTCTTAACTCCTCCAAAGTCCAGCATAACTCTAGAGGGTTGTTCCCTGATTTCAGTAGATTAAACCATGGAACCAAAATTGTGGGTCTCCACCTGCTAACTGCCCTCTTAGGTTTTAAGGTAAGCTCCTATTTTCTCCAAGATGCTTAGGCTATGAATCTATTTCCATTTCAGAGGGTTTTGGCATCAAGTTGAGGCTAGTCCTTATAGGTATCCTTATACCCTTGGTTAATCATATTTTGATCTTTGAAGCAAATGCTGTTTAAATGGGACTGGGTTTGTAGGGTTAAGATTAAGATACCGTGTGATTCTGTCCACCTTCGATGTAAAAACAATCATACAGAATTGCTAACTCATTATATTATCATGATTAATTTTTTTCTTCCATTAACAACAAGGAGTTCATGTATTATGACACCGATATTAAATAATGAACTCGGATTTGTGGAAGCAAGCGAAAAATTTTAAAATTTATGTTGCATGGTACTTACTCATCAATATCTTGTATTGCATCCAAGTGTCGTTTATTTTTGTTTTCCTGTTGTTCATATATCTTTTGGCAATGGATAAAGCATTATTGGTCTATCCAAATCTAGATGCTTAAGGGTGTTTGTTTGATGGTGCTAGGTGTGAGGATTTCTCTACATATCCTCGAACATACGATCTCATTCATGTAGCAGGAATCAATTCCTTGATAAGAGACCCGACTTCCGGCAAGAGCAGGTATGTGGAACAATTTTACCTTGGACTTGCTATCATATATACTGCCATTTTGCTTTCGCTAAATTTTTCAAGATGAACTCATCCCGAGCATTCATTACTTGACGCTACAAAGAGTCAGTTGGCAAATCTAACCATAGCCATCCCATAAACCTGATTCCTGTCAACTAAACCTCCCCTTCTAAGAAAGTTAGTGATTATTTGTTTTCTTTGTTTATTATGAATTACCATCTATGGCTGTCATAGTCACTAAGATAGCCGAATCTCATACGGTTTTCAGTTTGGTAGTTTTGAACTGAAATGGTAACATCTGGGAAACTCATATTCAATATGGCATTTAAGTTCATTGTGGAGTTCTTACATGTCAATCAATGTTTGATCTTGCAGAGTAACAAGGAGGAGCAAAATAAATTGCCTGCAGGGTTGCCCCTTTTTTCCCTTTTTATTTCTTCTTCTTATGCTTGTACACAATATGCAATTACGGTTGAGTGAACTGCATCATACTCGGTATTAGTGTTTCAGGATTGAGATTCCCAGAATTATGGAACAATAGACCATTGTAAGTCTAGGTTTCAGGAAGCCTCTAGAAAAGAAACTTCAGACCACTACAACGATTTCTTTTTTCTGATCGGCGTCCCATGTTACCTAACTGGGATGGATATCTTCCAATCTTCCTTTCATTTTGGTTGCAGGTGCCACCTTCTCTGGAGATGGATCGCATGTTACGTCCAGAAGGGACCACTGTGATACGAGACTCGCCAGAAGTCATCATTTCATTGACAAGGTGGCACGTATTGCTCATGCAATACGGTGGACAGCCCGGGTGCATGAGAGCGAGCCAGAAACACGTGGTGGAGAGAAGGTTCTTGTAGCAACCAAGACCTCTTGGAAGTTGCCGTCAGCCTCGAATTGACACGTAATATTGATGGCTTCTCTTTTTCAATTTTTTGACACGCGAGGCTTGGGGTAGGGGCAGGTCTTCTCTGGTTGTAATGCGCAATTAGTTCAATTATTATATATGTATGTATGTATAAAAGAAAAGAAAAGAACCAAATATTAACTTCAAGTTCTTTATCACCATTCAAGGTTCCATCTTGTTTTTGTTTTTCACTTTTCAAATCCCATAATAATGATATCTTGTTTTCTGATTATTGCACTTAGCTTTTTGCTGAAGCAAACCAGCTTATGAATTTTTAGCACTCTGTCTTGTGAGGCAGATTTGAATTGTTGGTTTTATCTGAATCTGTACTCAAAACATCAATACAGGAAAATTAACTTCTTCTGGGGTGTGTGTGTGTTTTGATGAAGGGTGCTGTGGATGGTTGTGGCCAGCAAAATGTTGGAATAGCAGGCTGGAGAGCGCAATTTTTTACGAACTTCCGATGTGATTCTCATAATGGCGGGGATGGGAGCGAAGGGAAGACATCAACCGAGCTGAGAGAGTTAGTTTGGCGCCGACGGTAGAGCTTAAATCACACATAGAACATCAAAGCATTAGGCACAAATCTCTCCCTCCACCTCAAAATTCCCTCTAAAAGTGATTATCCTGTTCCAATCATAATGTTATTTTATCTAATGAATATATAACATGTAGTTTACCCCCACAATTAAAAAGAAAAAAAAATAGAGACAGAAAGATAGCATTTTTACTAAATTAATAAAAAGAAAGAGAATATTGTTATTTTTTCTTAAAGCCTGTTTGAATATTCTTATAAGATTGGACTGAAAATTCAGGAGGAATTGGATCTACTAGACTATTTTCTAAAAGTTGGTTCAAATCCAGTCTGGAGATTACGGGAAGAAAAAATCTATCAAGATCCTTTCTTCTTCTCATAGAATTTGAACTAGGTGATATTTAGTTGATATGAAGTTATGTTTAAATGGATGGTCTGACCCATAAATCTTACTCTATTTTCACTCCAATCATATCAAAATATCCAACTCTTATTGGCCATTGTTTCCTACCATAATATCACCATAATAGATGTTGTCAGTAATTACTTTAGTGCAAATTTACAGATTTCGAGGATACTTTTGCGATGCCATTGTTTTTTGCATTAAAAAAAATTGAACTAGTTTGTACCCAACTTTCAAAGATAGCACATTGAAGAACCATATTTTGGATCCCGTTGTTGCATTTGGAAGGCTAAAAAAGAAATAAAAAAATTTGAAGTGGCGTCGCCCGGACCCGTTGTTGCATTTGGAAGGCTAAAAATGAAATAAAAAACTTAAAGTGGCGTCGCCCGGACTCGAACCGGAGACCTTCAGTGTGTTAGACTGACGTGATAACCAACTACACCACGACACCATTTGCGAGTTGCTTCACAAAAAAATTTATCTAATAAGTAGTTTTCAAAGTCCAATACTAAAACCGCCATATCCGGTGGGACCCAAACACACAATCGCCAGAAGTCAAACGCCTTATCGCCCCCCCCCTTTTTTTTTTTCTAATTATTTTTTAATTTTTTTAAAATTTGAAAACCTAGGATGCAAGCTACACTTAGCTCACTTCACTCAAAGAAAAGGTCCTTTTTAACCTCCCTAGAGCTTGTAAACTCAAAATATATTTGACGTTTACTACATTTGTGGTTATTAGATAATCAAGTTTAGGGTATTGGTTGGCTTTAGACCAAGCCGAATGAAAGTCATCATTTTTATTTTTGTATAATGGTCATTTGGTCTGGTGTAAGTAGGTTAAGCGAGGCCATTTTGCTGAAGTACTTAAGCTTCCTTGGCGGTAAAGGCAATTCAGATCATTCCTCTTTGAATTAGATCAAAATAGAAATCTGCATCATCTCCAAATGGAGCCAACCAGCTTGAAGCGGGCTCCCGCAGGCCATAACTAAAGTTTGGATGCCTCATTATGGGCAACCAAACAAGCCTTAAGCTAATCAGTCATCTATTTCTTTCAATCTTGAAAACCTTTCACTTCAATGAGGGCCAGAGTTACCTGTTCCCCTTGAAATGGTAAACATGCCAATGGGCTTTTTTTTTTTTTTTTTTTATTGTAGAATAGGAAGCTTGCTGTACTTGAGGTTTATTTTCTTTTTATAAGTGAAAACTTGATGTTTATTTTCCAAGTATAAGTACTTGGGAGCATATTCATCCGGAAATCTGAGTTCAAGTTAAAGAAGTATATTCTTAATGCAAGCACACCTGAAAAGTTTCTTCAGATCAGCCATGTCTTGGTTTGTGGTTGGGTGTGAAGTGGCATCAAGCCATTTTGATTCAACCATGTTTAGAAATTCTCCCAGTAACTACATGAATTTATGAACAAGAGTCATAGATATCTGATATGATAGTTAAATCAGAAGATCTCATATACAGCTGGGAGCGGATGTTAGTGTTGGATTCTCTAAAGATCCATATGAACTTAAGGAGTCATGGTTAGTGATTTGGTTGAGAAATAATAAAGTAGCGCACAGAAATAATTGCCAAAATCCGTAATTTTTATTGCTAAGAGTAATTCCCACCGTCCAATATCATTCGAATGTTTAAATTTGTCATCACGTTCGGTCTGGGATGATACTCTTAGGTGCAGTGCCCTCTCTCTCTCTCTCTCTCTCTCTCTCTCTCTCTCTCTTACTCAGTTTGTACTTTGTTTCTTTTCGTAGTGCTGTAGCCTTGCGTCACTCAACTCTTTACTTTGTAGTTTGTTTAGTTTGTAGTACCCTCCGTTCACTCAGTGAAAGAGAATACACTTGTAATCCGATCGTTTCCTCAAGCAGTTTTGTCATCGCTTGCACATGTTGCATGCGGTTGTGGCATTGGACCATGCAGTCATAATTAAGTGCGATGATAACTGGTTAAGAGACAAGAAGAGCCTACTCTATGGAATGGTTCAATGATGAGATCAGAGACGTGGGAAAGCCTGAATTGTCTCTCAGGTGGCCTTGAAAAAGAAAATGATAAATTATTCCAATTCCATGTGGCCGAGAAAAGACTGGTAATTGTATCGAAAATGAATCAGATTGGATCTAAACTAAGTCAAAAATTTATCAATCTGAATCCCATGGACCAAAAATTCAGAAGCATTTATTAAATAGATAACTTGACCCAACCGATATAACTATTTACTAAATAGCTCAAATTAGATTAAATAGATACAATATATTAAATAGATTTTTATCCAATTAAATGGATTTAAATAGATTAAACAAAATGAGCAAGTTAGGCTAAACAGAAATGGATATAGTAGATATAGTAGATTTTAAACAGATTAAATAGATCTTAAGCAATTAAATAAGTCAGATCATTATCCAACTCAATTATTAAATAAATTAGAATAGATTAAACATATTAAATATATAAACCTAAATCTAATCTACTTAATAAATAAGTCTATGCAGATTGATTTATTTATGATCCAAATCTATTTATACCAAATTCTGAATCTACTTAAAGTGAATCGTTTGCTTATCGGATAGGGTTGATAGTTCAGATCATTACCCATAGAAAAGGCTGATTAGCAACACGCCAATCTCATGACATTGATTAACAAAACCATCACAACATCAATAGCTAATCATTCAAATTTCCCCTGCTAAAAGGTAATAGAACAACTTCCATGATTCTGTGTGTCCCACCTGACAACACGTAATTCAGATACCACTCCAACCTAAACCCCATACATCCACAGCTCTTGGTTTTTTTCAGGTCACCACAACTTTAAAACATTAAGGACCCAGAGCATTCGATTCCCCGCAAAACAGGTTGTTCTTAGCTTGCCATGCAATCCAAGGCATTCTAAAATGTTCTACAATTGGACCCGAAGAGAAGTCTGAAAGTTCTCCAAGAATCTAAAACAGCAAAGCAGATAAAACAGCGAAAGTAGCAGTAAAACCAAAATTTTCATTCACATAGATGTTATAGTTTTATTAAAGCTGAGAATAAATGAAAATATTGATATATTAAAAAAATGGTAGCCATTGGAAAAATCAGAGCACCTAAATCTGAATGATTGAAAAAACTAGATATTGATCACTCTAAGATCCACTGAACAAGCAACCAGCTTTATAGCTATGTACAGATGAATAAAATGTAATGTAACACTCAAGTCTAATATCAAACTGTCCTCCAAGTAAAGCTTGATATCTGTTCCACAGCCTATGCATGACGAAACCAGTTTTCATTGATTACATCTCCATCGGGATGTCGGCACGCAACTCAGATAGTGACACCAATGGCATCGATCATTTCCATTCTCTCCACGGAAAAGCATTACCAAACCAACAACAAATCTGCAAACAAAAAGGAAAGATAGATTCAACAGGTGGCCCTTTACCCTGCACTTGCAGTGATGTGATCGTATTTAGGCTCAAAAAGAAAGAGGAGATGAAGAAATATACGACTCATGTCAGCAGAATATCTTGATTGGCTAAATATCATCCCTACTGGTGAGCTACTCTTGATATAATTTTTTCCATGAAATCTTACAAGACAAGTGATCAAGGGTCTGACATTTGGAATTCTGCATATGGAATGATTCTTCAATGATGCCACATTCTTTGTTCATTAACCATATCTAGCCACCAAAACACTCATCTATTGGGCCAAATCATTCAATAGCATATGATTTGTGCTCCTCACTCCCTTTTTTTTTTTTTTTGTATACCAAAGTTTTTTGAATGCCTATTTTTATGGAAACAAGTATCATGTAAAATAAGTTTGACATAAATCTTGAAACCCAAGATCTTAAAAAATTACAGGTAAGAAAACAAGCAAGTTCATGACTTTGAAAGTGATGATAAATTGCACAAGATTCTGCATTAGCAATCGAATTTGATAAATAAATAGTCCAAGCAGTGCTTACCCAGCTACAAGCAAAACCAGTGCAACCACCCATAATATCTTCTGGTAAGGTTTATACTTTGACTTGAACTGGCTTGCAGGGGGCAAATTATGGCGTTCCAACCAACGATACTGAGGCCGGATCAGTAGGACAAAGCCTAGGAGAAATCCTGTCAGAAATCCTCCGATATGGGCAAAATTATCAACATGTGGTAATATCCCCACAGCTAAATTGATCACAATGATGACCAATAGAGTTAACAGAGCTGCAGCCTAGAAAAAGGCAAATCATTGCAATGAGACTCATAAACCAAAAAAATTAAACACAAAGCTCAAACAGAAAATTTATCCACCTTGTTTGCGTATATAGTCCAGTTTGTGATGAGTTCTGACAGCATTGCTCCAAGAAGTCCAAACAAAGCACCAGATGCACCAACAGAAATACTGTTTCTAATGAATAGAGATGAGAGGATGCTACCACCAAATCCTGATAGTAGGTATATTGTCCCAATCCTCACTGCAAGAGGCAAGGCAGAAATCATTCAGTTAAACACTATTGCAATTTACACAAGATCCTTAAACCAACTCAATTTTGTGACAACACAAGCTATTGCATCTGAGAGGAAGTATAAATGTCCAAATAGTTCTTAACTATGGAGACAAATAGGGACAATTGAAACCAACTACATTCAAAAATATTCTTATTCAGGATCCAGTTATTGTTAATTGTCTATGCAAAAAAAAAAAAAGAATTATACCTGCAGATTACAGTGAAAAACATTGACGATTTTGCTAACAATTTGATTTCAGACTGATCCAACATGTAAAATGATAAAATGATACCATGGACTAAAACGAATTAAGCTCACCGAATCCAAATTGCTGTTCCAGGCGAATTCCAATAAAAAGCAGGCTCAGCATATTAGCAAGCAGATGTACGACACCGGCATGCAACCAGATACATGTCACCAGCCTCCATCCTTGATGCTGATGCACCACTCTTTCCCATTCAAGAGCCCCCAACTTCTGCAATCTGGAAGAACAGAACAGAGTATAAACACTTTGTAAACAAACCTTCTCTGGATATTCATAAGCCAAATTAATGCAAGTAAAATGATAGAAGTAATTTGGTTCAAAATTACGGATCATATAACACAATATTCCATAAAGAATTACAGTTCAGAACTGGTCCAAATAAGATTATTCTACATTATAGCACCATGACAAAGGAGTCTAAGACCAGTTTTGTAGAAGGTCATGCTGATTTGACTTTGTCTAAAAATGAAGCAAGAGTGGTTGATCCAACCACCAGGTGGTATTACTATCTCTCAACTTCTTCAGTGTGGAATTCCCCTCTTACCCTTACATTTGAAGACTTTCATTGACGAAGTATTGGGGTTACCATCTTAAGCTACAATAGAACTTCAGAAGAAGAGGCTAAAATATGAAACCAGAGAAATAATAAATGTCAAAAAAAAAAACTAAAACTTCAAATTCCGTGCCACCCCCAGTCTCTACGAACAAAACCAATCACAAAAGAAATAATGGCACTGAAAGAAAGTCAATTGGGACTCCACATTTCCAACACTTCGATAATATCCAGGTTGCCTTTCCAAAAGCACCGAAAGTAGGAAACGATAAGGAGAGGATTTGGATGAAATCAACTATCAGTCTTCTATCTTCCCTACAGATCTGCTCCATACGAGCACTCAGGCAATAAAAATCGCAACTTTATCACAAATTCGGTGACAAAAAACCATCTCAAGCAATAAAAATTGAAACTTTGCACTAATTTGGCGAGAAAAAAGCGCAAACAGGGTCAAAGAGACGTTACGTGGAGGAGGAGGGACCGAAGAGGGGATTCTGGCGGAGGGGCTGAAAGGAGAAGCGGTGGAGAAAGCCAAGGACGCACGAACCATAGAGGTTGGGGTGGTGGGGGCAATTGTTGACGTACATGGTCACCACGAACATCGCCACGTTCGCCACCACGATCATGGGGACGAGCCACGACGTCCACTCCCGCTCTGCCGACGACCCGCCGTCGTAGTAGAACGGAGACAGCGCAGCCGCGCCTCTTCCGCCACCGTAGTGGTACCCCGTGGCGCCCCTTCCCTTGCCTCCGGCGGCGCCACTGCCACCCCTCTCGACGTCGACGTTGGACATCGCCGCTGCCCTGCTTCTGCTGACCTCAAAGAAGTGCGACAAGAGAAGATAGGCGAATAGCTTTATCGAAGGAGGAGGTGGGGAGACTTGTAGAGGTTTTTGCTTGGCTTCGAAGAAGAAGAATAAGAAGAGAGGCTCGGTTGGGATGAATGATGAGAAGAAGCCGAGGAGAAGAGAGGAAAGGAGAGAGCTTTTTATATTAGCAGTAAGGAAATAAATTTAATTGAGGGTCGGTAGGGTTCACCGCAGATTGCCGCGTTCTCTATAACACCGTGTCTGACGCGGTGAGGATGGGGAAGGAAGGGCAAACGTCACGAACGAACAAGCGCATATTATTTCCTGTGCGGACGGGCTTGACGTTGACCGTTCGCAGAGCATCAAATAAAATAATTAACCATTGATCCCAACTTATATTATATGACCGTGCAGTTATATCGTGCTTATATTTGTATCTAAGAAAAACATAGACTTTTTTACCATTTGTATTTAAAGATTCGATTTTATTTATAATTTTATTTAATCTTACATCATATTTATAAATTTTTAAAAAATAGTTGATAATGTTAATATATTATTGACTTCATTTATTTCTTGTGGATCTGATGGTCATAAAATTTTCAACTTATTTCCCAGAATATGTTCGTATTTTTCATATCTAATAATATCTGCATCTTTTAAAAATAATTATGAATATAAATTTTTATATCAAATTAATGATTTATATTTATATTTATATTTATTAAATAAATATAAATATAAATATGAATCTAATGACGTCCCATCCGATTTGGATCACGGAGGGGGTGGTGGTAGGAGAAGTTTTGGGCGGTCGATGATTGGATGTTTCTTGGCTGTTTCTTTATTCACACGGTAGGAGCTGGCCTATCATTATTTGACGATGGTTCTCTTTGTTTTTTTCCAATTTGTTTGTTGCTTCATGGTACTGTAGGAAAAAAAAAAAAAACTGCATTACGATGGCTTAAAATGACAACTACCGCGTGAAGTTGAAATCGAAAAAATTTCAATAACATGGAATTAAAAAAAAAAAAAAAACCGTAGAACGTGGTTGAAATGTTATCCCAGCATTTTGATAATTGGCTTTAGAATTCTATCCTGCACTGTGATATAAGTTGATAAACAAATTACATAATTATTATATATTTTTAAAAATATTTTTTTGTTTGAGAATTTTGTATTGATAGCATTGATGTTTGATGTTACGAAGAGCCAAGTACATAATTCATATCTATTAACCATCATGTACATCAAACATAGAAGTCCTACTTATGCATAAGTCTGCATCAGCCAGCATATTGAGATTATTAATATTAATGTTAATATTCTTGGAGTTTATTTTTTAATATACAATTGATATTAATAATATCAATAATAATATGCTGGATATCATTAAAATTTATCACCGTAATATATATTAATAATATTGGTATTAATGTTCTTGACTATTATTAAAATTTATTATCTGATATATAACAAAAAATTAGATATTATTTTTTTATTATAATTTACTATTTTGTCATATTATATTTTAAAAATAGCTAAAAAAGAGAGAAAAAAAATTTATACAGCGTACCTCATGCATTTCCATTGAAGTTAATAACAAAAGTTTGCTCAATCTCAATACTATAGTTTTAAACATATTTTTTGTACATTATTATTACTTTTATTATAAGAAAATAAGGCTTTAATGATAGTTTTGATTGCAACACCTAAAAAAAATATCTATCCTTAATAATAGTTTATGTATATAATGGCAAAAATAATTGGCTCTATGAAGTTACGTGCATATGTAACGATAAAAGATGCAGTTGTCAAACATTTCTTCTAAAATAGCTATTCGGCAAGTAAAAATACAAATATTGTTGCTAAATTTATAATGACAACGGCTGAGGAGACTTTATTTTTTGTCATTAATATGTCATGACAATTATTTCATGTCAATTTTATGAATCTTAGTAGTTCTTTTTACTGTTAAAAATCCGTATTATTGTAATGTATTGCAAACACAGCCGAAATGAGTTCATCCAAGCCAAACGTAATACACACATTTTTCATAAAAATGAAAAGGATATCAGGATTCTTATACCTGCATAGATGTTCTTGGAAAATTGTATTATATATAATATAATAAATCTTCTCTAAAGCAACACTAACAGCTAATATAATGTTACGGAATTTTCCTGTTTGCTTTAAGCATTCTGAAGTGCCCTTTCCAGTTGGCAAATAATACCGATGACAAAAAAAAGCAACTCAGTCATTCTTTCTGAGCTAGGCTTACAATAGAAGAGTTTACCATGTACTTGGTCTCCTGAAAAGGTTGAGGTGGGCGAAACCGCGTGAACGCCAAAGTCTACAGGAGAAGGTTGGCAGTTTGGCACCAGCTACAATTTGCAAAAAATACACTAAAATAAGCCTATCTGGTACAGGGGATTACTTGCTCGCTTTTTTTTTTTTTTTTTTTGGTAAGAGGGATTAGTTTGCTCGTTGCCGACCAATCTTATGTAGCTTAAGCTTAAAGGCTTCTAACATACATTGCCGATATATGGTGTGACCCACGAGTACGGATTGTATCCTTCAGGAGAAGATTCGTGATATAAACCATTAAAATGCATTTTGCATGATTTTTAGAGTGCAAAATCTACTTCGTGATCTATGTTGATGGTGGAAGAGAAGATCCAAGAGTTTTGAAAAATATACAAATCATGATCTAACGGTAGATATTACTAAAGAAGATCGATCTTCATTCTTCCATGCGAACGAACGAACGATGCAACTAGAATCTATGACCTGCACCATGGAAATAAATTTTTAGACTTGAAAATTTCAATGAAAAAATATATTAATATTTGATTTGAATATATATCTTTAAATATCTATTTGAATTACATGCTAAGAAAGTTATTAAAATGAGTCACAAGGGGACTCGCAATTTCTAGTTCTATCATGCTACCCTATTTTGGGACAAGACAATAGTTTTTATAGTTGGTGACACACCGACAACAATTGTATGTAAAAAATTCGGTCATTAGTAAGAGTGCTGATAAAGATTCGCATGCAAAGCATGGCCTCTTTAGATTTCAAAATTGACGAACGTATAATTGGATGAGGTACCGAAAACTATATCAATGGAACTCCTATTCTCGTTGAGGCGACCATCCGCCAATCATTAATTTGAATGCCTAATTACATTAAGTGATGTCTACCTGCTACATTATCTGAGAGGAATTGGTATAAAACGTGCAAGGCATAAAATAGTGATATAAGAATAGGTCGCACATAAGAGACATTCCAGATTTTGAACATCTCTACACTGGAAACCTTGAATATATTGGTTTGTTAGTGGTGTGTGTCAGCTGTGGGTCTAAAGGTGTGCATCAAAAGGTACAGTGTATATTTTGGAGGAATTAGACGTGCCACCAGCCCACCACCAACTTTCCTCAGCAATTCGGCATGACAATAATCTGGGTTTGGGGGAAAAAAATAAAACTTTAAGTAGAGAGAGAGAGAGAGAATAAGTATGCAATTTTATGACTAACCACCTGAGAGTTCTTGTTCTATAAGGCAGGAAAGTCTTAGCCTAACTCATCGTCAGCTACTTTATTAAAGAGAGAATAAAGATACAATTTTTTTATGACCAATCGCCTGAGAGTTCTTGTTCGATATGGCAGGGAAGTCTTGGCCTATCTCATTGTTAGCTGGGTGATTTTTCTTTTCCTTTTTTTTTCTTTTTCGCTTGTACTACAATCATATGAGATCCACAAGCAATAGGTTATCCTACATGCTAAACCTGGTTAAATGAGTGATCTCAATACTTCACCAGCTTTGTGAGTTGCACCTTCGGTGCATTTCATAGGCTTAGAATCTGAAAGGAGGTCGTTACTAAAACAATGCATCACTGCATCTAATGGTGTGAATTTTAACTTTGAAATTTAAATCTCTAGTTGAAACAAACTGTAAAAGGTACACTAATTTAAAGAACAATATGTAGATATACACATAAGATTTGCAGACCAATACGTTGGCATAAAATTTGGATCTCGACAAGTATCATCTTTAAAAGAAAATGTCAATTACTTGGGGAACCGGAAACATATCAATAAAACATCAGGGATTGTTAGGAGCATGCCTCTTAAAACAACAAAAGACGGCTAAAATTAATTCTTTCACATTGTCTTCTTACCCTATAATTTGAAGTCAGTGATTGGTGCTGGCCTCTTTGGCATGCTCTTAGTTTGAGTCTTCTGTGTGTTGGCCATCAACCTCTGCTTTCTTCTCTCTCTTTCCATCCTTGGTCTTCATAGTTCTCTCTTTAGTTTTACGGCCGAAGATATCCTCAGGACATCAAATTGATATAAAACAGTATAATTATGCATGCCCTAGAACTAAAATCCAAAATTTTAAATTTACAGAATTCTAAGAGCCTAGAAACCCGTTTATTGTTGCACGTAAAGGACCGTATTTAAATCATTTGAACCAGCCTTGATAAAGCCCAGCTTAATGAAGGTTCAGATGGCCAAGAAATATTGTCTGAAATAAGAGGATCATGGCATGAGTAAGTGCTTCCTAGAAGTGCTCGATCCATTCGAAGCACCTCTTCTAGAATCGGAGAGTCCGGCGGCGTCGGTCTGGCATCAGACTTGTGCCAACCAGAACTCCAAGCAGGAGTAACAATCCATCAGACAACCATAAGTGCATGCCAGTGATACAATAAATTATATATTGTCTGCTTTCAAGACTAAAATACAATTAATGTATATAAAAGATGATCCATAAGGCCTTGACATCATATTTGAACCATTGGGTTGCTTGTATAGCTCTTTTTCTTATTAAAAAGAAGATCAAATATTAGGTCTTTATGGAGAGGAACAAGAAAGAAGCCAGCAGAACTCTACCAACTCTTTTACTTCCCCTTATTATGATATTCTTTTTACCCTTCCCATCAGAGATCAGAGTATACACTAAATCACCAACCTTTCATGGACCTGCCAATGGTGATAAGGATATGCAGCCTAAAAATTTGGATGCTCTCATCATTGTTTTTGCTCCATAAAGTCTCCAAGTATGGCATTCTGTACATGTCCATGGATAGTTGCTGAAAAAATGACAAACTTGGCTTTTTTCTTGCTATCGAAATCAAATGATTTCTTCTCCATTTTTACACCACATCAGAAGCAAGGAAGATCAACCCGTAACTTTACGCTGAAACGAGACTTGGAGACCAGGAGATTTGCAAAGACGCTTTTGTGGAATGAAGCTATCAAAAGACAATCCATTCACGAAGAAAGTGATCACAGGTGAGCTGAAGTCTGCATAGAAAAGGAAAATAGAAAGAAAAAAATTAATAGAAGAACAGAGATTTTCCTTGAAATCTAGATAATATATGTAATCGAACACGGAAGAATCCGAGCAAAGGAAGATACCTGAGAACTCTGGCTACGGCCCAATACGCACTAATGTTTGACGCCCAACCGCACTGTTGTTGGATTCACTTGCTCTTTGGGCCGGATACCGCAGATGCGGTTGGACTACAAAGTTGGGCCCCCATGAGATCATATTTCTATGGAAGCCCTGATGTCTTCTGGCCCGCTAGGGTTTACCAAGCTACATTTCTCTCTTTTTTAACAAGAAAAATTCTTTGTGCACCATAGGCGTGGGCTGATGATTGGCTCACACATAAGGCCAGAACATGACATCCAAAATTTTTTTTTTTTTTTTCTGCCCTGCACGTGAGTCAATTACTATAGACGGTGCCCTTAGGCTGCACCATCCGCGGCGTACAAAGTATTTATTCCCATCCTCTATCCTATATCCACCCATCTCCACCTTGGCTGGAGCCTAAGCCCGTGGTTCGAAATCAAACCAAGGTTCAATGGCACATATCTCCCATGCATGGTTACATGTACAGTTCTTAGCATAAATGATGATATATAGGTACATTCAGTTCCATCCTGGCCTACTTTGAGTAAGGTCATGTCTACTTTGCTGGACTCCATAGGTTTTTGATACGTGCCAACAAAATTTTTCATTCTAGATGGCTCATGTGTGGGTGTTGAAGTCTCCAACCACTTTCCGACATAGGTGGCGAAAAATAGGGGGTGTGTTAGGAATATAAGCTCCTGGAATCCATGAGCGCTTAATATATTTGGAATAAATGGTATGTATGTGCGATATATTCAACCTTGGGTTGCTACAAATATACGAGCAAACTATCTCTAGCCAAGTGACTGCCAATCAACCCCATTTCCTTTTGCTATTATTAGTTGCATAAATGATTGCAATAGTACTCAAAATGGCAAATACTTAGAAAATTTTGTTTCCTATACCATGATCAGTCACCAATTTTTCAAGATTACTAATTGTTGTACACTAATGAACATCATGGTCAAATAATTTAAGCAATCAAGGTAAAGATAGATCATGTCCAATTCAATTTGCTTGGACAACGGCTCTCTTTGCAGCTAATGCGAGATTCCATGTGGCATCATCTCATAGGTTTGGGTATAAAGTATTCTCACTTTTTTTTTTTTAATTTTATTTTTATTTGGCTAAAGAGAAGGGATAACTCTTCATTACAGCAAAGAAAAACAAAACCATGACCATCAGCCTCCATCAACTGGGTAAAATCTAGTGGGATGCATTTGAACCAAAACCCCAATTGGTTTAGACTACATGCAAACTAGGCTAACCGATCAGTGAGTTGATTATCAAAAAATTTCTTTCAGTTATATTAATTTCTGAATGCTTGCCAGATTGGTGAAAACTTTATATGGTATCTATTTTCAGTTATCTTGGTCTTACTAACTCCTTTATCTACTCATTCATCTTAATATTTCGGATCTTACATGTTCATAAATACTAAGTAATTTTCATAATCAATTGGGTGGTCCAAATAACAGAACTCTTTTCTTAAAAGGGAACTAAATTGCTCAGTTTTTAGACGACAAATAGGAATAATTTAAACCTCTTATTTATTTAAAAAGTAAATTAGTTAGATAAGTGGATTTTGAGAGGGCCATCAAAAATATATTTTGTGCATATGAAGAAGGTATCTAGTGCTGTCAGCATATTTGCCAAGTAGGATAAATGGAACATTAGCGAGCAATAACATTGAAAGGATTAAACAACTAATTAAACGCTTGTAAATTAAATTCAAGTTGTTACATAATTTTAACTTGTTCTTTCAATTTTGTACTAAAAGATAGCCATTGAATCATGCTTTATTAAAAATTGCATTTGTGTGACCGTAAATCTTGCTATGATCAGAAATCCTTCTCACATCTTTCATATTAATTCTACCATGATTGCTAGGATACTTCATATTTTTATGAATTTTTATAATTCAAATACTTAGTGAGAAACTAACTTTTAGACTAATTAATTAGTTGAAAGATAGAATTTTCTGATGAATCAAACTAAAAGTATCAAAATGAATGAATAATTTTTCTATGAAAAATAATATCATTTTAAAGTTTTTGTAATACATAGATAATTTTTTTTATTATATATAAATAAAAGAGCATCAATCTTTTTTTTTTTCTAAGCCTCCTAGCATTATTCTTAGGATTCTTATATCATCATGAGTGCTTTCCACTTTGATCACTTAAGTAATTAACTTGTATTAAGATCGATTGAAAAATACATCTATTAAATTATTAAATGAATATATTTTTAGCTTGATTTGCCTTCTTTCTTATTCACATAACAACCAAAAAAAAAAAGTCTAACTTCATTTTTTTTTCATTAGCTAAATAGCCAAAAAGTTAGAGTAAAATATAGAGGGTCATACCACGTTGGTTTCTCGATAAGGCATGCATGAACATATTCAAAAATATGTCTCATGATACTCTAGACTCGAATTTATGTATTTGGTCAAAATTGGACCAAAATATTTGGTGTCATACTAATTTGGCTTCTTGATAGGGCATGATGAATAAAGTCAAAAAAAAAAAAAAAAATCATGATGCTGTATACGAAAACGACAACCATTCTATCTTATAGAATTTTCTACGCATCTCCATTTCAATGTCATGAGAGGATCGGTGCAATTCACATGAGTGGTGTGTTTCACATTGGGTGTTGCTGTTTTATGTTTATTTTTGTTTTGTTGTTGCCTTCTTTTTTTCTTTTCTTTTTTTTTCATTTTTTATTTTCCCTCCCTCAAGCAGTGCCATTTTGAAAGGAAACCACTCACTCTTTCTTCCGGAGAAAAGTTGTTGGTGTTATATTATGACTTCGGATCAAAATTAGGGTCCTCTCAAGCAACCTACGGAGCAACTTTGAAATGGTTCATTATTTACTTTATATGTTTCTATTCCCTATATACTTCAGATTTAAGTTAATATTTTCCTATTATTTAGGAGGAGTTCGAGAATCACTATACGTAGTTACCATTTCATCTAACATTGAGAGGCGAGCCCCATATTAAGATCCTAAATAAAACAATATACAAATTTTGGGAGGAGAAAAGAGGTGAGGCATGAAAGCTTGATGGGTCCTCTCTCTCTCTCTCTCTCTCTCTCTCTATATATATATATATATATATATATATATTCTTCTCTCATGCTTGATTAGAAAAAAACTACAGGGGGAATCAAAATTACGGAATTACAGTAGCATGTCACGGTAAAAATGCCAAAGTTGAGCAAAGGTCATTTTGGATTCATCCATACGAGTTGAGATCCCAAACGCTTTCCAATCTACTTCGTTTTTTTGGCGCTGACCATTCCGCAGGGCAGCTGGTCTGGTCCCCTGTTTACACTGCCCTATGGGTGAGACAGCACCATGGGGAAACGTTGCTACGTACCAACAACAAGACAAGTATGGCCTTTGGGCCAGTCGTTTTTTTCACAGCTTTTTTTTTTTTTTTTTTTAATGGTAATATTTTTCACAGCCTCTCACTCATCCCCTACTCTCAGGTCATTTTCCTTTTTTTCCTCTCACTTACCGGAGAGCATGGGGATGACTTCACCCCTTCTCTCTCTCTCTCTCTCTCTCTATCTTTTTTATTAATAGAGGACTTCAGCCCTTGTCTTCGGGTCTGATGGGATGACAACACTGCTGCCACTCTTTTGTTTGGAGGTGGTATCACTTGCAAGCTTCCAACGCTTTTCTAGGTTCACACCTTTGGAGAAGAGCCTATACCAAGGTTGGGCCCCAGGAAGAGTCCGGAAATCCCCCCAAGGTCAAATTGTACGCTGCTTTTGTGCACACCTCTACAATAATTCAGTGCACGCTTTGGTCAGTGGATGGTGACCGGAACAGTGCTCCAGATAAGGGACTGGCTAACTGCTGCACCTTATCTCTCTCTCCGGATTTGCTCGACCGGCATCCATGAGAGGTCTTCAGCGCTCCAAATTGGTTATTTTGCTCCTTGGCAGGATATGCTAACTGCTCCTTTGCTTCTTTTGCTCCCCCTCTTTGGCAAGCCTGACAATATGGCCGGGTTATTTGAACCATGTGATCAATCCTGGCTCTGTTCAATTGTATTTATTTAGTTCTTCTAGACAACCCCCTAAGCCTTTTTTTTGTTGTTGCTGTGATAGTTTATTTTGAAGGAAAATAAAACGAGATTCATAGGATCCTCGGGTTAGGGAAATTTAGCAATCAACCGGCTATCAGCTTCAAATAAATGCATTGCGAGTCCGCTTGGTTATATACTTCATCATCTTTTGGTACTAAACTTCTATTGTCCCCAAATTCTCTCCATGGACCATCTTAATAGCTCCAAGCGTACATTCATGGCCATTTCATTCGCAAGAAGAATTTCCTTATATGGTTTAGAAAGTTGATACCCAGAGAAGTGGTTCTTGCAGTTTAGTTAGCAATGAGAGAGTGGCACATTATAGAATAATTTATATTTAGTTGAACATTTATTCTTCTTATTATATCTTTAATACAGAGAGAAAGATCTTATCCCATTTTAGCTAAAAATTTAAGAATATTTTTGAAAAAATAATTTATCCCAATTTCTAACCGATGGCAATTAGATTTTTTCATGATCCAGATGAGTTTTCTTTTTTTTAAAAATAAAATATGTGAATCTTATTTCTATAAGAAAGCTACTCTTTCATATTTCTTATTTGAAAATTCAAATCAAACATAAGGTATGTCTTTATTTTTCTGTTGACTATATCTTCTCTCTCCTCTTCCCATGGACCAAACAGTTCTTGGAGGCAGGTTGTTTGGCTTTTGATTGGGACCTCTTCTTGTATATTCTACTATTTATAAGGCTTTGGCGTTTGCGTTCGGGTCCATACATCTGCCGTAATTTACTTTTGAGGAGACAGATTAAGCACCGACTTCTATTCCAGGTTTGCAAGATGTGGAGTAATTTACGGGAAATGACCGATGAGCTGATAACCAGTGCATTATTAATCTTTTATACTGGACAAATCTGGTTGGGTATTGAGCATCTATTGCAATGAGTCCGAGTCTTATGCATGCCTAGGACCGAACAAGATCTTCTACAGTTTCATTGTTTTTTCCAATGTGGTCCCTCGTAGAACTTGTAAATTAGTAACAAATGTCAATTTTCTAGTCTTCTCATGGCAACCTAAAGTCAAACGCATTTCTATACGCAATGTAATAGCTAGGGACCCACTAAAATAGAAAATATCTTAAAGACAGTAGTATACTTCATCCTAGATGTTTATATATCTTGTACGAATATATTAATGTAATTTATATGAATGCGCTGTGTTAATTATAAAAATAGTGTATAATTTTATATGAGTTCATAGATTACTGACACCAATACCATGAACATTTGGAAAAACGTGTTACGTCATTAGTTTGGCCTTGTTTCAATGGAGTTAAGTTCAGATCACAATAAACTCGTGGACCACAACAATAGATCGATGTAACTGGTGATTTTTTTTTCTTTTTTTCTTCATCAAAAGGACCGGGAAACCTCAGCCTCATTTTCGTACTAAGCAGTACTTTATCCCGGATTTATCCAGGATTTGAGGTAGTGAAGATGTCCACAAAAGTAGCTATATAATTACAACAATTAAAGGAGAAGCCGTCTGTTGCTTTGACAGCCTGACAGGATGATATTTTCTACGGGGGTTTCACACGCCATGATTTAACGAGATGCAGCATAAAGCACAAGGAAAGGAGATGATTTCTTCTTCTTTTTTTTCCCTTTTTTTTTTTTAATTTATTTTTTTTTATTACTTGATCCATTGACGATACTTAGGTAAGCACAAGACCACATATGAGTTTGAACAGAACTTTTAGCCCCAGTTTTAGAAGCTGCACACGGTAAATTATGGCAAATGAGGTAAGGTCTAATCCTTGAGCACGAATCCCGGCATCATAGAATGGGTATATCTATGGACGGCCATCAGAGAAAAAATAACTGTTAAATAATGTATGGCATGTATGACATGGCTCGCGATCATGCACATATTATTTGATGATCATCTATGATCTGACAGCGGCCACTCATCGATACACCATACTCTATAATGTATGTGATACCATAAGAGATTCATGCTCCTCCGATATTTACTATCAGGACAAGTAGTGATCTATTCTCCGGTGCCGTGGGCCAGCGTGCACATAGCATGGGGACCAAATTAGTTGGCAAGGGGTGCCCAAAAGGAGCTGTATCTGTAGCTGGATGCAACTTGAAGGCGACCCTGTTCAGCTACATCCAGACAAAGTGATCGCAAAGCAAGTAGTAGTAGGAAAGGGGGGAGGCGAAGAAAGAGAGGGAACGTAAGGAAAACCCATCAATCCACCCAACAGGATTTTGCGATGGGACTTCCACAGCCAAGCAAGTACTTTCTCAAGCCATTTTCTATAGAGTGGTGCAATCTGCATGAGCATTGCATGGACCGTACAAAAAAAAAAAAAAAAATGGCGTTATTTATGCATGCGGTTTAGTTTGTAGGTATCCGGAATAATTCGCTGGCCGCGCGACAAAGCTGTAGACTGGAGCTCATGTTCAAATGCAAATGACTTATTTTTTGGTAAATTAAAAAAATAAATAAAATGTTTGTTGGATTGCCCCACCATATGGCTGGCGAAGCTATTTTGTAATAAAAATAAAAATATATTTAAATAATAATGTTAGAGTAAGCCTCCGATCTTGCTGTGGTTAAATACTGAATTATCTATCCATATTTGATCGAATGGGATAAGCTAGTGTAAAGCAAAGGAACATGAGATGGGGAAAATGTGAGGTGGAAAATATGGATAATTCACACATAAATGTGTTAAAGGAATTCACATTATATGGTAGAATAAATACATGTAAGTTAAATTGGCGACGACACCTAATTGATTTAGCATGTTTCACATGGATTTTAGGCTCTTGGGAAAAAAAAAATTAACCATAAAGTATTAAAATAGAAGAAAAGTATTGTCTTAGTGGTCATAATCTAATTGAGAATTTTTTTAAGTCAAACAAAGTAAGAAACTTAATTGATGGGCTAAACATATTTCCAAGACAAAAGGCAAGCTTATTAAAGCATAAGCTAGAACACTTTTTCTAAACACTTTTTAACTTTAAAAAGGCCAGCAAGGAATTTTTTTAATTTAGGATCTTATGTATTGGTTAAGAGGGAAAAAAATTTGTCCAGCGAATAAAATTTATTGCTGATGCTAATGATGCAGGTTAAATAGTTTCTTCCCAAGTTAGAGAGCCATGAGTGGATGGAATAAAAATCATATGGGATGGACACTATGGTGTAATGACCGGTCCAAAAATTTTTCAAACCTAATCTTCCTATTCATCAATCTCAAAGCATGAAAAAAAAAATGAAAACTTTATCTATTGTGCACGTGAGGTAGAGGAAGAAAGAGAGTCTTCCTCTTCTCCAATTCTAGTTGGGAAGAGGAAACTTAGGGCAAGAGTTTTGATTTATAAAATGAGCTCCTCCTTCCTCTATTCATCACACTCTAAAATCATGTTCATCATAGGCCAGAATACTTTGATTTTTCTTGGATTCCATCAACATCCTTTAGCGATTTACAATCAATTTTTCATCAGAGATGAGGTAATTATGGCCACTTCGTCTTCTCTCCTTTTTTATTTCTAAGTTGTATCTATTGCTCGTGATTAAAATCGGCAATCACTAGATTTCATGATGGATGAGCTTCTTCCGTTTTACTTTTTCTCTTTTCTTTTTTCACCATGCCAATCGTCGTTGCTAAACATTAGCATGCTCAAGCGGCCAAGGTTCGATATCATCAAGATTTGTCGACTTCGAGGGGGTGGCAGTCATCGCTGCTATTGGAGGTTGCCACCATGAGAAATGGCCGGCCTACCCTTTTTTTTATTTCTTCCCCTATTTTCATGAAGAAAAAAAAGAAGAAAATAAGAAAAAGAAAGAGAGGAGAAAGAATAAAAAAAGAAAAATAAAAAAAAAGAAAAGAAAATAAAAAGAAAAAAAAAAAGAAAAAAGTTTCTCTCTCTTCCATCTCGCTATCTTTTTTCTTCACTTTCTCTCTTTATTTTCTTTCTCTAGAATCTTCTCTTCTATATTTTTTCTCTCTTCATGGATTTCTCTCTAGGAATCTTATGGACCAATAGAGGATTCTGGTATTTAGCTAAACTAGATCAATTAGTAATCCTGAGATATTTTATATTAGAAATACTATAGCCACCTTCCATAATTTTTTATTATCCATGGTCATCTATAATTTTTATTTTGATCTTAGAAACGCAGAGATACAACTTTTGCACAAAAAGGTGTTGAGTAGAATATTTTATTTTCAATTTCATAGATCAAGAAGTTCATCAATTACTATATTTGAGCTAATCGCTAGTAGAGATAAAGATTATTAGATACAAACACCGATATATATTTATTTTTGTACTGCATGATTTTGATTTCTCATAGTTGATATTTGTTTTATTATTATCGATATGACTAATTATATTTTCTATATTAATTATATGTTTGTATCAAATATTGATAGTTTTTTGGATGGTTTAGATTATGATACCATCTATTGAGAATTTTAAAAAAAATATAACATGATACAATATTTTTTTTAGTATAATTAAGATTCAATAAATTGATGATTAAGAAAAGAATATTTGATCTAGCCACATTAAACTAAGAACAGTCTCGTTATGGATAGGAATATGATACTAAAAATAATATTTCCACCATGGGTAAGAACATGATACTTGAGTTTGCCACTATAGGCTGAACTGCAGAATTCTAATTACCATCATGGGATGGAGTGTGGATATTCTAGTTTACCATCGCAGGCTAGAGCATGATTATTATGAATTACCATCATACACTATAGTGAAAATGGTAAAAGGCGATGCTACAAATGACATTTTATAACGCTAATAAGCATCGAAAATAAGATTCACGATGCTTTAAAAAGCATTGCGTATGTAAGAGTGGAAACGAAAAGTACCGACGCTTTTTAAAAGCATCATAATATTTTCTAACGATGCTTTACTGTGTCATAAATTTAAATTTTACCGATGCTTTTTAGCATCATTAATGATAACGCATCCTCCACTCTACCAAGATACTTTTAGAAGCGTTGCCAGTTAAATCACTAGCGATGCTTATAAGCATCGTTAATCAGTTCTATTAACGATGCTTATAAGCATCGTTATTTTTTTTAATAGAAAAAAATATATAGATTCTATATATATATAAAAAAAAAATATAAAAATTTTTGTATAAAATTATATCAATTATTAAAATATGAGCATATACAATCACTACCATTCACACCAAAAGTAAACATCAATAGCAAATTTAATCAAAAGACATTATTTTATATAAATAAAAATAAAGTACTAATCATCCATTATAATCAAGAGTTCAACAAACTAAAAGCATACAGAAAATATAAGACTACAATAAAAATAAAATGATATCAATCTGCAGGCGGATGGTCGTTACTGTCTCAACGTGACATGCCTCCATCTCGACGGGTGCCTGATGTGCCAGGAGTCTATAAGAAACATATGAAAAACTTGATTTACAAATCTATAAATAAAAATATATAGATCATTAAATTAATATAAAAATATATATTTAATTATATGTGTTTACCTGAGATGGGCCATACATCTCTAACAAAGATGTAAATCGATCAATTTGTCTCCTCATGGCCTGCATCTCGGCATGGCTCTATCGCATCTCCTCCATCTCAGCGGTACGACTCTGTCTAATCTCCTATATCTCCATCTCGAGTCTGCAAACGCGTAAATCTTGAGCATTTATTGTAGCATGCTGCGTATATCTACTCACCTCAAATAATTGAGTGGGGGTGACTCCTACTCCATAACTTCTCACTCGATCGTAGCGCTCTGGTCCCATCAACTCTGTGAATATCTCAACCTCGATATGGCTCTGCTGCATAGATACTGCGGACTCGTTCTCATGCTCCATAATGAGAGATGTAGCCATCTCCTGTATTTATTTTGAAAACAAGCGGTATACATTAATAGCTAACAAAATTAAACTAAAACCATTGCATAAAATAGAATATTAATAATGCCATATATATAAATCTCTCGACTCATCTCGAATAAAAGTACCATCCTGATGAGTATGAGTCATCCGGTAAAACTTCACTTTATCGATTCCCTCCCATGCTCATCCACCTACATAAATAATTTAATTTTAAGCAAACAATTATAATAATTTTCAAAAAATATATAAGTATCATGATACAGACATGATCCACGATATATAATGATATTAGTTATATAAATATTTTAACATAAATATTACAAGTTAATTATGAAAGTTTAAGAAACATATAAACTCCTATCAGAGTCGTGCATAACTCTTCAATCCTGATGTATGAGGAACAGATTGAGCTGCTCGTGCAGCTCTACCAATAGTAGAATAAGTCTGTAAAATAAAGTAAAGAATGACATTATATGTATAATATATAATATATAATATCAATTAATATTTTTATAAAATATTTAAAAGAAAAGATAATGAACCAATAATATATCTATGCCCTCTCAGAGAACTAATAATGAACCAGTTTCATTCACTGATGAGGGAGTACATCAGGAGGACAATTTCTAGCAACCTCCTCCTCTATCATACCCTATCTCGTATAGTCCCTCTTCAATTTTGCTCTATATTCTTTTCATTTGCGGTTAAGAGACTTCATTACAAAATCATGAGTGGATGGAGGGAGAACAAACTTGCTCTACAAAAAAAAATTAAATAAAATAAATTATATAAGTGATTAACAATTAATATACAGTATGAACATTAGTTTATTACCTCTATAACTCGAAGGAGCTCAACTTTGTACGTTGAAAGCATGTCATTCCATTTTGTATAGTCCAACGAACATAGCTAAGACCTCCGAGCAACAGTTTCTAAAAATAAAGTCAATAAGCATGCAACTTTCTTAACTAGCTAACCTAGCTAATTGCAGTCCACAATAATTCTCTCACCCTCACGCATCTACCACATATCTTGTACTACTATGGATTCGCATCTGGGGCATACTCTCCCAGATCCATCTGCAAAAAATACATAAAAGTAATGATATCATAAATATATATAAAATAAAATTAAAAAAAATGAAATGACAGATAATATATATCCTGAATGTGTAACTCATCATCTGACTGATGAACAGGAGGATCGTGCTATGCTGATGATGAAAAAGGATAGGGCTCGAAATGCTGTGCAGCTAAACTGACCTCAGGCTATTGCACTGAAGAAGATGTACCGACCTCTGTCTATGAAAACTGGAACTCCACACCAGCATATCGTCCCCTGCAGTGCATGATGTCACCTAGCATTTATATAAATAAAAGGTAGAATAAGTTAATATATGGAGTAAAATAACACAATAATTAATGTAAATTATATACATCATAAATAATTATTACCAATAATAATCAAGCAATAGTGTTTTCTTCAAATTCTATCCTAACCAACGTCATCGTAGCATTTAAATCATCAGTTGGTACAAAATTGTAGGGCATACATTGTGTATAAGTGTCATCGTCATCATCCTCCACTTGGTTTTTCATATCATATAAGTCTCTAGATTTTGTTTTGATGATAGTAGATCAATCTTTATCTTTTGCGTCTTGTACATAAAATACTTGACGAGCTTGAGATGAAAAAATGAATGGATCATCCTTCAATAACACAGCAGTGTGTATCAATTTTGAAAAATTTATAAGTATAAATTCATTTGCATCTTGTTTCAAACCCCTTGGTGAGTTTATATCCATCCAATCACATCTAAACAATACTACTTTAAATTTTTCATAATAATTCAACTCATAGATATCTTTAAGTGCACCATAATAGGATTTTCCATCCGCTTCCACCATATAACATCGCTATTCTGTATTTTTCTAAATTTTTCTATTTTCTAGTATAAAATTTAAAGCCATTAATTAAGAAACCATTATATCTATTCACAATCTTGTTAGGTCCTTGAGCAAGAGCTATTAGTTCATCTAAATAATTTCTCTCCATCATCTTTGATACCTAAAAAAATAATATGAAGTATTGTTGAGTTATCTGATATTAAATATGTATCAAAAATCAGGATATCCCATAATTAAATATAAATCAAATTTGATTCGAAAGTCACATAGAAAATAACTTGACTAACCATCGCTGTTCAATCCTTGCATTAGGACGAATATTATGGTTGGCTCATCTCTGATAAATTAAAAATTCACTATATAAAATATAAATATATCATTTAAAATATTATATCTAATATAAAATTTAAATCTTGATGTCATGCCTTAAATATACTAACTTATGATGGTCAGATATTATGTCACTATGAAGTAACACATAATGATGTGCTTGTGCTAAGAATTTTTGATCAAGTACAATACTTTCAGCTCTTTTCAAGAATTTTTCAGCAGTTGAGAACTTATACAGTTCTGCATTCTCCATAAAATCATTATGCCATTAAGGTCGACTAAAAATAGTCTCTACACCTTGAAGATATCTTGAACAAAATATCAAACATTTATCGGCCAAATATCCTTCAGTAATCGAGCCCTCGGGATAGATTCTATTTCGCACATAATCTTTAAGACGTACAAGATACCTTCAAGAATTAAATATTTATTAAAATATCAATATGCTGATATTTCTAATAAAATTATCAAAATATTTAAGATTTGCAATAATACCTCTCAATAGGATATATCCATCTATAATGTACCAGTCCACCAACTTTAACTTCTGAAGTTAGGTGAATAAGCAGATGTACCATAATAGTAAAAAATTTAGGAGAAAAAATTTTTTCCATCTAGCAAAGTGTAATTACAATATTGGACTCTAACTGATCAAGTTTCTTTGGATCAATAACTTTGGAACATAATGCCTTAAAGAATGACGATAATCGAAGTACAATTGCAACAACTTATTTCGATAATGATGATCTTAAAGCTACTGGAAAGATATCTTGCATCAATATGTAACCATCATGATTTTTAAGATTTAAAAGTTTTCAATCCTTTAGATGCACACATCGTGAAATATTTGATGCATATTCATCAGATACCTTGATACTTTTCAAAACTATCAAAAAATTATCCTTTTCTCGAGCAGACATTATGTAATATGCAGGAGGCACATAAATTATATCATTAGCAAGCATTTTAGGATAAAGCTTCTATCGGATATCCATTTCTTTTAAATCAAGATGCGCATTCATGTTATCTTTGCTCTTTTCATCAAGATTTAAAAATGTTTCAAGTAAATTATCATAAACATTCTTCTCTATATGCATGACATTAAGATTGTGCCGAATAAGATTATATTTTTAATAAGGTAATTCAAAAAAGATACTTCATTTTTTTCATAAATATTTATTGGGTGGTTGTGTAAATGCTATCTGTGTGTTTTCCTCATTTTCATCCTCAAAAAAATTATCTGAATCTTGAAATACCTCTGCATCTATAGTACTGATACTGACTTCCTCTGATAACCCTTCATGCATTGAGCTTTCAATATCATCTCTTCCTTTTGTTTAGAGGACTTTGAGTGCTTACCATAGCTGTAATTGATGCCATCCATTTGTCTATGAACATCAATTCCAAAAGGTGGAATAGAAGCACATCCTAATTCTATAGTACCATCAAATAAATCTTTCTGAAATCGAAATGGATGATTTGCTTCCAACCATCGACGATGTCCCATGTAACAAAATTTACCTCCATGTTTTAACCAAATTGAATGTGTTGAATCTCCACAACAATGACAAGTGACCCATCCCTTTGTACTCTAGCCAGATAAATTGGCATATGCTGAAAAATCATTAATAGTCCATAACAAAGCTGCTCGTAGTTTAAATATTTGGCCATTGGAAGCATCAAATGCATCAATACCCTTTCACAACTGTTTCAATTTCTCTATTAAAGGCTGTAGAAAAATGTAAATATCATTGCCTGGATCTTTATCTCCTGGAATAACCATTGACAAAATAAGTGATGATTGTTTCATGCACATCCACGATGGCAAATTATAAGATATCAAAATGACTGGTCAAGTGCTGTAGGTAGAACTCAGGATCCAAAATGGATTGAAGCCATCAGAAGCTAAGCCCAACCTAACACTGCGAACATCATAGGCAAAATCATGATGCCTATCATCAAATGCTTTCCATGAAAGACTATCTACTGGATATCTCAACATTCATCCTTTGTACATCCTTTATCATGCCATCTTATTGATGAAGCTATTTTTGATGATGCATAAATTCTTTTCAATCTAGGTATAAAAGAAAAGTAACGCAATATCTTCGTCGGTTTCTTTTTACTCCGCATTGCATCCAATTCATTCAGTACATCGTCTCGATCTTCTTTTTGTGTTATCCATCTTGAAGATCCACATACATTGCATGACTCTTGATTAGCATTTTCATCCCGATATAACATACAATCTTTTGGACAACTATGAATCTTTTCATATCCAAGATCCAATTTTTTTATTACTTTCTTAGCTTCATAATATGATGATGGTAAACCAGTGCCTTCTGGAAATGCATCCTTTAATAACTTGAGTAGCGTGGTAAAATTCTTCCCAATCCATCCATTCAAATATTTTAAATAAAATAAATGTACAAGAAAAAAAATCTTAGAAAATTTCATACAACCCGGATATAATTCTTCATATGCATCTTTCATTAAGGTGTGATAACGAGTTGTCTCATCATTAGATGTATGTATAGGCTCCTCAATATGCATACGTTCTGTATGTGTACATCTATCAAACATTCCAACTATTTCATATATACTACTGGATTCTTCTAAATTTTGAATACCAAGTCTAAAAGCATTTGTGATCAAACCCCTTATATCATCATCTCTTGCAAAATTATCTTGTAGGCTAGTGGATTCAAAATGAGTCAAGAATTGGTTATATGATGATGGCAACATAGATTCCCCATGAAAAATTCAGTTGGTATAACCTCTTAAAAAACCATTCCATACTAAATGTTCTTCAATAATTTATGAATCTAAAAAAGAACTATTTACACATTTTCGACATGAATATAAAATCTTTTCATTCAAACTACTTTTCTCCATACCAAATTTAATGAAGTCATGAACTCCATCTAAATATTCTTTACTATTTCTTGGTTTATATATTCAACTTTTGTCCCTTGTAAGATAAAAATGACCAAATTTGCAACTTATCTAAAAATAATAAAAATTATATAATCTATATTAATGCAATGAGTAAAAAATATCAGTCATTTCATAAAATTCAAAAAAATAAAAGCTATTGTAGTTTATTATAAAACTTGAAGACTCAAAAATATATCTAGATATGATATGATTTACATAGTAAATACTTGCTATTATCAATTAATAGGTAAAAAAGATTTTAATCTATTCAGAAAATGTATTAATTCTATTGATCAATTACAGTAATCAAATGATATGCAACAAGAGCCAAAAAAAATTTTGGCAGCATATTCTCTTAGTTCTCCCGTATAGGAAGAACAAAACAAAAATATCGTCCAAAATTGTTTTCGAACCCTCAACTTACCATTTGATTATTGTAATGATCTATAGAATTACTCATATTTTTCAAATTATCCATATTGGACAATCAATTGACCAATGTATATAATTTTTTTATCCGTACAAAAATAAATAAATGTACGTATTGACGCAGAAATTGATCATCGTTGGAGTCTGCTAGAGTAGAGGTCGATGAGGTCGCCGTCGGGAATCTGCAAAATAAAGTTTCGTTCAGAGCCGATGGGAGGGTGGCTCCGGTAGGACCCTCCGACGATCAAGTCAGCTTTAGCCAACAGGAATGGAGTGCTCGAAAATGAGTTTCAGAGCTTAGAGAAGAAGAGGAGAGCTTAGAGATCAGCAAATCTGGAGGGTCCTTTATAGGTGGAGCTTAGTTGATGGCGATGGCCATACCGCCTGACAGCGAACGGTGGAAGCCGCATAGAGTTCGATACGGAGAGGAAGGTGTCGTCAGGTGGACAGTGACAGCCATACCGGTAAGTCATGGGCTGCATGGTGGCCAGTTACGGAGAGAGTGGTGTCGCCAGTAGTAGTGGCCATATCGTCCGAACTGCATGGGACTGGTTACGGAGAGAGTGGTGTCGCCAGTAGTAGTAGCCATACTGTCAAGGTCCGACAGCCGTAGCCTGAGGAAGTAGGTGTTGGCCGACGGACTCGGATGTATACCAATCCCAAAGAGGTTCGAACTTCAAGAGGAGTTCGATCGAGGAAAGCTCGATCGCTGGAGAGTTTGGTCGGTTGAAAGACTTCGGCTGAGGCTCGGCCGTTGGGAGTTTGAAGGAGCTCGATCGCTGGACAGTTTGGCTGGCTGAACGGGTTCGAAGGAGACCGAACGCTAGGAGTTCGAGGAGCTCGATGGCTGAGGAGTCCGAAGGAGCTCGACAGCTAAGTAGCTCGATCGGCTGAATGGGTTAGAAGAAGCTCGACCACTGGGGGTTCGACTGAAGTCCATCTACTGAAGCTCTTCTGCAGCTACTGATTGCATTAGACTAAGCATCGAACTAGACTTCGACGGGAGTGGGGTTTATCTCCAACACTAGCCCCCCCACTCTCAAGTTCAAATATCAAAGAAAGGGAGTGCAGAAAAGATGACTGCCGAAGTCTTTCTCTGAGCCCTATGATGGTTCAGGTCGAAGCTCGGGGGAGATCTCATCTTCAGCTAAAGTTGATATCGAAGTTGAAGCCCGGAGAAGATCCCATCTCCAACCGAGGTTGAGGAAGGCTTCGTCTACTGTGATCAAAGTTGGAGGTTGCGCTCCTTGGGGCGACATTATCTCCTACAGTCGAGGTCAGATTTGAAGCTCTCCAACCGAGATTGGCCTGATCGCTCGAAGGAGATCTTATCTCCTTTGGTCAAGGTTGATGTGGACGCTCGGACGAGGTTCTCCTCCTGTTCCTAATCTTCGATTTTACTCGCGTAAGGATGAGGTTCTTCTCTTGTTCCTAACGGGCTGTAGGGGCACATTCAGACCATCGTCTGTCTCCCCCCGTCTCATTCTTTGTGAATGAGGCCTTCGACTTTGCTTGCATTAGGATGAGGTCCTCCTCCTATTCCTAACGGACTATGGGGGTACATACGGATCGTCGTCCGTGCCTCTCCTTCCATCTCATCCTTTGTGAATGAGGCCTTCGCTCGGGAGAGATCTTATCTCTAGTCGAGGTTGTTGCTCGAGTTAGGATAAGATTCTCCTCCTGTTCCTAACTGAGGTTGACTCGATCGCTCGGGAGAGATCTTATCTCTAATCGAGATTGTCAACGATCGCTCGGGAGAGATCTTATCTCTAGCCGAGGTTGTTGCTCGCGTTAGGATGAGGTTCTCCTCCTGTTTCCTAACCGAGGTTGACTCGATCGCTCGGGAGAGATCTTATCTCTAGTCGAGGTTCGGGAGAGGTCTTATCTCTAGTCGAGGTTGACTCGATCGCTCGAAAGAGATCTTATCTCTAGTCGAGGTTGATGCTCACGTTAGGATGAGGTTCTTCCTCCTATTCCTAACGGACTGTGGGGGCACATAAGAACCGCTGTCAGGGCCTCTCCCCCCCATCTCATCCTTTATAAATGAGGCCTTCGGTTGATTCAGTCGCTCGAAAGAGATCTTATCTCTGATCGAGGTTGACTCGATCGTTCAGAAGAGATCTCTCTCTAACCAAAATTGTCTCACGGTCGCTCGGGAGAGATCTTATCTCTAGCCGAGGTTGTCAATAGTCGCTCGGGAGAGATCTTATCTCTAGCCGAGGTTGTTGCTCGTGTTAGGATGAGGTTTCTCTCCTGTTCCTAACCGAGGTTGTTCACGGTCGCTCGGAAGAGATCTTATCTCTAGCCGAGGTTGTCAACGGTCGCTCGGGAGAGATCTTATCTCTAGTCCGAGGTTGTGCTCGTGTTAGGACGAGGTTCTCCTCCTGTTCCTAACCGAGGTTGTTCATTGCTCGGGAGAGATCTTATCTCTAGCCGAGGTTGTCAACGGTCGCTCGGGAGAGATCTTATCTCTAGCCGAGGTTGTGCTCGTGTTAGGACGAGGTTCTCCTCCTGTTCCTAACCGAGGTTGTTCACGGTCGCTCGGGAGAGATCTTATCTCTAGCCGAGGTTGTCAACGGTCGCTCGGGAGAGATCTTATCTCTAGCGAGGTTGTGCTCGCGTTAGGACGAGGTTCTCCTCCTGTTCCTAACCGAGGTTGTCTCGCTCGGAGAGATCTTATCTCTAGCCGAGGTTGATGCTCGTGTTAGGACGAGGTTCTCCTCCTGTTCCTAACCGAGGTTGTTCACGGTCGCTCGGGAGAGATCTTATCTCTAGCCGAGGTTGTCAACGGTCGCTCGGGAGAGATCTTATCTCTAGCCGAGGTTGATGCTCGTGTTAGGACGAGGTTCTCCTCCTGTTCCTAACCGAGGTTGTTCACGGTCGCTCGGGAGAGATCTTATCTCTAGCCGAGGTTGTCAACGGTCGCTCGGGAGAGATCTTATCTCTAGCCGAGGTTGAGGTTCTCCTCCTGTTCCTAACCGAGGTTGTTCACGGTCGCTCGGGAGAGATCTTATCTCTAGCCGAGGTTGTCAACGGTCGCTCGGGAGAGATCTTATCTCTAGCCGAGGTTGATGTGCTCGTGTTAGGACGAGGTTCTCCTCCTGTTCCTAACCGAGGTTGTTCACGGTCGCTCGGGAGAGATCTTATCTCTAGCCGAGGTTGTCAACGGTCGCTCGGGAGAGATCTTATCTCTAGCCGAGGTTGATGCTCGTTAGGACGAGGTTCTCCTCCTGTTCCTAACCGAGGTTGTTCACGGTCGCTCGGGAGAGATCTTATCTCTAGCCGAGGTTGACTCGATCATTCGGAAGAGATCTTATCTCTAATCGAGATTGATTCTCACGTTAGGATGAGGTTCTCCTCCTATTCCTAACGGGTAATGGGGGCATATAAGGACCGTTGTCAGGGCCTCTCCCCCCATCTCGTCCTTTGTGAATGAAGGCCTTCGCTCGGAAGAGATCTTATCTCTAGTCGAGGTTATTGCTCGCGTTAGGACGAGGTTCTCCTCCTGTTCCTAATGCGGCAATCTACTTCTTTCCTGTCATCGCATAGTTTTCGCATCCAGAAATAATATTATCAAAAAGAAAAAATTTTATTGAAAGAAAGTTACTAGCAGCGCATCCCCAAATTTCGTATTTCAAGGTCATGATAGCGTTGTTCCTCCATGTTTCTTCGACAATAAGTCTCAGGATGGATGACCTCCTCATGCTGGCCTTCTCAATTTGGTGCAAGCTCTTGTCGCTGGGAGATGATGAATCGCTGATGCACCAAGCTCCTCCTCGGGGTAACATTGATGATGCCGTGAGGTGGCCGATCTTGTAGTTTTTGATTATGGCAGCGCCCTTAGCCGATCTTCTCCTACCGAAGGAATTTACCCAGCCACCCCTTTTTGATGAGCTCCGCAATTTTGTCCCGGAGTTGGATGCATTCCTCAGTATCGTGGTCGTGGTTGCGATGATAGAGGTAGTACTTATTTCGATCGCGCTTGTTTGGGAGAGACTGTAATCCTTCTGATCTTGGCAGTTGGTTCTTCCTTTGGTGAGAATCTGAGTTCGAGGAGCATTGAGGGGGATGCAGTCACGGAATCTGTTGGAAGGAGGACTTCTTCACGCCCTTCTATCGGGAATTTCTTGGTGGCGAGCTCAAAAAGTTCGAGCCTTGCGCTGTGGAGGTCGTAAGCGCGGCCGCACTTCATTCCATCCCTTTGTGAAACCTGCGGGAGAACTTCATGCCCCCTTGTCGGGGCTTCCTTGGAGTCATACTCGAGAGGGAGTCCTCGCTTGCCCTGGGGACAGTTGTGAGCTCGACCGAACTTCATCTCACCTCTGGTGAAATCTTTGTGGGAGGCTTCCTTGGTGACACACTCGAGCGGGAGTTCGACCTCACATGCGTCGAACTTCATTCTGCGGAAGAACTTCATTCCATCCTCGCTTGCACCGAACTTCGTTCTGCTTTCCGCCCTCGCTTGCACCGAACTTTGTTCCACTTTTCCACGAAAGCTTCCATGGGAGGACTTCATGCCCCCTTGTCGGGGCTTCCTCGATGATAAGCTTCGAGGTGGAGTCCGACCTCACTTGCGCCGAACTTCATTCCGCAGGAGAACTTCATTCCGCCCTCGCTTGCACCGAACTTCGTTCCGCTTTCCGCCCTCGCTTGCGCCGAACTTCGTTCCGCTTTCTTACAAAACCCTCTTTTGGGGATGTTCATGCCCCTCCGTTGAGGCTTCCTTGATGACGGGCTCGAGGGGGAGTTCGGCCTTGCTTGCTGAACTTTACTCCACTTTTCCACGAAGCCTTCCACGAGAGAACTTCGACTCTCCATTTCTTCTTCTCAAGTGCGATTGGTATGCCCAAACGCTCTCCCTTAAGGCCGGTTCCTCGCATCCTCATGACGGGCTTGCTGGCAAAGTCTCCGTCAGAGGTTGTCGCACGGCCTGCATCTCTCGGTGGAGCCGCGAACCCATCCAAAATTGCTCTACATCTGTGGTGGCTTCGGGTGGAGCCTGGGCTGCTGGGGCTGCAACGGGAGCCAGTCGCCGAGTCGAAGCTCTTCTGAAGGCATTTTCTCTTCGGAAGATAAAAGAAAGATCTTTGAATGGGGAAGGAAAAAATCATCGCCGAGCACTCCTTTAAGAACAAGAAAACCTCGAAGGTTCGTGCCCGCCTTCTAGCGCCAATCTGTTGACGCAGAAATTGATCGTCGTCGAAGTCCGCTAGAGTGAAGGTCGATGAGGTCGCCATCGGGGACCTGCAAAATAAAGTTCCGTCTGAAGTCGGTGGGGGAGTGGCTCTGGCAGGATCCTCCGACGATCAAGTCAGCTCTAGCCAACAGGAATGGAGTGCTCGAGAATGAGTTTCGAAGCTTTGAGAAGAAGAGGAGAGCTTAGAGATCAGCGTATTTGGAAGGTCCTTTATAGGCGGAGCTTAGTTGATGGCGATGGCCATACTGCCTGGCAGTGAACGGCGGGAGCCGCATGGAGTTCGATATGGAGAGGAAGGCATCGTCAGATGGATAGTGACAGCCATACCGGTAGGTCATGGGCTGCATGATGGTCGGTTACGGAGAGAGTGATGTCGTCAGTAGTAGTGGCCATGTCGTTCGGGCTGCATAGGACTGGTTACGGAGAGAGTGGTGTCGCTAGTAGTAGTGGCCATGTCGTCCGGACTGCATGGGGCTGGTTACGGAGAGAGTGGTGTCGCCAGTAGTAGTGGCCATACTGCTGAGGTCTGACAGCCATAGCCTGAGGAAGTAGGTGTTGACCGGCAGACTCGGGCGTATACCAATCCTAAAGAGGTTCGGACTTCAAGAGGAGTTCAATCGAGGGAAGCTCGACCACTGGAGAGTTCGGTCAGTTGAAAGACTTCGGCTGAGGCCCGACCGTTGGGAGTCTGAAGGAGCTCGATCGCTGGGCAGTTCGATTGGCTGAACGGATTCGAAGGATACCGGATGCTAGGAGTTCGAGGAGCTCGGTCGCTGGGGATTCGGCTGAAGTCCGTTTGCTGAAGCTCTTCTGCGGCTACTGGTTGCATTAGGCTAAGCATCGAACTAGACTTCGGCGGGAGCGGGGTTTATCCCCAACAGTACGGATACAATAGAATATGTACATTAATCAAAAGATGGGTTTATGGTTCTATGTAATACAAATTTTTTAAAATTAATTCATAATTAACATTGCCTGACATCTTCCATCGGTCTGAGCGTGTAGGACTAGATACTTTCGACGCCAACTGGGACCAAAGACCTGAGCATGCAAGGTCGAGACCCAAGTCTTGTGCATGTTAATTAAATATTGTGCACTATGTCATAAACTTTTAACAACTTGGTTAGATAATTATCCAATGACAATCAAATAATAAAGAATCAACAAAATAAACTCTTAGGATTAGTATGCATCCTAACCAAATCATTATCAAATAAATCCTTACTAAAACCTCAAAGGATCAACAAAATTAATCTTTTTAAGTCATTCAAAATTTTTATATACAAAAAAATAAACAATCTCTTTCCTAAAATCAGTATAGTCATCAAAAGCTAAGACATCATAATTAAATCTAAAAATAATTAATAAAAATAATTAAAATATTATCTAAATCCTCTAACTACTACATATACTTTCAAATAATGCCATACATGAGAATAATCTTCCAATCTAAAAAATAAAATATTATTAAAAAAATAAATTACTTGCAATGGACAATAATACAAGAAAATACTAGATGATATTGTTTTCGTCAAATACCTGCATTCAATAAAAAAAATATGACAGTCAATAATTAATATATACTTTATCTATTTTAAATTATTTAAAATATATTTAAAAAATAATTTTTAAATTATATACCAAAGGTCGGAGAGTGAGGGACGTGGAGGAGCATCGGTGGCTAGAAAGAAGGTGGTGCAATCGGAGAGCAAGGGGCCAAGGAGCACGGCCTGCTAGGAGGGCCGGGGATGGGTGTCAGTTGGGTTGGTGGGCTGACAGGGGGAAAGTGGGGTGTGGCATCAGGGAGGGGGGCGACATTGGGAAGGGGGATGGTGGGATGCGAATGGGTCAGGGAGGGGATCGGGGGGGTCTTTTGGGCTTGTGCAGATGACCGCGGGAGGGGAGGAGGGCCGATGGGGTGGTCTCGAGGAGGGCGTACGACGTGGATGGTGTGGGTGCGGCGTGGACGAATGTGGCAGCAGAGGGGAAGAGGGCCAAGGAGCACAGTCTGTTGGAGGGTCGGGGATAGGTGTCTGCTGGGTTGGTGGTCGGGCCGGGGGGCAATGGGGTGCAGCATCGGGAGGGGGGCAACGTCGGGGAGGGGACCGAGGGGGTCTTTTGGCTTGTGCAGACAACCATCGGGAGGGGAGGAGGGTCGGTGGGGTGGTCTCGAGGAGGGCGGACGGCGTGGATGGTGTGGGTGTGGCATGGATGGATGCGGTAGCAGAGGGAAGTGGTGGATGGCGGTGTGGCATGGACGACGAGTGCGGCACCAATGGTGGAGAATCGACAGAGATGGGGGTCGATAGTGGGAAGGGGATTAGGGCACGAGGGAATGGAAGGAAAGGATGGGAGAGCGACGGTGGATAGGTTAGGACACAGAAGAACCGAGGGTAGAGTAAGCGAACCTAACGACGCTTTTTAGCGCCGTTTAATAATGATGCAAAAAAGCATCAGCAATTTCTTAATTTAATGATGCTTTTTCTAAAAGCATCGGCATTAATAATGCTGGAATTTTACGATGCTTTTATGCGTCATTAAAAACATGATGCTTTTTAAAAGCATCGGCAGGTCAGCACAACCTATCGATGCTTTCGAAAAGCATCGATAGAAAATGGTCGTTAATTCTATGTTTTCCTATAGTGATAGGTTGAAGTGTGGTTTATGATTTGCCAATCATGGACTCAAGTGTGATCTTGATTAATCTAAGATCCTAAAGATAACTGTTGATTGATCTAGATCATGTTAATGAGATATGATTAATAAGACATAAAATTATAATTAAGTAAAAAGAGTTTTACTTAATGATATATGTATGGTATATTAGTTTTGAAATAGATGGATGTTCATAATATTTGATGCATATTTTAAATAAATCAATATTGAATTACAATGGATGCTTGACATGATGCTTAGTATGAGATTTTATATATTATGGTTTTGTTACACTACTATATAATAATTATTTTTGAATCATATTATTATTCAGTATAAGTGTTTGAGGATTTTTACTGGGCTGTAAAGCTCACCCCCTCCTTCATTTCTATTTTTCTTCTCAAAGTTGTAGGATGCTTATAATTGATTATGGTTTGGATTCGTAGATAAATGGATAAATTAATAGATAGAGCATCATTAATACCTGTTCGAATCATTAAAGAAATTAAATTTGTAATTGTATAAATTTTGTCAATTGTTATGAATTAGATCATTATTACTTATGAATATCGAGGTTGTATTGGATTTTAAGATCTTACATGATCATTGTGTACTCGATCCAAATGCCGGATTTAGGACATAACATATAGGCCATCATATGTAGTGGGCCTAGTTTCATGCCATGTTTTCTTTTCTTTACATCTTATAAAGAAAATCTAAAAGTCAAATAGGGATTGGATTTCTCCTACTAACGGAATCCATTAGTTTTATAACTGAAATAATAAAAAAATAAAATGCATGGCTAAGAAAGACTCCCGTGACTGTCCATATCCTCTTCCTTATTAAGCCTCGATCTCCATCTATTATCTTTTTCATCAAGCTATTTCTTTCATCTGTAAGGTATTCCGACCAAGTCTCTTTCTTCTCTTCCAAACTCCTTGTGTCATCTCTCCTATCTATGAGGTATTCCATGCATCCCTTTCTCCTCTTGCAATTCTCTCTTCTTTTCTAAGATCTTTGCATCTAAAGTTCATGAAAATTGTATATCATTTTATCTAGAGATGTGTATTAAGACGTCAGAATGAGTACATCACTACTTCAACTACTAAATCTCGACGAACGAGTACATCACTATAGGTGACACCTCTCTCTTCATAGCAAATTCCACACGGTCCCGAGCGGCCCACTACCGGACAGTTATAGCTGTCACTATCAGTCTGACGATACCTCTCTCTCCGTAGTAAATCCCATGCGACCCCGAGCGGCCCACTACCGAACGGTTATGACTGTCGCTATCAGTCTGGCAATACCTCTCTCTCCATAACAAATTTCATGCGACCTCGAGTGGTCCACTATCAGACGGTATGGCTGTCATTATCAGTCCGCTATAGGCTCCGTCTATAAAAAAAAATCCTTCAGATACGTTTTTTCTAAGCTTTCTTCTCCTTCCCAAACTCTACTAAATTTTTGCCTGAGCACTCCATTTCTGTTGGTTAGAAGAGCTGACTTGATCGTCGGAGGATCCTGTTGGAGCCACCACCATCGACTCCGGACGAAACTTTATTTTGTAGGTCACCGTCTACGATCTCTTCTTTTCCAACTCCAGCTCGATCCGACATCAACCAGATTCTGTACCAACAGGATTGACGCTAGAGGAAGGGCACCTCTGTTCTTGAAGTTTTTTTGTTCTTAAAGGATTACTCAGCAATGATCTCTCTTCTTTCTCTCTATTCTTTCTGAAAAAAATGCCTCCCAGGGAAAGCTTCGATCCGACGATCAACGACCTCTGCAGTCAAATTTCATTAGATTTATCTGCTCCTGCTTCAGCTTCGGTAACTCAAGCACCACCTACAGCCATGGTGGATGCGGGATAGTTCAACCTGCTGGTCCAGCAGGTTTGCAATCTCATAGAAGCGGTGCAGACCATACATCGTCCAGCTTCGATGCCAATTCGATTGGAGCAGACTTCTCCGGAGCTCCATGATCCATTCGGAGGATGGCCGACTTGGGCTAACTGGCCGGTGACCTCCAAAAAGGGGAAGTAGAGGGTGGAGAGTCCTTGCTCGGATCATGGCTAGACCCAGGGGGAGCTTTGCCTCCATCCCATCAGAAAACTCTGAAGATCAACGATCATGAAGATCTCCTTAATCAAAGGCTCTAGGAAATGAGCCGACGAATCAAAGAGCTCCATCATAGTTCCTCCTCATATGGTAATAATATTTGCACTGATCCTCCTTTTTCTCAGAAGATTATGCAAAAGCCCGTTCCACCAAACTTCAAGCTTTTCTAATTTGAAAGCTATGATGGAACCTCTGATCCGATCGATCACCTGAAGGCCTTTCGAACCATGATGCTGCTGCATGGCGCACCAGACGCTATCTTATGCCGAGCTTTCCTATCTATCTTAAAAAGAGCAGCAAGAAACTAGTACTCGACATTGAAGTCGGATACGATCTTCTTCTTTGATCAGATGAGCCATCAGTTTGTAGCTCACTTCGTCAGTAGCCGACATCCGCGCCGAGGTTTGGATTTTCTAATAAATATCAAGCAGAAGGAGGAAAAATCTATTCGGACTTATGTCATCCGATTTAATGCTGCTACTTTGGAGGTCCGAAACCTGGACCAGTCTATTGCAATGGCCGCACTCAAAAGCTGCCTTCAGAAGAATGATTTGTTGTTCTCCCAGGAGAAGTACTCCAGAAACTTTACCGATCTGCTCGCTCGAGCTGAAGGATATGTCCGAACAGAAGAATCCTTCAAGTTGAAAAATGAGAAAGCCGTTGATGAAGGACCAAATAAAGTTCGACCATGCTCACGGACTCCCTCCGAGCGCAAGCGGACCAGAACTATAAAAAAGATATGTCCGAACGGAAGAAATCTTCAAATTAAAAATTGAGGAAGCCGCTAATGGAGGGCCGAATGAAGTTCAACCGCACTCATGGACTCTTCCGAGTGCAAGCGAGCTTAGCGAGCTTGAACTCCTCGAGCTCGTCGTCGAAGAAGCCCCAACAGAAGGGCATGACAAAGTTCTCCCCTCAGAAGGTTTTACAACTATGCCCCCTCAATGCTCCACAGACGTCGGCCTAAAGCAAAAGAGGATCGATCGAGGGCACTGCCGCAGCCAGAACTACCAAGAAGGGAAGAACAATAAGAAGATCGACCGCCTCTCGGCATCATCAACATTATCTCTAGGGGACTTAGTGCTTCGGCGTGCTGCCATCTCTCAGCCTCAGAGTCAGAGAAAGCTTGCCCCGAATTAAAAAGGCCCGTATGAAATAGAGGAGGTCGTCCGGTCCAAAACTTATCGTCTGAAGGAGCTCACAGGAATAATGCTCCCACGACCTTGGAATTCAGAAAATCTGAGGATGTACTACCAGTAATTTTTCTTCAATAAAACTCCTCCATTTCAATTTTATGTTTTCTTGGTACAAAAATTATGTGATGATAGAGAAGAAGCAATCAATAGTGGTCATGTTAGGAATATGAGAAGAACCTTGTCCTCACATGAGCAAGTCGAAGACCTCATTCATTTTAGACGAGATGAGGAAGAAGTCCTAATAACGACCTTTATGTGCCCCTATAGTCCGTTGGGAATAGAAGGAGAAGACGAAGTGAGAGGAGAGGCCCTGACAACGACTCTTATGTGCTCCTATAATTCGTTAGGAATAGAAGGAGAACCTCGTCCTAACGTGAGAATTATTGAATCAATTATTAGTCATAATAGAGTTATTACTTTAGGTTCATGTTTAATTAGTTACAAGCAGTTAGTACCTATGTTGATAACTGTTCTGATTCTTAATTTTTTGGATTATACATAACTATATTTTGTAAATATTTAATTTTATAGTTATTCGGTATCCAAGTAACGTAGTAGTTATGATAAATAGTCATATGTATATGAGCATAGATAAGGTTCTTATCTGGTTGTATACGAGCATAGATAAGGTTCTTATCTGATTGAAATAGTCAGCTTTTATTTTGGTTATCAAATTTATATTAACGTAATAGCCGGTAATACTTTGGATATAAAATTTTAAGTATCTTGTATCAATAATTGGCAAAGAATATTTTCGCGGCTTCAGAACATGTATCAGTCGAGAAAGTCGAGAATGTCGTGGTGGTCGATTACTCATCTCCGACTGGTGAGGAAATTATTGTTCTTGCTGGCAGGCTAAACCAACCAGCATCCAAATCATATTTATACATCAAGAAAGCATTTATTGAGAGCCAATCTTGCCCACCTCAAGGACTTATCTTGACTTAAGAATTAAATATGTTCTCTTTTGCCAGATAAAATATAGTCGTTACAATCCAAAACGGGGGCCATGTCTAGCTAAGAAGCCACTCTAGGATTAATTTATAGGCTAAACACACGTGTTCCTTCGCCTGACATCATGAAATAGAAATTTTATAGATCTCGGTTCACATGAATCTTACCGAATACTGACACTTTGTGACCTCTTGTGACCTACAATTACGATGATACTTTTTGGTACGAAGATCCATCCAATGTACCATGAATTTGTTATTGAGAACCTATTCTTTGGAAAAATAAACGTAAATCATATCTCATATATATATATATATATATATATATATATATATATATATATATATATATATATATATATATATGTATGTATGTATGTATGTATGTATATGTATGTATGTATGTATGTATGTATATATATATATGTATATGTATATATATATATATACATATATACATACATATATATGTATGTATGTATGTTAACGTAGTAACTCGGGGGAGATCTTATCTCTAACCGAGATTGAAGAAGATTTTATTTTTTGTTGACGTTGACGTTGAAGCTCAGGAGAGATCTTATCTCCAACCAAGATTAAAGGAGATCTTATCTCCTATTAACGTAGAAGTTCGAGGAAGATCTTATCTCAAGCCAAGGTTGAAGGAAATCTTATCTTCTATTGACGTTGATGTTGAAGCTCGAAAGATATCTTATCTCTAGCCGAGGTTGAAGGAGATCTTATCTCCTATTGACGTAGAAGCTCAGGAGAGATCTTATCTGCAGCCGAGATTGAAGGAGATCTTATCTCCTGTTGATGTCTAAGCTCGGAAGAGATCTTATCTCCAACCGAGGTTGAAAGAGATCTTATCTCTTATTGACATAGAAGCTCGGAGGAGATCTTATCTCCAATCGAGGTTGAAGGAGATCTTATCTCCTATTGATGTTGACGTTGAAGCTCGGAAAAGATCTTATCTCCTATTAACGTTGAAGCTCGGGAGAGATTTTATCTCCTATTGACGTTGAGGTTAAAACTCGGGGGAGATCTTATCTCTAATCGAGGTTGAAGGAGATCTCATCTCTTTTTGGCGTTGACGTTGAAGCTTGGGGAAGATCTTATCTTCAGTCGAGGTTGAAGAAGATCTTATCTCCTGTTGACATTGACGTTGAAGCTCGAAGAAGATCTTATCTCCAACCGAGGTTAAAGGAGATCTTATCTCCTATTGACGCAGAAGCTCGGAGAAGATCTTATCTCCAGCTGAGGTTGAAGGAGATCTTATCTCCTGTTGACGTAGTAGCTCGAGGAAGATCTTATCTCCAGTCGAGGTTGAAAGAGATCTTATCTCCTATTGATGTTGACGTTGAAGCTCTGGAAAGATCTTATCTCCAGTCGAGGTTAAAAAGAGATCTTATCTTCTGTTGACGTAGCAGCTTGGGGGAGATCTTATCTCCAGCCGAGGTTAAAGAAGATCTTATCTCCTATTGACGTAGAAGTTCGGAGGAGATCTTATCTCCAGCCGAGGTTGAAAGAGATCTTATCTCCTGTTGATGTTGATGTTGAAGCTCGAAGAAGATCTTATCTTCAGTCGAGGTTGAAGGAGATCTTATCTCCTGTTGACGTAGAAGCTCGGAAGAGATCTTATCTCCAATCGAGGTTGAAAGAGATCTTATCTCCTATTGACGTTGACGTTGAAGCTCGGAGGAGATCTTATCTCCAATCGAGGTTGAAGAAGATCTTATCTACTGTTGACGTAGAAGTTCGGAAGAGATCTTATCTCCAACCGAGATTGAAGAAGATTTTATGTCCTGTTGACGTAGAAACTCGGAGATGATCTTATCTCCAGCCGAGGTTGAAGGAGATCTTATCTCCTGTTGATGTTGATGTTGAAGCTTGGAAGAGATCTTATCTCCAGCCAAGGTTGAAGGAGATCTTATCTCCTATTGACGTAGAAGCTCGGAAGAGATCTTATCTCCAGCCGAGGTTGAAGGACTTCAACTTGCTCATGTTAGGACGAGGTTCTCCTTCTGCTCCTAACATGGCTACTATTGATTGCTTCTTCTCTGTTATCACATAGTTTTTACACCAAGAAATAATAATATTAAAATGAAGAAGTTTTATTGAAGAAAAATTACTGATAGTATATCCTCAGATTTTCTGAATTTCAAGATCGTGGGAGCATTCTTCCTCCGAGCTCCTTCAGATGATAAGTTTTGGACCAGACGACCTCCTCTATTTTATATGGGCCTTTCCAATTTGGGGCAAGCTTCCTCTGGCTCTGAGGCTAAGAGATGGCAGCTCATCGAAGTACTAAGCCCCCAGAGATAGTGTTGATGATGCCAAGAGACGGCCGATCTTCTTATTGTTTCTTTCTCATTGGTGGTTCTAACTGCGGCAGCGCTCTTGGCCAATCTACTCTTGCTTCAGACTGACATCTGAGGAATCGACCTAGCCGACCTCTCCTAATGAGCTTCTCAATTTTGTCTTGGTTCGGTATCATGATCGTGGTTACGATGGTAGAGGCAATACTTGCTTCGATTGCATTTGTTTGGAGAAGATCATAATTCTTCTTATTTCGGTAGTTGATTCTTGATTTCCATCAGAACTTGAGCTTTAGGAGTATTAAGGAGGGCGTAGTTGTGGAACCTTCCGAGGGGAGAACTTCTTTGCATCCTTCTATCGGGGCTTCTTTGATGATGAGCTCGAGGGGGAGTTCGGACTCGCTTGTGCTTGAGGGGGTCCGTGAGCATGGTCGAACTTCATTCGGCCCTCCATCAGCAGTAGGTCTATGCCTCTCTCCTATAGCTTCCTCATCCTTCAACTTGAAGGCTTCTTCCGCTCGGGCATATCCCTCAGTCCAAGCTAGTAGATCGGTAAAGTCCCTGGGATACTTCTTCTTCAGAGAAAATAACAAATCATTCTTTTGAAGGCCGTCCTTGACTGCAGCCATTGCAACAGATTGGTCCAAGTTCTGGACTTTCAATGCAGCAGCATTAAACCATGTGACATAAGCTCGGATAAATTCTTTCTTCTTCTATTTGATATTCATCGGAAAATCTAAACCTCATTGGGGACGTCGGCTGCTAACAAAATGAGCCATAAATTGATGGCTTATCTGATCAAAGAAGAAGATTGTCCCTGACTTCAATATCGAATACCAATTTTTTGCTACTTTCTTTAAGATAGATGGGAAAGCTCAACATAATATGGCATCTGGTGCGCCATGGAGCAGCATTATGGTTCGAAAGACTTTCAGATGATTAATCGGATCAGAGGTTCTATCGTAACTTTCAAATTGGGAGAGCTTGAAGTTTGATGGAATGGACTCTTGCATAATTCGGAGAGAGAAAGAAGGATCGGTGCAGACGTTGTCATGGTGAACCGAAACGACGTGGCGGAGTCCCTCAATCCATCGATCCATCTCTCATAGTTTCTGATCGAGGACGTCATCTCAATTGCAGATCTTGGAAGGCTTCCGACTGTGGATGGAGAAGGTTCCTTCCGAAGAAGAATTATGATCCGAGCAAGGATCCTCTGCTTTCTACTTCTTCTTTCTAGGGGCGATGGGTATGCTAACCCAAGTGCTCCTCCTTGGGATCGATTTCTGACATTCCGACGGTGGGTTTTCTGATAAAATCGCCATCGGAGGCTGCCGCATGGTCTGCACCATTTCGATGAGGCTCTGAACCTGCTGCATCCGTAGGTTAAACTGCTCTGGATCTACCATGACTGCCGGTGGAGGAGGAGGTTGAAGCACCGATGATGAAATAGGGACAGATAAATTTTATCCAGATCTGACGGTAGAAGCGGTAGATCTTCGTGTAGTCGTCCTCTTTGGAGGCATTTTTCGGGATTGAGGGAGAGGATGGAGATGAACCTTGAAGAAGAAGATCCACAGGACGGACTGAGCACTCCTTTAAGAATAAGGGTACCTCAAAAATAGAGGGTCCTCTTTCTAGCGCCAACTGAGAGAGAAGTCCGAAAGGAGTTCAACTTCTGTAGGCATCCATCTGAAGAAGAGATTGGAAAGGACTTCGGCTCCTAGAGGAATTTGATTGAAGAAGGAGTTCGGCTCCTGTAGAAATTCGACTGAAAGAAAGATTTGGAAGGAGTTTGGCTCCTATAAGCATCCGACTGAAGGAGAGATCCGGAAGGAGTTCGGCTCATGGAGGAGTCTGACTAAAAAAAAAGTCTGGAAGGAGTTCGGCTCCTATAGGCATCCATTTGAAAGAGAGATCCGAATGGAGTTCGATTTCTGTAGGCATCCGACTGAAGAAGAGATCTGGAAGGAGTTCGGCTCTTGAAGGAGTCCGATTGAGGGAGAAATTCGGAAGGAGTTTGACCGTTGGAGGAGTTCGACTGGGGCACGATCGTTGAAGAGTTCAGTCGGCTGAAGGAGTTCGACTAAGATTTGACCGCTGAAAAAGTTCGGTCGGGGTCCGACCACTAAAAGAGAATTTTTGATCGAAACTCTTCAGTAATTATTAGTTGCATTAGGCTAAGCATTAGACTGAACTTCGACGGGAGTGGAGTTTATCCCCAACAATGTCCTTCAAATTTTATTCAATAAAAGTTTTTATAAAAAAATTAAGATGGAGATGGTATTATGCAAAGGATCATGTGATTATAGTCATCATATAAAAACTAATTAAAGATAATAATACTATTTTTTAGATTAAAAAAATATTTTATATTGAAGGGTATGTTTATAAATTTTGTCATATTTTCATGTAGAATTACCTCCAACCAAACGTAATAATCCTTTTTTTGTGTCATTTTTTGGAGTAATTTTTTCATCAACCAAATATAGTAAAAAAATTTTCCTTCGTAATTATTTTTCTAGATAAATAATTCTCATAAATTATTAAATTATCCCGTAATCTAACATACCCCAACTAAACGAACCCTTAGTCATTCTTCTCGATTCCAAAGGTTAGAAATTATCGGATCATTTAAGAATTTTTATTTTTAAGAAATATGGAGACTAATAATATTAAACCATTAGTTGCCTGATACATTTAATTAAGAATAAAATATTTTAGATCAAAAGATGTACTTTTTTTTGGATGGCCGTTATAAATCCCTTTCTTCTCCTTTGTAGAAAAATTGAATGATATTGTTCTTATGTTGTGAATCTCTCTCTCCCTTCATCTTTTTGGTAAAAATTTTTGTCTGCTTATTTATTTATTAATTTATGCATTTATTTATTATTTTATTATTTATTTATTATTATTTTGATGGGATTATTCTTGGATAAGATTTTTACGTGTATTGATATATTTTCTCTCCATCCTGAGCTCGAAGAACTACTACCATTAGTGGCAATGGTGGCTGATGGATAACATTATCGGTACTGCAATTAGAAGAGTTGGAGGTGTGGGAGGAGAGGATTGAAGGAGAAGGAGAAAAAAAGATGGAGAGGTTGAAAAATGGTTAAAGAAAAAATAGTGAGAAATGATGGATTTAAGAAGGACTTCGTAAAATGAGCATCATCGGATCTTTACAAAATTTGTCTGATAGCTTATAACTTAGAAGCGGAGGTATGCATGAAAATGGCCAATCGGAATGGGAGTCTTCTTCCTCTCCATCCTATTTAGAGGCACGAGCCCCCTCTCCAAAGCCATTGCTACATGCCCGAGCTCTCCTCCCCTCTTCTATCTCTCTCTTTCTTTCGATTTTTGCCGACCTTTTATACCTATGCCTATCAAAAATTGGAGCCAAAGATGCTACCGAAGCTTGAGATAATCGCTGCTTCTCTTCCTCTCCTTCTTCTCCTTCTTTTTGTGGCCTTGAATACTACCGACAGTCATCAGATTCACCGAAAATCCACCACAAAAGAATCCTCCTATTTTTCCTCTTTGATTTTTCACTGGCCAGTGATGCCGACCGTTCTTTACTTCGCCACCATCGATCACCACTGTTAGTCCTCCGACTATGGAGCCATGCCTCATTGGAGCATGAACCACTAGCCACCAGCCCATCAGCCGAAAAGAAAGAAGATAAGAAAAGAAAGAAAGAAGAAGAAGAAAATAATAGAAAGGAAAAAGGAAACTAAAATGAAAGAAAAGAAAAAGAAAAGAGAAGGAAAAGAGAGAGAGAGAGAGAGAGAGAGAGAGAGAGAGAAAGGAGAAGAGAGAGAGAGAGTCTCTCTTCTCTCTCTTTCTTCTATTTAGTTTATTTCTTTAAAACTAGGGCACTTGGAGTGACCAATGAGTCATGAAGAATTTAAATTCAATAATTTATATTTTATTATTTTATTATTTTATTATTATTATTATTATTTGACTGATCTTATAAAAGAAAAATTTTTAGATAAGAGAACTATTACTGGAACAATGCTTACCTCCGAAACCAAAACCAGTGAAACGATAAATGGGACAACCTCCTTCGTAATTACAAAAAAGTTCGTAACTATGAGGCCCATGCCACGACTTCCATCGCTGGAGATCGACCGACCCTCCTACTGGGCCATAGAGCAACACGAGCGAAATTCAAAATGCAAGAGCATGTGAAGGGGGCTGGGCGAAGGGGAGATGGCCGAGATAGGAGATGTTGGCAGCAGTAGGAAGGGGGCCGGGTAGGATGCAAGGAAGGAGAAAGGAGGGGCAGTGGTGGTGTCGAGGGCGCATGGTGGTACTAATAGGAGCATCGGGGAGCGATCGGGATCGACATTTACTGAGAGTGGCCGTGAGACGGTAGAGGGTCGGGTGGCATTGACGGGAGTAAAAAAGATATAAGAAGAAGCGAGAGAATGGGGTACAATTTGGATCGATATTTGTCGAGAGAGAAGGAGAGTCATGGTGGGATGGCAGGGGATAGGGCGACACCAACGAGCATGTAGAAGATATAAAAATAGAAAGAAAAAAATAATAAATATTATTTTATAAAATAAAAAATATAATATATAATAAATAAATAAAATAAAATATTTTTTAAAAAAATTTAAAAAATATTTATTATAAATATTTATAATTAAAAAATTTTACTAGTTTATTTAATAAGGTGATGTGATATATTTAGTTGATAAATATGTTGGATTTTCTCCATATACGTTGACTACAAGGGTACTGTAACCACTCTTCTTCTATCAATAATATAGTTCATGACTTTTACCAAAAAAAAATATGCACATAGAATTTCTAAAATTGCATTGACCAAACTTTTTTTTATAAATATTAAAATTTTATCATTGATCTCATGATCCAATAAATCAGACTCATAAGCCCAACATAGGTTTTAAATAAATACTGGGAGAGCCTAATAATAAATATTATGGACCAATTATCTAGCTCATATAGTTTAATTATATGCTGTTAGAGAAAGTTATAGATGGCTGACTTCATTGAATCAAGATTTTAAATTTCAATGGGATAGGATTGTCTCGGCTGTCCCATCCTATTTTTATGATAAAATAGAACTAAGATGGAATTGAAACTGCAAAATTCATTCATGCAGAAAAAAAGAAAAAAAGAAATGAAAGAAATAAAGAAAAGATGAAAAGAAAGAAAAAAGGAATAAAGAAAGGAATGGATAAGAAAAAGAATGAAAGGAAGGAAAGAAGGAAAAATTGAAAGATAGAAAAAAAAAAAAGGAAAAGAAAGAAGGATAGAAAAGGATAAGAAAAAGAAAGAAAAATGAAAAATAAGGAAGAATAGAGAAAAAAGAAATTAGAGAGGGTGAAAAAAAGAAATAGAAGGAAAAGAAAAAGGGAAAGAGAAATGAAGTGCGCAACTTAACCGAGATAAAGTAGGATAGTAGAGCACCTCATTTCATTAAGAGATCGAGATATTCCTATTGCACAGGATTTAAAATCTTCCATTGAAATTATTAAGATTCTGCATAGTGAGTTAGATGTTGCTCCAAATGCTCAATTAGCCTTTTATAGTGAGGAATTTTAGTGTTTGAACAAATATATTAATACCATCATATAAATATAGCACATGCCTACTTACTTTCTAGATGGTATGGAACAAATCTACAAGACTTTGATCTCTAAAATTTTCCACATGCCAAAATCTAACACCTTGGTTGGGAGTTTGGGGAAGAAAAGAAAATAAAAGAAAATATTAATAAGGAGAGAAAAGAAAGAAAAATAAAAGAAGTGTATTTCTTTCCTCTTAGTTGGGAGTTTAAAGAAAGAAAATAAAATAATTTCTTTCCATCTTGGTTGGAAGCAAAGAAGAAAGAAAAAAAATATATTACAATCTTCTTTTACTATTATACCCTTGAATATAACATATAGAGTATCAATTTATAAAAAATTTAAGTCATTTTATTTGACAACCAAAGTTCAGAATTCATTCAATTAACACAACATAAATCAACTAGTACGAGTTTCAAAAGTAGTCTAATAAGAGTCCCATCAAGGATAATCAAAATATACTAGTTATATATTCTATCTAGTAAGAGTTCCATACTTCAACAATTTACTAAGAGTTCCAAAATTAGCTAAATAATTAAAAACAACCATTACTATATTCCATTAAGAACATAGATGCAATGCATCATTTTTTTCCAATATGTTTTTACGCCTCTCAATAGGACAACCAAAAACGGCCTTTGCTTTTTCTAGATTTTGGATGAGAAAAAGATTAGCATCATCAAGTAAGTGGGACTCCATTTTAATGGCCATCAATTCATTAAAAATTTCTTCTTCTATATAAACACGTGGCTGACTTTTTTTGGATAATGGAATTTTTCTCTCTAATAGCATCAGTAATATTGTTAATTGCTGACTTTAAAACTTCAATCTCTTGATCAACATCAGTTGAAGGCTTTTTTCTTTAACCTTTTGAACTTGTTGTGTTTTTAGTTTGAACTTAAACTTGTAGTCTTGGAGATGACACATCAATTCTATCATTCACATCATCAAAGCCCTCTAATATAACTTCATTTTGGAATATCAGTTAATCAATATCATGAATAGTATCTATATGACTCCCACTTAAGCTAGCCCATCTTTGTGATTTCTCTTTTGTAGTTTTGACACCTATACTTGTTGCTCTATCTTTAGTAAATAGTTTCATTAAACTCTCATAATTGTGAATAGATTTAGTCCTCAATTTTTCTGCATCAGGATGTGTCTAAATATAAAAAATATATATAAATATGTAAATATCATATTAACAATAATCAAACTAAGAACCAAAAAAATAAATAGTCAAATTCAAAAACATACCTCTATTAGTTCCTTCCAAGCCTCAAGTTCTATTGTCCACAGCTTTGTAATTGAATTCGAAGAAAAATCACTTAATTTATTTCTAAATAACTCAAACCACTCATTGAGTTCTGCCTTAAGAGACTTCAAGTAGTTCTTTAAATGAGCATTATTTAAATATATACCAATTTTTTCACTTACTTCTTTAATCATTTAAGCATAAGTAGCAAATGTGAAACTTTCATAGACTTATTTCCTGCTTGCTGTTGGTGAACTACTACTTTAATGAACACGTTATCCATATGAGCTATCCATCTCAAATATTATTTTTTCTTCACTTGATTTCTTTTTGTATCATTCATTGTTAGTATCTATGTCATAGAAATATATAAAAATTATATAAAATACCTATTAATTACTAACATAAAAGTTTTAACCATAAATATTATAAAAAAAATTTAGGTACAATCAATTTCAATAAGTCCAATATATAATGAAATAAACAAACAAATAATATAGTAATCACTATGGGATATCATTCACTATGTAATCATTACACATGTCAAGCACTATATAATTTCTTAAAAACTCTCCTTACATAGCATCTTTACATCATTCATTAGAGTAGGAATTTCTTCTTGAGGTGAAAATTTATTTAAAATCTTTCGATCTACTTTATCAATAAGTTTTTCATTAAGATCTACCTTCATTAAATAATTATACAAGATGTAACATGTCAAAATAATCTTTATTTGTGTATCAATCGAGTAATTAGGCTCCGTTGTGCTTCTGATGATAGAAAATTATTTTTTAATATACCAAATACTCTTTTTATTGCATTACGTAATAATGCATGTCGAAAATTAAATAACTCTCGAGGATTTCTGGTGCTCGAGTGAAGTATTGTTTTAAGTAATAGTACACTCTTCTATAAGATGTTATAAGTCTACATGTTACCAAATATCCTGCATCAATAAAATAATATTGATTTTATAAATAAATAAAAATAAAAATTTATTTTATTAAATTATAAAAAATAAAATTTATATTACAAGAAAATAAGATTTTGGCAACAGAATTATTTGCAATAAAAATATTAACAACACAAATAAAGATATTTATCATGAAAATCTTTTTCATCGCAAATACTAATTTATTCATGAATAAATATTTTTTCATCATAAATAATTAAATATTTATGATAAAAATATTTTTTCTATTATAAATACTAAATTATTCATGATAGAAATTTTTCATCATAATAAATCGATAAAAGATTAAAAATTTTAGAAATAAATAAATATCAAACTATTTATAATAAAAATATTTCATCATAAATAATCTAGTATTTGCGACATATATAATTTTTATGTCACAAATACTTATGCAATGAAAATTTTTTATTATAAAAAATAGATGAAAAAATAAAATTTAAAAAAAATAAATGCTAGATTATTTATGATGAAAAAAGTTTCATCATAAATAATTAGAAATTTATGATGGAAAAATAATTTCCATCATAAATACTAAATTATTTATGATGTAATATTTTTATCATAAATAATTGATAAAAAAATTAAAAATTTTAAAAATAAATAAATGCTAGATTATTTGTGATAAAAATATTACATCATAAATAATTTAATATTTATGATGAAAATCATTTTTCATCATAAATAATTAATTACTTATGATAAAATATTTTTTGGCATAAATAATTGATAAAAAATAAAAATTAAAAAAAATAAATGCTAGATTATTTATAATGAAAAGTTTTTCATCATAAATAATAGATAAAATAATAAAATAAAAAAATACTAGATTATTTGCAATAAAAAAATTTTATTATAAATAATTAAGTATTTATGATGAATAAATAATTTTCATCATAAATACTAAATTATTTATAATGTAATATTTTCATCATAAATAATTGATAAAAAATTAAAAATTTTAAAAATAAATAAATGCTAGATTGTTCATGATAAAAATATTACATCATAAATAATTCAGCATTTATGATGAAAATAATTTTTCCTTCATAAATACCTAATTATTTATGATAGAATTTTTTCATCATCAATAATCAATAAAAAATAAAAAAATAAAAAATAAATGATAGATTATTTATGATGAAAAATATTTGATTACAAATAATTTAGTATTTATGACTCCATCATAAATAATTGATGAAAAATATTTTTTAAAAAAATAAATAATAAATTATTTATGATGAAAATATTTTATAAATTTTAAAAAAAATAATATTTAAGTATTTTAAGTTCAATTTTTTGGTCATAATTATTTTATATTTTATAATCAATGAAAAATAAAAAAAAATAAAAAATAAATGATAGATTATTTGTGATGAAAAATATTTGATTACAAATAATTTAGTATTTATGACTCCATCATAAATAATTGATGAAAAATATTTTTAAAAAAAATAAATAATAAATTATTTATGATGAAAATATTTTATAAATTTTAAAAAAAATAATATTTAAGTATTTTAAGTTCAATTTTTTGGTCATAATTATTTTATATTTTATAATCAAAAAATTAGTCTTAAATATATTTTGTAATAGAATATAATTTTTTTCTATTTTTTTTTAAATATGATATAATTTTAGAATTTAAAGTCCATCTTTACTATTTATTATTTAAATAATTATTATTAGAATATTATTATAAAAAATTATCTCGATTCGGTAGTCCTAACTATGTTGATCAATTAAATTTGATTTTGATGATCATTAACGATCGCATGATGATCTAGTAGATAGAGATCACCAATTGATCTAAAAATTTATAATGATGATCTCAGTGATATCTATATAGCATACTATCAAAATTTTATTTTAATTGAATATTATTATCATGATCAATTTAGCATGGAATGATTTGGACCGTTAATTAAAAAATGAGTGATCAAAAGGTCAAATGGCATTCGATTATAAGATAATTTTTTTAAATAAATAATCTTTGCTATTATTTTAATCATTTGTATGATAGTGAACATAAAATTTAAACCCTACTTATATAAATCATTCATATTAAGTAGATCTTATGAAAGTAAAAGTATAATTGCTTAAGGACTTTAAGAATATATATCAAAAGGCATAGTTTTGGATGGTTCATATACATATGGTTTAAATTTTATAATCATCACCATATAAATGATCAAAATAGTAGCAAAGATTATTTATCTTATAATCGAACATCGTTTGATCTTTTCATCACTCATTTTTTATTTAATGGTTTAAATCATTCTGTGCTAAATTGATCATGACAATGATGTTTGATTGAAGTAAAATTTTGATAGTATGCTATAAATATTACTGAGATTATCATTATAAATTTTTGAATCTATCGATAGTCTCTATCTATCAAATCATCATGCAGTCATTCGTAATCATTAAAATTAAATTTTATTGATCAACATAGATAGAGCTACCGGATCAAGGCGATCTTTTGTTATGATACCCTAACAGTACTTATTTAAATAATGAACAGTGAAGATGGACTTTAAATTTTAAAATTATATCATATTTAGAGAAAAATAGAAAAAATAGATTACAAGAAAATAAAGTTTTTGCAACGTAAATATTTGCTATGGAAATTTAGTTACAAATAACATTATTTATGACATAAATTAACTTTGCATCATAAATATTAAATTATTTATGATGAAAATTTTATGTCATAAATAATCGATGATAAATTAATTTTTTTAAAATATATTATAGATTATTTATGATGAAAATAATTTTTTCGTTGCAAATAGTTGATTATTTGGGAGAAAAAAATATTTTTCATCATAAAATATTTTTTTATGGAATTTTTTGTTAAATTTTTTTAGATGAAAAAATCAGTTTAAAAATAGTGTTTTTGCGGAATTATTAGCGAATAATCGATAAAGAGAATTATTAGTGACGAAATCATATTTTCATCGCTAATAATCATTATTAATGATGGAAATATCTATTTCATCTTAAATTAATTTTTAATGAAAATCTTTTGGTTAAATTTGTTAGATGACAAATTTTTAGAGGATATTTTTTTAATGGGATTTATTAGCATCATATATATGATTTTCATCACTAATAATAATTATTAGCAATGAAAATTTAATATTTTATTGTAAATTATTTTTTGAAATATTTTTGGTTTATTTTTTTAGAAGAAAATTTTTTTAGTGGAGAAAAATTTGGCAAGAATTATTAGCGATGAAAATTTAAATTTTTCATCACTAAAAGCTCATTAAATATACCCTACAAAATGCCCATAACCCTCCCCTCTCTCTCCCGCAAAACCTCGAAATCATCTCCTCTCTCTCCCCCCTCCAGGCTTCTACCGGTCGATGAGCGCATCTCCCTTCCTCTGTCCCTTTCAGGCTTCCACCAATCGGTGAGTGTGCTCCCTCGGCTCCCTCTATCCCTCCATCTCCCACTGCCACCACCGCCCCCATTGCTGCTACTGCTGTCGTGAACCAAAGGTAAAACTTCCTCTTTGACTAATTTTTTCTTCTGCGCATGGGTGGTGGTGATGAGCACGGGCCCATGAGGTGGGGTGGAGTGGCACCGTGGGTGGTAGGGGTGATGGTATGGGCTACGTGGCAGTGCGGGTGGCCAGGGTCGGAGGATGCGGTAGGGGGTTATGTTCTCGCGGATGACCGTGAGGGCCGAGGGTGGGGAAGGGGGCTGGTCACATGAAGATGGGTTGGGGGCCCAGGGGCTGGTGCAGGGGGTGGCGCAGATAGTCAGGGGGCCGAGGGCAATGCCGGAGATGCAACGGCCGGTGGGCTAGGGGCAAATGGTCGAGGGTCCAGGGGCAGAGTGGCCGAGATTTTGGGTGGGGGGTGGCGTGCAGGGAAAGAAGAAGAAAGAAAAAAAAATAAAAAAATATTTTTTAAAAAAATTAATAATTTATTATCATTTAAAAATAAAATATTTAAAAATATTTAAAAATAAATTATTTTTATAATAAAAATAATTAAAATTTTTAAATAATGATAAAATATTATTTAAAAAAATAATTTTAAAAAATATGAGTGGGGCACTGATAGGATGGGCCGGCCCATGGGTTGAATGGGCTAGGCTGGTTCGCCCTATGGGCCAAATGGGTTGGCCCATGGGGCCTAGCCCATTTTTAGGGCCAAATGGGCATGGCGGGGATGGGGGCACGAGCGAAGCAAGTTTTAGGTTTCTATCTAAAATCTGAATCCAATTTTTTATGAAATTTATTGCATATCAAGATTTCGTCCAGCTTCACCAAATCTATTATAAACATAAGGTCGGGGCATGTCCTACACGCTCTTGCAGCATTACAAACATGATGCCGGGGCATATCGTACGCGCTCGAGCCTCGGGTCCCAGCCTGTGTCCAGGATAGCCAGTCCTTACACAATGTCTACATAATTTTTTATATATATTTTTAGATTAATATTTATATAATTTAGTTAAATTAGATTTAGCATATTTTAACTCTTTAACTATTTAAATTTTTTTTGACTTATTATTCTCAAATTGCAAAGAGATACAAAGAGTGACGAGCTTCCTGAAAGAATCGAGATCTACCAGTAGATTCACCAGTGACGGTCAGGAGAGTGGGCAGCAAGGAGCCAGAGCTTTATATAAGTTTTTTTAATTATTTTTTCATTGGCATTTTTATTTTCAATACAAACATAAAATAACTATAACTTTAATTTTCAGAATTGCATGATAGATATTACATTCCAATCTATCCCTGAGGGCTCGACCGCATCTATAAATGATGAGGTTTGTGAATAGGTGCTTGGTACGAAACCCTACTATGTTAGAGGGCTAAGGCACAGGATTAGAGCTCCGCCATCCTCACACTCGTCTAGGGCTGGCATCCATGCTGCTTGCAATGCTCGGCTAGCGGAGATATAGAGACAGGTGCTTAGGATTAATAGCGCGCTGCTAAGGATTGACAGCGGATTGATGAGTTGGCTGCATGCATCAACGAGTACCAACTATTTCAGATGTAGATGATGGAACAAATGGCGTAGATGGAGCAGATGATGCAGTAACAGAACGATCTGAGCTTCTCTGAGCGTTCTCCTCCGTCGGCCTATTCTTCTTCTCCAAATATCGATGTTTGATGGCCAGTAGCCTATTTTTATATTTTTTACTTTTATTTTGGACTCTTATAATTATTAATTTTATTTTTCTATAATTATGTTTTAATATAATGAAATGATGAAATTTATTTATGGATTTATTATATAATTTTTTTTATTTTTATTTTATAAATTATAAATATAAAATATTAAAAATATAAATTAAAAAATATATTTATAAATTATTTTAAAAAATATTATAGATAATTAGCAATGGATTATCTATGATGAAAAGTTGTCACCAATAACATTATTTATGATGAAATATTTTTGTCATAAATAATTTTTTTAAAAATTAAACTATTAAATTTATTTATTTAATTATTTATGATGAAATAATTTCATCATAAATAATTTATTTTATGATGATAAATATTTTTGTTATAAATAAAATTATTTATGATGAATATTTTTCATCATAAATAATTTATTTTTTAAATTAAATACTATTATTAATTTATTTACAATGGAAATTTTTGTAGTAAATAATTTTATTTATGATGGAAATATTTACCATCATAAAATAAATTATTTATCATGAAATCTTTTCATCATAAATAATTAAATAGATAAAAAATTTTGATTAAAATTTTTCATCATAAAAAAAATATTAACAAAATTTTTTATCATAAATAATTAAATAAATAAATAAAAATTTGGTGAAAAATTTTTATTGCAAATTTTTTTCATCATAAAATATTATCTACGATCATATTTTTTAGATAATATATTAGAGATGAAATTACCATCACTAATAATTATTAGCGATGAAAATTTAGTATTTATGATACTTTTTTTAGATCACAAAAAAAAAAATTTGTTATAGTGTTATTAATTACTAAAAATTATCTTTAAGAATCTTCCACTTATCTTCTCTCCTAAGTATATTTTTAATTATTCTTGAGTCAGATGCCATCCCTTCTCAACTAGGTAAGATATATGTAAATTTTAAATTGAATGAGCATGTGCCAACACATTTTGTATTGGGTAATCCTTCCTATTATGACATCTTGGGGCATCAGAATGAGACACTTTTATATAAACATGTGTTCAATTAATAGCTCTCATATAATCCTAATATATAAATTTTATGTCAATGTTTATTTAGATATATATTTATAAAATTAGAAATAAATTAAATAAAATTTGATTTATCTTGAAATATAGATAAAACCTACTATCATTAAGTATTTCTGAAAAAACTTGCTCTCTTGTAGGTTGAACCAAAAATCAATCTTCTAAAAATATTATTGCTCTTAGTACTATATGAAAATGATGACTAATGATCTCATTAGAGCGACGAAAGAAGTATAAAATCGTATGATTCCTTATATTATATGATAATAATCGCTGTCGTAGGTGGTCAAAAATAAAATTTAACTCACTACTATATAGATAAAATAACTTGGTATTGTATCCTTAGAGATCATATTAATTATATTTAAATTATAAATTAAAATTAATTAAAAGTTAATTAATTAAAAGACTACTTAAATTAATTAGAAGAGCAAATAAATAAGCAAATTAATTAAAAGTAGAGTTGTAAGTATGTAGATGGATTCTCAGAATCTTAATTGATCTCTTATCTGACAGTTGATATTCTTTTTAATATACTGTAATTGATATCTAATCAATAAAGATATAACTTATCTTAGAGAGTATGGCCTATATCTTTAGATCATAACCCATCCGTTAAAGTTGTAGATTAGTCTAAATTGATTTAGATATAATAAAAAAAATTAATCTAAAGATAATCTATTTCAAGAGTATGAACTGTACCCATAGATTATGGCTCATCTTAAGAATAATAAATTATTCTAGATTAATCTTATACAGAAAATAAAGATATAAAAATATTGTAAATAAAAGTGGTCTTTATTATAAATTAAAAAAAATATAAAAGATGAAAAAATAGAAAACACTGTTAAGATCACAATAATCTTTTGAGAATAAGACGATCAGTCGGACATCAAGAAGTTTCTCACTAAAATTTTCATCCTAAAGCTTGAGGTCTTTCTTTCAATAACTTAGAACATGGATCAAGAGCAGGATGGAAAGATTTTATAAAGTAGAAAGTTAAGGTTTTTGGTTATGGAAGAAGAAAGTTTGAGAGAAGAAAGAGAAGAAAAGAGTGTTGTTTGTGGAAAACAAAGAAAGAAAGAGGGAGGGGCCAAAAGAAGGCCCGAGAGGCCGCTTAGGCCGTGGAGGCTGTTGCTGCTTCTCTTTGGCATCAAAAGGAGGGCTTTAAATAGAGAGAAGATTGAGAGAGAGTTTTAATCGGAAGTAAAGTGGAGAAGAAATTGTATTTTGATCAGGACTTGTAGTGAATCCGCTCTAACGTCTGTACACGAAGACGCCGCAAACCCGCGAAGACCCTCTGCTCCAGCATCTGATGTCGTCAACAACGCCTGGCCAGGAACCCACTAACAAACCCACAGACCCGCTATCAGCCACGTGTACGAACCCGCTCGAAAGTCGCACCCGCGAGCTACTCCCAGCCTTCTCTTCCTCTTATTTTCCAAAAGAAAAACCCGATTTATACCATGCATATCCCTCTCTCATCTTGCTTTCACGTTCGTGCAGAATTTTTTTTTCAAAAAAGCATTTGAATTTTTTCAAATAATAGACATATTCTTTTGGATTCCTAGCATCTTCATTTTTTGTAATATTATATATATCTTTTTTTAATTTAAATCCATTTTAAGTATGATTTACTCCAAAAATTTTTTTTATTATGACCCATAAATCGAGCTCTTTTAATTTATGATCTTCTTTTCTATAAAAATAAATAAAAATATTATTTTTTTAAAAAAATAAAAATAAATTAATTAATAAATTAATATTTATATATATATTTAATGTACTCATCACATCTTTCAACTTAGATTTTGCTCGTCCTCAAGTAAAGTAGATAAATTAGCAATATATACCGACTCAGCCTTGAGTTAAAAGTTAGTTTTACATATTTCTAAAGACAGCTGATATCCAGTCGGACCATTAAAGAGGTACATCATTAGATTACTAATTCGATCTAATTAATGATTAAATGTTAGCCATAGAAATTTTTAGAGATCTTCTTTCACCAACTTTCCACTTTATCCTCTAAATCCTCTAACTTGATGTGAGAAAGGTTGATTATTTTTTTGCAATTTAGTCTCCTTGTTATCTATTTTTTTATTTTTTATTTTGAATTCTTACATCCTTATCTTTTGATGTGAACCACAATGCTTACTTAAATGAAGAGGCCTGATTATTCTATGAGACAATGCTAAACCTTTCTTTTTAATTCACATTACCTATCTTTTTATACGAACCATAATGCTTATTTAGGCGAAGATGTGAGGATTGGTATGGTGCTCCCAAGCCTTGGGAGGCTACAGGAGTGTAGGATGGGTGCGAGTCCTAGGGCTAGGATAGGAGTTATCCTAGAGTGAAGGTGGCGTGTAGTTCTATACGGACTTGAGGTTCAGGTGTGAGGACCTTGAGGGGGGGCTTGGTAGGTATTCTGAAAATCTGGGATACAAGATGGAGCAAAAAATCAAAGTCAAGAAGAAGAATCAGCCAAGACAAGGAGCTGACACATAGACGAGTTGGCTCGGATACGCAGTCGAGCCGGCTTGGATTGAGACCGAGCCGACTCAGGATGCAATCGAGCCGGCTGTCTCAAACAGATAGAAGATAGAGTTTAGGCGAGATGCAGTCGAGCCAGCTCGACGGTAGTGTACAGAACATGCAAGATTTTCTATTTAGGATCTTAAGGCTAGGTCCAATAAGATCTTAAAGTGGTTAATTCATGTATTGGGTTAGCCTAAAAAAAATTTTTAGCTGGAGTTTGAATTTATTAGGATCCATATGGTATAGCAGAAATCCTAGGATATATAAATCCAGATATTGTAATCTTTATAAAGAGAAAGAAATCAATATACAGCTTGTCTTCCTAACACTCTTCTCTCTTTTCTCTCTGGTTCTAACACCAAGTCCTAGGTGTCGTCATTAACTTTTGCTCTTCTTCATATTTTTGAATTAACACACAGGTTCGCGCAAAAGATCGGATCTATGATTGTGGTTCCGAGCGATCGTAGGCGCCAACACTTGATATCAGAGCTAGGTGTTGCACCAACAATTGGTATCATAGCCTGATTGAGTGTGAAGGAGGAAGAATAAGTTTCAGCAGAAATCAACAGCAAGGTTCAGATCTAAGATTTTCTTCAGGCTTCGTAAGGAAGGAAGTGATCTAAGGGCTGATGTCCACTATCCCTAGTCAAGGTAATTTTTAGATCTACCTGTTGGCTATTTTTGATTTAGTTTGATTATAGAGAATAGCTGGTTGAAGGTAGGATTTAAGAAATTTGATGGAAAAGATAGTTTCACAATGTGAAAGGTTAGGATGGAGGATCTGTTGATTCAGATAAAGCTAGATTTGATCTTGGAGGATAGGCCGAAGGAGATGACAGATAAGTAGCGAAAGTTCTTAGAGAAAAGAACGTGTGCCATGATTAGAGCTTGTCTAGCAAATGAGATGCTATATGGCGTGTTAGAGGAGAAGACACCCAAGGATCTGTGATCGAGGTTATATTAGTTGTACATAAAAAAGAACATGTACAATAAATTGATGCTGAAAGAGTAATTGTATAGCTTTCGGATGTAGGAGGACGAGGATGTTGCGGGACATATTTAGTGATTCGACTGGATGAGCATGGACTTGCTCAATATTGGGATGGAGCTCGAAGAGGAGGATAAGAGTTTATTGCTACTATGTTCGGTACAAAGAGCTTCGATCCATTGGTAACTACATTACTGTATGGTAAGAAGACACTGGTGTACAAGAAGATCATATCAGAGCTAAGATCCAACGAGCAGCGGGAACGGATGATGAAAAGGGAGGTCTTTCAGGAGGATTTTATGGTGTCAGAGAGGCCTAGGCAAGAGAAGAATAAGGGTCAGCAAAGGGACAGTAAAGGATTCAAGAAGTTCTTCAAGTGCGGTGAAGCAGGGTACTTTAAGCGAGAATGTCCACTTTGGAAGAAGTGCAAGAAAGGAGAAAAGTCGGATTTCATCAGTTCAATCGCTAAAAAAAATCCATGGAGTGTGGAGGGTCTGAAGGAGCAGCAACTGTGTTCGAGATGCAGCGGCAAACTCAATAGTGCAGCATTGGATGGTTGACCTTGAGGAACTCAATTATAGAGTCAGCTTCTGCGATATTAGGAGGACTTCGATTTCAAGTGAAGCACCAGACAGAGGTGGCTTCACTAGTAGAGAAAGTTTTGACACAAGTTTAGAGCAGAAGAGTGTAGGAGGACCAATATCCTAGCACCAACATCAGAGATGCATAGTTTCAGATGGAGTAGGACGTGCAAAAAAACATGCAAAATTCTGAGGAGATCGTGTCAGGGTATGCAATGGGTATCGACATAAGATTGCTGTAGATTTTTCATGAAAGTCTAGGATAAATGATGCGGCTGCCATGTAGAAGAATGCCTACAACTCCAAGGGTGGTGCATAGGTGCAAGCCAAGATCTTCAGCGGTGGAGATGATCATCCTAAAGGCCTCAAAGAGAGCTTAGAAATTGAAGAGAGATGACAGTGGCAAGGTATGCACAAGTAGCTATCAGGGCATGCAATGATAATGGGATCGTGTAGAAAAATATTGCCAGGTATGCCAAGGCTTGGGCGCACCAAGGTAGAGATTGTGAGGATTGATGTGGTGCTTCCAAGTCTTGAGAGGCCATAGGAGGAGACAGGGTGTTGGCTCTGGGAGTCTATGATGGGTGTGAGTCCTAGGACTAAGACAGAAGTTGTCCTAGGATGAAAATGGCGTGTAGCTCTACATGGACTCAAGGTTCAGGTATGAGAACCTTGAGGGGGGCTTGGTAGGTGCTCTAAAATCCTGAAACACAAGAAGGAGCAAAGGACCAAAGCCAAGAAGAAGAATCAGCCAAGATAAAGGGCTGACACATATGCGAGCTGGCTCGGATACGCAGTCGAGCCAGCTCAGGCTGAGACCGAGCTAACTCAGGGTGCAATTAAGTCAGCTGTGTCAGACAGACAGAAGATAGAGTTTGGATGAGACATAGTCGAGCTAACTTGGCTTCTGAAAGAGTCAGCTCAATGGTGGCATACAGAACATACAAAATTTTCTGTTTGGGATCTTAAGGCCAGGTCCAATGAGGTCTTAAAATGGTTAATTCATATATTGGGTTAGTCTAGAAAAATTTTTCAGCTAGAGTTTGGATTTATTAGGATCCATGTGGTATAGTAGAAACTCTAAAGTATATAAATCCAGGTATTGTAATCTTTACAAAGAGAGAGAAATCAATATATAATTTTTCTTCCTAACTCTCTTCTTTCTTTTCTCTCTAGTTCCAACGTCAAGCCCTAGGTGCCATCATCAACTTTTGCTCTTCTTCATATTTTTGGATTAATATCCAGGTTCGTGCAAGAGATCGGATCTGTGATTATGGTTCCGAGCAGCCATAGGCACCAACACTTGGTATTAGAGCTAGGTGTTGCACCAATAATTGGTATCAGAGCTAGGTGTTGTACCAACAGAAGGGCTCCGATTACTTAGTGGGATACTTTTTTTTTAAGCAGATTTTTTAAAGTAGATTTTAAGAAAGACTTTTGTATATTTTGATCTTTCCATCCAACTTTCATGCAATAAATTTTTTATTGAGATCAGTAAGAAGAGAGTTCTGGAATCACTCTTAAAATTTGATCTGGTCTAAACCCTACTATTCATTAGATTTTCTTAATAATTTACTCCTCAGTATTTTTAAAATTATCTAGATCGTTAATCATTCATTGATTAGGGTGTCTAATTAACTCTAACTTATGCTAATCATCTTTATTAGTTTTTTATAAAAATAAAAATAAAAAATTTTAAAAAAAATGAGAAAAAAATAATGGGTTATCTTTCAATAAGCGCTAAGTTTAAGATTTTCAGCCAGATCAAGCAATTCTGCTTATCCGATGTCAAAAATTAAATTGACAAATTCTAATGGTTTGGAATTGCCAATCTAAAAAAGATGGCTTGCGACCTCATTATTTATAAATTTTAATATTTTATCATCAATCTCCAAAAAGTAATTCATGATCTCGTTCTTAGTTAATTTTTTATTTATAATTTTAAGAAAATAATTTATGAATCCATTCATGGACTCTTATTTGTTGAGAATTTTTTTTCTATTTGTTCTTCTAATATGTTTATAAATTAAATTTTTGGATTAAGAAGTAAGTTAGATGCAATAGGTACCGAAAGGGTGCCACTTGGTTCTAAACATGCATACTCAGGTATGACCAAGGATGGTTTCAGTTCTAAAGAATGTGATGATTCTAGAGAAAAAGCTATTGAAACAGGTATTGATTCATATTTTTCAGTCCATGTTAGAGCGGTACTAAAATTAAGTAGCTCTAATAATATATTTGCATTTTCAGTATATCAATTTATATTAAAATCATCCACCTCGAAAGGATTCCAAGATGTATGCACTGGATCTTGAGAAATAATTCTAGGAGTGGCTTCCTTTATTACTTCTTTAGGTGCGTCCATCTCAAAATAGTTTTCAATTTATGTATTAGACTGTTGTATAAGGATTTCATGAATATTGAAGCTTTCAGTCATATATTGCTCCCTTGAGTCACTTATGGGCTGACTAGATAATTTTTCTTTCTTCCAACTATTAAACATGGCAGTTAGTTGACCGACTTATGTTTCTAGCTTGGCTAATGATTGAGTTTGGGAGTGGATGATCTGTGAAACTTTTTCTTTAAATGCTGAGCTATAGGCACTTAAAGAGGGTTGCTGAATATTTTGATATTAGTACGCTATATAAGTTTTCTTCGGATAATAAGATTTATAATCAATTGCTGGTTGTGATGTCTCATAAAAATTTAAATAGATTTCCCAACCCAGATTGTAAGTGTTGGAAAAAGAATTATAATAATTGGTAGTCTGGGTTTAGGTTGGGTAAGTTTGGTCATACGCAAATTTTCAAGATCGATATACAGCTAGACATTCACTAACCAGGTGGTTGGGACTTGAACATATATTATACACATGCAAAGATGAGGCAGAAAAGTGTCTCATATTTAATAGATGGTCAAGTTTTTGGAACAGCTCATTTATCTTATTATGGATATCTATGGAGTTTTCAATCTCATAAATTCCACTACTACTAGGTTCATACATGGGTGTATAGGGATCATAGGTATAAGAAGAAGGAATAAAGTATTCTTTTAATTGGCGAAAGGGTGCAGCCATAATTATATATTTGTAGGCTATAAGGGTTTATTCAATTTTAGGATCTATGGGTTGAATTTTAGATCGTGATGAACAATGTCCAAATAAATATCCTACAATTATATCTTAGAGCAAATATAGAAAAATATATATTTTTTATAATTTTTAAATTTTTTAAATAAGATAAAAATAGATGAAAGAAATTTTAAAGATGAGAGCCTTGAGAATCCTAAATTTAAGAAATAGATGAGAGAAGTTTAAGTTTGATATTAGTTAGCAATCAAGTTATGCAGTTAATCTTGGCTAAGAATTATCCTAGATTTCGATAGCTCCTAACTATCAAGGTTATTTTCAAGCCCTCCAAATATAGAATTAGCCACTCAACTGGTCAGGTAAGTGTAAGATCGGTGGAAGTCTTCGTTGCTTTTCTTAGACACAAATTATCTTGGCCAGATAAGCTAATGGAATCAATTAAGTAACCATCTTTCTTCGGAATGTAGTTTCTGAACTACTTGCCTTAGACACCAGTCAAACTAACTAACCTTAATCTGGTTCAACTTTTAAAATTTTTTATTCTAATGAGCTCGATTATTCTTAGGGGCCAATGTCTAATTGATTTTAAGAATTAGGATCTAAGTTATGCAGATGCAAGAAAGTGATTTATGGGCTAAGAAAGGATGATTAAATCTCCATCTTATCTTATTTAATTGGATTTAGTATCCTTAAAATATCTTATGGATATGTAATAGAAATAAAATAAGATGTCCAATTAAAAATAAAAATTTTTTACTTATTACGTTTTATGGTTAGGTCTTTAATATCCTAAACAGTTTATACGGTGTCGCTATAATTTATTATTACTTTTTTAAAAAGAAATTTATTATTTTTAAAATTTTTATTTTTAACTATCTTTTAATTTTTTATTAATTTTATTATTATTTTATCTTTTTATTATTTATTTTTTAAAATTTTTAAATAATTAAATCGCGATCCCTGATAACGGTGCCAAAATTTGATCACTATTATAGGCGATCAAAAATAAAACCTAACTCACTACTATGTAGATAGGATAAACTGGAATCATATCTTTAGGGATCATGTTAATTATATTTAAATTATAAATTAAAAAAATTAAAATTAATTAAAAATTAATTAATTAAAAGGCTATTTAAATTAATTAGGAGAGTAAATAAATAAGTAAATTAATTAAAAGTGGAGTTGCAAGTATGGAGATGAATTCTCAGGATCTTAATTGATCTCTTATCTGACAGCTGATATTCTTTCTAATATGCTGTAATTGATATCTAATTAATAAAAATATAATCTATTTTAGAGAGTACGACATGTATCCTTAGATCACAGTCCATCCCTTAAAGTTATAGGCTAGTCTAAATTGATTTAGAATTAATCTAAAGATAATCTATTTCAAGAGTACAAAATGTACTTGTAGATCATGGCTTATCCCAAGGGTAATAAACTATTCTAGATTAATCTTATATAGAAAATAATGATATAAAAATATTATAAATAAAAATAATTTTTATTGTAAATTAAAAAATATAAAAAATGAGAAAATAAAATACATCGTCAAAATAAGATCACAATAATCTTTTGAGAACAAGATGATCAGTCGGATATCGAAAAGCTTTTCATTGAAATCTTCATCCTAAAGCTTGAAGTCTTTCTTCCAATAACTTGGAGCAGGGATCAAGAGCAGGATGGAAAGATTTTATAAAGAAGAAAGTTAAGGTTTTTGGTTATGGAAGAAGAAAGTTTGAGGGAACAAAGAGAAGAAAAGAGGGTATTTGTGGAAGAGAAAGAAAGAGAGAGGGAGAGGGCCAAATGAACGCCTGAGAGGCGCTTAGGCCGTGGACGCTGCTGCTGCTTCTCTTTGGCATCAGAAGGGGGGCTTTAAATAGAGAGAAGAGTGAGAGAGAGTTTTAATCGAAAGTAAAGTGGAGAAGAAATTGTACTTTGATCAAGACTTGTAGTGAATCCGCTCCAATGTCTATACACGAGGACCCGGCATGAACCCATGAAGACCCTCTACTCTAGCATCTGATGTCGTCCGCAATGCCTGGCCATGAACCCGCTAACGAACCCACGAACCCGCTATCAGCCACGTGCGTGCGAACCCGCTCGGAAACCGCACCGGCAAACTACTCCCAGCCTTCTTTTCCTCTTATTTTCTAAAATAACCTAATTTATATTCGATATTACCATGCATATCCCTCTCAATATTTTTTTTAGAAAGAAATATTTATTTTTTTTCAAATAACGGACATATCCTTTTAGGTCCCTAGTATAGCATCTTCATATTCTGTAATACTATATACATTTTTTTTTAATTTAAATCCATTTTGAGTCTGATTTACTCAAAAAAAATTTTGTTGTAATTCATAAATCAAGCTCTTTTCATTCATGTATTAGATATATGTGCCCTAAAAGTTAGAATTAACTGACACTTATAATGCACTTTTAGAGAGAAAATTATAATTTTAACTATAATCAATAAAATAGATTATTTTCTATCACATGTGTATTTAGTGTCTGTGATACATTCTTTGAGTTAATGGTAATGATAATTCATATTTTCAAGAATTAAAAATTTAAGACATGAATAATCAATATTAACTCATAAAATGCTCCCGACTATAAAATCATCATAAGGATGGTGATTGATCCGAAAGGTTGGTGTACAATCGCTTCTCTTTAGTAGATGAGTCTTGAGTCTACGGTATGGAGACACCGAAGCGAGAGTACAGGTACTCGTTAGAGAATGAGGGCACTGAGCATGACCACCTCGAGTAGTCATTAGGAAGTCTACCTTCTCGTCAATGACTGACTCGATGCTGCAGTGGTGTGTCTGGTTCTTTGACCTGAGGTGCATCGGTAGTTCACCTTGAGGGTGTTATAGTTTGACTACACCATAACTCGGTCTCCTAGCCATTCGGAATCCTGAGGTGTATGTTGGCTATAGCATGTTCATTGTAGGAACTGGATTGCATCAAGATGGAATCTATCTACCTCGGTGGTAGAGGAGCAGCCCTATGATGATCATGAGAATCAAGTCCAGAAGCCCATGGCCATGGCAGAGTGAAATAATAGAAAGAGTTTCTATTTAGATTTTCACATTGGACTTGAATCGAATGATTACATCATATGACAAACTAGGGTTTGACGAGTTCACCTTAACCCTAATCTGATCGGGGCTCAAGATAGAAGAACTTAATCACACAGGTAGCTGCACCAAGAGGTTCGCATTCAGCTCTGATGGGTTGCCACCATATACTGCTAGGTGTCACTGATGGATTTTGGGAGCAATTAGAATGATTTAGATGATCGATCATTCTAGCTGTTCGAATCAGAAGAGTTCTGATCCATCGAAAGGAGTTTCGATGATGTCGATGATAGAGATCATGACATATCCCATTACCATACAGAACTGAACCTAACTGGGTCACACAAATAAGGGTTTGAATCTGGTGATCATCAATTGAACTGATCCAGTTCAATTGATCTGAATGAGATTCAATTAGGTTCAAGAAAATCGTGCTAGCACTCGATTGAACCTAATGTTCTTCTTTTACTATCATAAATAGTTATCCTGACTGAGCCAAAGAAGTTTGTACTCGATCAGAGACTTTCACTTGATCTGACTGGAGTCTGTCCAAGTCAGAAAAGGATTGTCTTATTTTGTAAGACAATACCTACCATTTTTGGTCACCTGCCATTTCTCATCCTTTGACTTTGATCAAAAGTTGATCTTTGACTGGTCAAATATTGACCATTGATACTTTGACTTCTGTCCATGTGTCACGCATCTATTGGAGAGCTGGTGGGGGCTTGTTCCCCTTGGTGTGCACCTAATTTTGAGGCACCCAGGAGTTCATGTTGGATAGGGACTCCATCTTCTTTTTGGATTCTGATTAGACTCCTCCTAAGAATCAACTTTGACTGATCTTAGACGTCATCTAAGAATGAATCCAAGGGACTATATTTTCATCAATCAGATTTAGATCTGATTTCACAAAGAATTGTGATTGATTGGGATGAAGAGGAGTTGGATCACGCATAGTCTATAAATAAGATCCTGCACCCAACTCAAGGTGTATCTAAAAATTTTCATGCCCCAAGGCTGCCTCTCTCGTCCTCCATGCCAAGTCCATCTTCTCCCTCTCCTCTCCATGTCCAAAGTAGTTTGGGATCCAAATTGGTGCAATCTAGGTGAGAGAAAAGCGACAAAAAGCTAGAAGGCTGCGCTGCTGCAAAGGAGAACTGCTGATCTTCGAAAGCTGTTTTGAAGATCCTCTAAATTAGATTCAGATTTAATTTTTGGAGATATGATAGAGAAGAAGAGGATCTTCAGATTCAGCCCAAGTGGATACCGATAAAGGCCAGGCACTTGTGTGGCTAGATCCAAAATCTTTCGCTGCTTACAGGATTATCAACGGATAATAGGATTACCCTACATCAAGGTAAATTAAATCTAATTTAATTTATCTTTATTTTATTTTAATTATTAAAATAATAAAGATTAGATCTAAAATATTCTAGATCTAATTCGGATCAAAGAAAAAAATTTTTGAAACATATCTCTTGATCCGATCAGATCTGAACGAACCTGATCCGAAAAATCAGAATTTTTCTTCAACTGGTATCAGAGCCAAGGTTTTAAAGTGTTTAGATCTTATTTTAAATTTATTTTAATAAAAAAATAAGTGATTTTAGATATCACATAAGATGTGATCAAATCTGAAATCAGAAAAATTAAAATTAAATAATTTGGATCTAAGATTAGAAAATATGCATGACTAGTTCTAAAATAGAATAGTTCTATAGAATAGTCTTGCATGTTTGCAATTTAATTTGATTAAATCATATTTTAGATCTATTTATTTACTATTTTTTGATATTATAATTATTATAATAATATCTAAAAAATAGTAAATAAAAATTATTTAATTTTAAATATCATATGAGATATGATTGATGCATGTCTAGACTAGTTGTAGAATAGTTCTACATAGTTGTCTAGATTAGAGTTTATTTTGATAAGATCAATTTAAATCTAATTTTTTAGATTATTATGAGATAATTTAGATCTGAAAATATGCATGATTCGATACATGAGATGTATGCAAAATATGCCATGATTAGATCTAATTTGTATATGAGATATATGATATAGATCTAAAACTATTTTGTAGTATTACATGTTCCTGATTAAGGCGTTCCTCTTGGCCGTCCGGTCATAAGAACGAAGAAGGGTTTAAAGGCCCTCTCCTTCCATCCGATGGGGTGTTCTTATGACGTGTAGGGGTGCTGCACGTTCGTCCTTAATCAGAAACCCAAAACTTACTTTCTGCAAAATCCTAGATCCTGAAACCCTAGGATTTATTATGCATATTTTGTTTATGAACCCTACTTAATTAAGAATTAAGATTATGGAATATTAATTAGATCTAAAATTGAGAATTTCAGATCTAAGACATATTCATAATACTGGGTTCGGGCTTGGGTAGCTCAATTAGGTCTAAGCGGTTGATCAAATCGAATCAAGAGTTGGTTAGATGGGATCAACAATGCTTAAATTGACCAGCCTAATAGGATTAAGTCTGGGTCAAGATCGAGTCACGATCAAGCAAGACCTAATTAGGCTCAGAGGTTAGAGTCTGGATTGTAGGCTAACCCAATTGGTTCTGGCTCAACAATTTGGTGTCTAAGGTAAGTTTGGCACATACGATCGACTGATTTTTAATTGGGAGCTACTCGATCTGAATGCGTTCTTGTACGAGTTAATGGCATATCCCTTCTATCGGTCTCACTTACCTAGCCATATCTATTGACTCAGTTCTGATTTGAGGTGGTCAATAATCCGAGCTAACCCATGCCACTAGGTTAGTCATAATTGTTATGACTATAATAAGTCTAGTTTAATAAGATCTGAATCAATTCTCCCTAAGAAAAGATTAAGTCTGAGATCTTCCACCATTGTAGATGTGCGGGCCCTTTTCGGGATTAATTATTTTTGACTGGATACAGTGGCTCAGTTGCATCGGAAAGATGCAACCATGTCTATTAGGTATTGCCATGCTATGTACACCTGAGGAAATAGAATGCATGAGCAAGATCTCTTATGCTTCTGCAATAGGGTGCCTCATGTATGCCATGCTATGTACACGACCTGATATAGCCCATGCTATGAGTGTCACAAGCAGATATCAGTTAAATCTAAGTGAAGAACACTGGACTTCTGTGAAATATATCCTTAAGTACTTAAGAAGAACTAAGGATATGATATTGATCTTTGGTAACGAAGAACTCCATTTCCAAGGATACACAGACTCGGATTTCATGTTCGATGTAGATGATCGAAAGTCGACATCTGGGAGTCTATTTGTGTGCAATGGTGGTGCTGTCAGCTGGAAGAGTTTCAAGCAAACCGTGATAGCAGATTCCACCATGGAAGCAGAATATATCGCTGCATCAGAGGCTGCGAAGGAAGCATTCTGGTATAAGAAGTTTGCTGCAAAAATCGAAGTAATGCCATCAGATGCCATTCCTCTATACTGCAATAATAATGGCGCCATAGCCCTTGCTAAGGAGCCAAGGTCTCACCAAAAATCCAAGCACATTGAGCGGCGATACCACCTCATCCGTGATTACCTCGAGAAGGGTTACGTCGAGGTCAAGAGAGTCAACTCTGCAGACAATGTGGCAGACCCACTTACAAAGCCGTTGGGACAGCAGAAAATCAAAGCCCACCTTGAGAAGATGGGACTTAGACTTGTAGCCAATTGGCTTTAGGATAAGTGGAAGATTGTTAGATATATGTGCCCTAGAAGCCAGAATTGGCTGACACTTGTAATACACTTCTAGGGGCAAAATTATAATTTTGACTATAATCAATAAAATGGGTTATTTTCTATCACATATGTGTATTTAGTGTCTGTGATACATCCTTTGAGTTAATGGTAATGATAATTCATATTTTCAAGAGTTGAAAATTTAAGACATGAATAATCATTATTAACTCATAAAATGCTCCGACCATAGGATCATCACGAGGATGGTGATTGATCCGGAAGGTTGGTGTACAATCGCTTCTCTTTAGTAGATGAGTCTTGAGTCTACGGTGTGGAGACACCGGAGCGAGAGTACAGGTACTCGTTAGAGAACGAGGGCACTGAGCGTGACCACCTCGAGTAGTCATTAGGAAGTCTACCTTCTCGTCAATGACTGACTCGATGCTGCAGTAGTGTGTCTGGTTCTTTGACCTGAGGTGCATCGGCAGTTCACCTTGAGGGTGTTATAGTTTGACTACACCATTACTCGGTCTCCTAGCCATATGGAACCCTGAGGTGTATGTTGGCTATAGCATGTTCATTGTAGGAACTGGATTGCATCAAGATGGAATCTATCTACCTCGGTGGTAGAGGAGCAGCCCTATGATGATCATGAGAATCAAGTCCAGAAGCCCATGGCCATGGCAGAGTGAAATAATAGAAAGAGTTTCTATTTAGATTTTCACATCGGACTTGAATCGAATGATTACATCATATGACAAACTAGGGTTTGACGAGTTCACCTTAACCCTAATCTGATCGGGGCTCAAGATAGAAGAACTTAATCACACAGGTAGCTGCACCAAGAGGTTCGCATTCAGCTCTGATGGGTTGCCACCATATACTGCTAGGTGTCACTGGTGGATTTTGGGAGCAATTAGAATGATTTAGATGATCGATCATTCTAGCTGTTCGAATCAGAAGAGTTCTGATCCATCGAAAGGAGTTTCGATGATGTCGATGATAGAGATCATGACATATCCCATTACCATACAGAACTGAACCTAACTGGGTCACACAAATAAGGGTTTGAATCTGGTGATCATCAATTGAACTGATCCAGTTCAATTGATCTGAATGAGATTCAATTAGGTTCAAGAAAATCGTGCTAGCACTCGATTGAACCTAACGTTCTTCTTTTACTATCATAAATAAGTTGTCCTGACTGAGCCAAAGGAGTTTGTGCTCAATCAGAGGCCTTCACTATGGTCTGACTGGAGCCTTGTCCAAGTCAGAAAAGGTTGTCTTATTTTGTAAGACAATTACCTGCCATTTTTGGTCACCTGCCATTTCTCGTCCTTTGACTTTGGTCAAAAGTTGACCTTTGACTGGTCAAATATTGACCATTGACACTTTGACTTCTGTCCACGTGTCACGCACCTATTGGAGAGCTGGTGGGGGCTTATCTCCTTACCAGAATCTGGTAAGAAGGAGGCGCCCAGAAGTCCCTATTGGACATGGACTCCATCTTCTTTTTGGATTTTGATTAGACCCCTCCTAAGAACCAACTTTGACTGATCTTAGGCATCATCTAAAGATGAATCCAAGGGACTCTATTCCTACCAATCAGATTTAAATATGATTTCACAAAGGATTATGATTAGTTGGGATGAAGAGGAGTTGGATCACGCATAGTCTATAAATAAGATCCTACACCTAACTCAAGGTGTATCTGAAAATTCCCACGCCCCAAGGCTGCCTCTCTTCTCCTCCTCCACGCCAAGTCCATCTTCTCCCACTCCTCTCCATGCCCAAAGTAGTTTGGGATCCAAGTTGGTGCAATCTAGACGAGAGAAAGACGACAGAAAGCTAGAAGCTGCGCTGCTACAAAGGACAACTGCTGATCTTCGAAAGCTATTTTGAAGATCTCCAGATCCAGCCCGAGTGAATATCGATAGAGGTCAGGCACTAGCGTGGCTAGATCCAAAACATTCCGCTACTTACAGGATCATCAATGGGTAATAGAATTACCCTACATCAAGATAAATTAAATCTGATTTAATTTATTTATATTTTATTTTGATTATTAAAATAATAAAGATCAGATCTGAAATATCCCAGATCTGATTCGGATCAAAGAGAAAAATTTTTGAAATATATCTCTTGATCTGATCAGATCTGAACGAATCTGATCTGAAAAATCAAAATTTTTCTTCATCATGATCTTCTTTTCTATAAAAAATAAATAAAAATATTAATTTTTAAAAAATTAAAATATATTAATTAATAAATTAATATATATTTAATGTACTGATCAGATAATATATGAAGAAACTTAACAACTTACTCTTCAATCATTAAATGGCTTAAAGACCACCATCTTTTTGTAAGATTTTATATAAATATATAAAAGTTTGTGATCTCATTCGAATAACATCACGATATTTTTCATTTGTACTTAAATATTATATTATTTTATCTCATACTATTTATCTTTCTATGAAAAATTGACTGATTAGCCAATCAATATAATTCCAATGATGATGAAGCTTATATCGCACCATAAAATTTATAATATAATAAAGAATTTCAACTACAGCTAGTTGTCGACTTCTCTCCTATGAGAGAAACTCATCTATTTTTTCATTTTGTTATCTTTCTATCTAAATACCTATTATAATTTAAATTTAAATATAAATAAATAAGTATTTTATGAAAATATGTATATTGTGGCGACATTAATTTTTTTCTATAGATGAGAAACTCTCATTCCCCACAAATCTCTAAAAAAAAGAAGTAAAACTTAAAAAAAAATAATGCAAGTGAGAAAAGGCCTTATCTTTTAATTTTTTCTGATTTTTCTAGTGTTTTTGTCACTTATTCTATCTATAGGAGTTTTAATCGTGGGAGGGTGCTTCAATCGTGTGGAAGGTGCCTTCATATTTTTCCAATCCACGGGAGTCACTATTTATTTCTATTGGTAGGAGTTTTAATTAAGTGGTAGAAAATAAGCCCTAGAAGTAAGATAGGAATTATATAAAGTTTATTAAAGTTCAAATTCTTCTCTCCACTCGATTTAGAGCCAAAAAAAAAAAAAAAAAAAATTATACATTTGAGGGTGTTTATATTTTCTCTATTTCTCTTATTTTCTTTTCTTTTCTTCGATGAAAAAACTCTCAACCAAGAAAAAATATTTTTTTTTTTTTCTCTCCTATTATTATCTCCCAACCAAGGTGTAAACAGGAAAAGGTCTCATCTGATCGTTTCCTGGGCAGGTCTCTAATAGATTAGGTTAGCATGCATCGTATGAGGGCAACGATAAAATATGTTTTGCTCACTTATTTTATCCTTTGCAAATAATAATCACCAGGCCATGCAAAATTATCATGCAAATTAATCAATTTGCATTCAAAGATGAGTCAACTTTGTCTTTCATGTCCTAAAATGGCCGAAGATGCTTACATTTTGTTACCTTGGAAAGATGATATGAATCACACGATTGAAAATTTACATATGGCAGATGTGCGTGTGTCTCTCTCTAACATGGATCAGGAAAAAAAAAGGAGAGAAGATATAATCGATTTTCGGTTGTTGAGAAAAATTATGTTGCATTACTAAAGCAACATTTTAAGTATGTGACATCATTTTCTAGTTATAACTTATATCCATATTTTTTTATTAATGAATGTTTCAGTTCTAGTTTCACGCTCAACTCCAAAAAAAAAAAAAAAAAAAAAAATCTCAGTTTCATAAAAAAACCTCATGTAGCAATCCGAACTAGTCTTCTACATATTTGACCGGGCACACTCAAAATAAGACTTAATTTCCTTGAATTATTTTATTTCCATCATAATATTACACAAATCGAGCCTTTTCAAGTTGATTGTATATTTCTATGTCAAAATCCATTGCTATAATTGGCCTTCAGATATTCGTGTATATTAAAGGAATGGTGCATTATAGGCTAAAATGTGCTAATTTGAAGAGCTTCTTCGCGCAATCCACCGTAGCTTTGCTTTTCTTCCTATGGTAGCATGACTAATAACCATTTTTTTTTATAATAAAAGTTTTATTTCAGAAATAAACTTTTTATATATATTTTGATGGACTTTAAAACTGACGATAATGAAGACGGATGACCATTGATGCAAGGAGAAATAGAAAATCCTTGCGTTATTGCATGTGTCAAAACATTGCTAGATAGAGGAAGGTGAAGCTTTTATGTCGAAGGAGCAGGTCTGTATGTAGCTATAAGTCTTAGTTGTGTAATTTGTCTACTTTGATTTTGTTGTGGTCAAGGGCATATAGCTTGATAGATATCACCTGATGCATTATCATTGTGGCTAAGGACCCATGAGAGGTATTTTCTGCTCTAATTTATCGGCCTTCCTATTTTGCTCATCTAAATTTTAATCTAAAAAGCATCTTATATGAGATGGATGGTACCTTTCTACGTAAGTCAGAATCCTTCTTAACTCAAAATTAGAGATGATAATTAAATCGAATTAGGTCAAATATGGATCATGTCGATATGAGTTAGATCAAAAAATCATCAACCCTATTGGGGATAAACCCCGCTCCTGCCGAAGTCTAGTTCGATGGTCAGCCTAATGCAACTAGTAGCCATAGAAGAGCTTCAGCAGATGGGTCTTAGCTAAACCCCTACAGCCGACTGAACTACTTAGTGGCCGAGCTCCTTGGACTTCCAACAGACGGACTTTAGCCGAACCCCCAGCGGCCTAGCTTCTTCGAACCCGTTCAGCCGGCCGAACTACTTAGCGGCCGAGCTCCTTGGACTCCCAACAGTCGAACTTTAGCTGAACCCCCAGTGGCCGACCTTCTTCGAACCCATTCAGTCGGTCGAACTACTTAGCGACCGAGCTCCTTCGGACTCCTCAGTGATCGAGCTCCTTCGGACTCTCAGTGTCCGGACCGAACCCCTTCCGTCGGTCAAACTACTTAGCGACCGAGCTCCTTGGACTTCAGCAGTCGGGCTTTAGCCGAACCCCCAGCGGTCAAGCTTCTTCGAACCCGTTCAGTCGGTCGAACTACTTAGCGGCCGAGCTCCTTCGGACTCCTCAGCGGTCGAGCTCCTTCGGACTCCCAGCATCTAGAGCGAACCCCTTCAGCCGACCGAACTACTTAGCGGCCGAGCTCCTTGGACTTCCAGCGGTCGGACTTTAATGAAATTCTCCAGCACCCGAACTCCTTAGCGGTCGTCCCTCAACCGAACTCCTCAAGCGGCCGTCCCTTCAGCCGATCAAGCTCCTCCGAACTTCTCTACGGTCGAGCTCCTCCCAAGATTTTCCTTCAGCCGAACTCTCCTACAAGTCCAAACTCCTCTGGACGAACTGCAACAGACGACAAGACTGAATGATATGGCCACCACTACTGGCGACGCCACTCTCTCCGTAACCAGCCCCATGCGGCCCATGACTTGCCAGTATGGCTGTAACTATCGACGCCTTTCTCTTCATACCGAACTCCATGCGGCCCCAACAGCTCTCTACCAGGCGGTATGGCCATCACCATCAATTAAGCTCCACCTATAAAGGACCCTCCAGATACTCTAATCTCTAATCTCTGATCTCTAAGCTCTCCTCTTCTTCTCCAAGCTCTAGAACTCATTTTCGAGCACTCCATTCCTGTTAGGCTAGAGCTGACTTGATCGTCGGAGGATCCTGCCGGAACCATCCCCCACCGACTTTGGACGGGACTTTATTTTGCAGGTCTCCGATGGTGACCTCATCGACCACCACTCTAGCTAATCCTGACGACGACCAGATTCTGCGTCAACAGAATGGCGCTAGAGGAAGGGCACACCGAACCTCCGAGGTTTTCTTATTCTTAAAGGAGTGCTCGACGACGATTTCTCTCTCTCTGAAGACCTCTCTTCTTCCTCACCAGAGTCCTCTTCCAAAGAGAAAATGCCTCCCAGGAGAGCTTCGACTCGACGATTGGCGACCTCCGCATCTCCGATCCCGTCCAGAATCCGTCTGCTCTCGTTGAAGCCTTGGTAGCCCAGGCTCCATCCGAAGCCACCGCATATGTAGAGCAGTTCAATCCTGCTGGTCGAGTTTGCGGCCCCATCCGAGATGATGCAGACCGTGCGACAACCTCTGGTGGAGACTTTGTTAGCAAATCCACCATGAAGGATGCGAGGAACTGGCCTTAAGGAAGAGCATTTGGGCATACCAATCATCCTTAAGAAGAAAAAATGGAGAGCAGAAGTTCTCCCGCAGAAGATCTCACCAGAGGGATGGAATGAAGTTCCGGCTTAAGCAAAGCCGAGCTCCCCCTCGAGCTCATCGTCAAGAAAAGTTCCGGACAAAAGAAGCAGAAAGTTCGGCGCAAACGAGGGCGGAACGAAGTTCTTTCGCAGGAATGAAGTTCGGCGCAAGTGAGGCCGAACTCCACCTCGAAGCTCGTCATCGAAATGAAGTTCAGCGTAAGTGAGGCCGAACTCCACCTCGAAGCTCATCATCAGAATGAAGTTCGACGCAAATAAGACTGAACTCCACCTCGAAGCTCATCATCGGAATGAAGTTCGGCACAAGTGAGGCCGAACTCCACCTCGAAGCATTCATTCGGTGCTGCAAATGAGGCCGAACTCCACCTCAAAGCTCATCATCGGAATGAAGTTCAGTGCAAGCAAGGTCGAACTCCCCCCTCAAATCCTCATCATCGAAATGAAGTTCGATGCAAGCAAGGCCGAACTTCTCCCTCAAACCTCATCATCGGAATGAAGTTCGGCGTGGGTGAGGCCAAACCCCACCTCGAAGCTCATCATCGGAATGAAGTTTAGTGCAAGTAAGGCCGAATTCTCCCCCTCAAACCTCATCATCGGAATAAAGTTTCGGCGCAAGTAAGGTCGAACTCCCGCTCGAGTATGTCACCAAGGAAGCCTCCTACAAAGATTTCACAGGAGGTGAGATGAAGTTCGGCCGCGCTCACAACCGCCCCAGGGCAAGCAAGGCCGAACTTCCTCTCGAGTATGACTCCAAGGAAGCCCCGACAAAGGGGCATAAAGTTCTCCCTCGAGCTCACCACCGAGGAAGCCCCGACAAAATGCATGCAGCTCCGAGACGAAATTGAGGAGCTCATCAGAAAGGGGCGGCTGGGTAAATTCCTTCAACGCCAGCCTGAAGCAGGAGAAGATTGGCCAAGGGCGCTAACGTAGCCAGAAACGACAAGAAGGTCGGCCGCCTCACGACGTCATCAACATCACCCCCGGGAGGAGCTTGGTACATCGGCAATTCATCACCTCCCAGCGTCAAAGCCAAGAGAAGCATGCTCCAAATTGAGGAGGCCAACATGAGATAGAGGAGGTCGTCCGGACGGAACTTACTGCCCGAGGAAACTCAGAGGAACAACGCCCCCACGATCCTAAAATGGAGATGTGCTGCCCGTAACTTCCCTTCGGAGGAGAACTTTGTCCTAACACGAGCAGGTCAAAGACCTTCAACCTCGGCCAGAGATAAGATCTCTCCCGAGCGAAGGCCTCGTTCACAAAGGATGAGACGGGGGGAGAGGCGCGGACGACGGTCCATATGTTCTCCCATAGTCCGTTAGGAATAGGAGGAGAACCTCGTCCTAACGCGAGCAAAGTCGAAGGCCTCGTTCACCTTAGACTAGATGGGGGAGAGACGAACGACGGTCCGAAGGTGCCCCCATAGCCCGTTAGGAATAGAAGGAGAACCTCGTCCTAACGCGAGCAAAGTCGAAGGCCTCGTTCACAATGGATGAGATGGGGGAGAGGTGCGGACGACGGTCCGTATGTGCCCCCACAGCCCATTAGGAATAGGAGGAGAACCTCGTCCTAACGCGAGCAAAGTCGAAGACCTCATTCACAAAGGACGAGACAGGAAGAGACAGACGACGGTCCGAATGTGCCCCCATAGCCCATTAGGAATAGGAGGAGAACCTCGTCCTAATGCGAGCAAAGTCGAAGGCCTCGTTCAGAAAGAACGAGATGGGGGAGAGGCGAGGACGACGGTCCGTATGTACCCCCACAGCCCGTTAGGAATAGGAGGAGAATCTCGTCCTAACGCGAGCAAAGTTGAAGGCCTCGTTCACAAAGGACGAGATGGAGGGAGAGGCGCGGACGACAGGTCCATATGTACCCCCACAGTCCATTAGGAACAGGAGAAGAACCTCGTTCTAACGCGAGCAAAGTCGAAGGTCTCGTTCACAAAGGATGAGATGGAGGGAGATGCGCGGACGACGGTCCGTATGTACCCCCATAGTCCATTAGGAATAGGAGGAGAATCTCGTCCTAAAGCGAGCAAAGTCGAAGGCCTCGTTCACAAAGGATGAGATGGGGGGAGACGGACGACGGTCCGAATGTGCCCCCACAGCCCGTTAGGAATAGGAGGAGAACCTCGTCCTAACACGAGCGCCTGCATCAACCTCGGCCAAAGGAGATAAGACCTCTCCCGAGTGACTGGGCCAACCTCGATTGGAGAGCTTCAGCTTCGACCTCGGCTAGAGATAGGATCTCTCCCGAGCGACCGTGTCCTCGACCGCTGGAGACAATATCGCCCCCGAGGAGTTCAACCTCCGATTTCGATCGCAACGGACGAGGCCTACCTCAACCTCGGTTGGAGATGGGATCTCCCCTGGGCTTCAACTTCAATATCAACTTTATTTGGAGATTAGATCTCCCCCGAGCTTCAACCTGAACCAGCACAGAGCCCAAAAGAAGACTTCGGTAGTCGCCTTTCCTGCACTCCCTTCCTTCGAGTTTCGAACTCGGGAGTGGAGGGGCTAGTGTTGGGGATAAACCCCGCTCCTGCCGGAGTCTAGTTCGATGCTCAGCCTAATGCAACCAGTAGCCACGGAAGAGCTTCAGCAGATAGATCTTAGCCAAACCCTTACAGTCGATCGAACTACTTAGCGGCCGAGCTCCTTGGACTTCCAGCAGCCGGACTTTAGCCGAACCCTCAGCGGCCTAGCTTCTTCGAGCCGAACCCTCAGCGGCTGAGCTTCTTCGAATCCGTTCAGCCGATCGAACTACTTAGCGGTCGAGCTCCTTGGACTCCCAACATCCGGGCTTTAGCCGAACCCCCAGCGACTGAGCTTCTTCGAACCCGTTCAATCGGTCGAACTACTTAGCGGTCGATCTCCTTCGGACTCCTCAGCGGTCGAGCTCCTTCGGACTTCCAACGTCTGGACCGAACCCCTTCAGCCGACTGAACTACTTAGCGACCGAGCTCCTTGGACTTCTAGCAGTCGGGCTTTAGTCGAACCCCCAGCAGCCGAGCTTCTTCGAACCCGTTCAGCCGACCAAACTACTTAGCAGCCGAGCTCCTTCGGACCCCTCAGCGGTCGAGCTCCTTCGGACTTTCAGCATCCGGACCGAACTCCTTCAATCGATCGAACTACTTAGCGACCGAGCTCCTTAGACTCCCAATGGTCGGGCTTTAACGAAATTTTTCAACGCCCGAACTCCTCAGCGAATCGTCCCTCGATCCGAACTCCTCAAGCGACCGTCCCTTCAGCCGGTTGAGCTCCTCCGAACTCCTCTACGGCCGAGCTCCTCCCAAACTTTTCCTTCAGTCGAACTCTCCTACAAGTCCAAACTCCTCTGGACAAATTATCGCCATCAGTCTGCAATAGGCGACAAGATCGAATGATATGGCCGCCACTACTGACGATGCCACTCTCTCCATAATCAGCCCCATGCAGCCCATGATCTGCTAGTATGGCTGTCACTATCGACGCCTTCCTCTTCGTACCGAACTGCATGCGGCCCCAACGGCTCTCTGCCGGCAGTATGGCCGTCACCATCAACTAAGCTCTGCCTATAAAGGATCCTCCAGATACGCTAATCTCTAATCTCTGATCTCTAAGCTCTCCTCTTCTTCTCCAAGCTTCGAAACTCATTTTTGAGCACTCCATTCTTATTGGTCAGAGTTGACTTGATCGTCGGAGGATCCTGTCGGAGCCATCCCCCCACCAACTCCGGACGAAACTTTATTTTGCAGGTCCCCGATGGTGATCTCATCGGCCACCACTCCAGCTAATTCCGGCGACGATTAGATTCTGCGTCAACAAATTCAAATCTAATCTATTTATTAAATAGGTTAAAAATTTATATCTAAACCTAATCTATTTATTAAATAGGTAATCCGATCCGATCTACTTAAACTATTTATTAAATAGGTCAAATTAGGTTAAATGGATTAAATATGTTAGATAGAATTTTAGTGGATTAAATAGATCAGATTAAACGAATCAGAAATATGTTAAGTAGATTTTAAATAGATTAAATAAGTCTTAAATATATTAAATATATTATCTGATTCAATCTGATCTAAATATTAAATAGATTAAATTAATCATATATCTAAAATTTAAATCTAATCTAAATATTAAATAGATTAAATAAATTAATTTATTTATGATATGAATTTATTTAGTCTAAATATTCTAAATTTGCTAATAGTGGATCAAATACGAATCGGATTGATGGATCCAATTATATTTTATCGGCTTTGTTCATAACTAATATATATCTAATGATGTATTCCTCCTGTATTATAATAAATTTATTTAAATAAAATATGAATTTGTATGATAAGTGAAGACCACGATGCAGAAGTCACCAACTATTTTTACTTAATAACTGTAAAATATGAATGTATGATGCCGACTTTCTTGTGCATTGTTTAAAAGCGACCAACGGTCACCATAAATATGCTCTTACAATTGAAAATTATAAGGATGCTATTCTATCAAAACAGTATAACTACCTGCACCTTTCAATAATTATCCACCTTTTAATATAGCTATACATCCCTAGTATATATAGCTATACATCCCTGGCTATACTTTTTGTCCATTTTGCTTTCATGTTTCTAAGTCTTAGCAAAGCAACCTATAATTATTTTAGAGATCGTTCTTTATTGGATAAATATAATAAAAAAATTGATCATTTTTTTTATTGATTAATTTATTTATATTCTTATACATTTTTGGATGGATGAATTATTTTTTCATCGATAATATTTATCTATAAAATAGAGATAAATTTTACCCACCTAAATAATGGATTAGTCATTTTCCCACAAGATGGAAAAACTTTTTATTTTATTTCTAAAATATCATTAACCCTATAATAATAATATAATAATATAAGAATATAGTAATAATAATATAATATATACTATATTAAATTATTATACTACAAAAATTTATTTAATACCATATATTGATATATTAATTTTATATAACTTATTATAATAGATATGATTATAAGTTATTGCAATATAATATATATTATCTACATTATATGTCATACTATATGTAATATAATATAATATGATATAGTAAAATGTAAAATAAAATATAATTTAAGATTATAGAATATTATATTATTATCATATAATAATATATTATTACTGTAATAAAACATATAATCATCATAATATATTATATTCTAGCATTATATTGTATTATATTACTATGATATAATATATTTATTGGATTGTATTATATTATATTATAATCATATAATATATAATATACCACAAGATATAATATAATATATCTATATTATATTATATATTATTATATAATATATTGTATATTATATAATATATGATTATTATGTATAATAATATTTATATAATAAAGAGTATTTGAAGTATATGAATAGATTTTAGCAACTTATCCAAAAAAATAGTAACACATAAAGAATATGAGTAATAAATTCTGGAATCATTTTCTGATACATAAAAGAATATGAATAAATCATTTTTTTGCCTTAATATTGTAATACTAGAAATATAGATTTTTGGATAATTTTTTTACCCTATAAAGAATATGCACTTAAGGAAAATGATTAAATACGGTAAAATCAAGTAGCATTGCAATATATCATACCATGTATTACTTTGATCACTTGGAAATACTAGAATAACCTATAGAGCCAATGGACTTGTGCTATTTACCAATTTAATTTGAAATAATGACTTTTTCTAGCCTAACATACCTCCTCTAACAATCGTTGACAAAATTTCATAGTTATGCATTTATTCTACATTTAACAATACTTATTGGTAATTTATACTATTATATTACTTTTTGAAGAAAAATTAGTTATTGAAGTGTTAAATAATCAAAAATTTTATATTATTTTATATAATTCTGTAACGACAGAAATGACATTCAACACCTCTCTTCAATGTAAATCCTATGGAGAGAGTTACCAATAGTTTAGTAAAAATTTTGGTACAATTAATTAAAAAAATTATAAGCAAGATAATTTTGGAGATAAAATTAAAAATATTGTTTGCTAGCCATCTTACAACTCAAACGAATAGTCAACAGGTTTTATTGTGCACCTAACATCTAACAAATATAGAGAAAGAATAATTCATTGTGTTAATGGTTTTAATTGGCATCACCCATATTAATAGCTAATTTAGGACATGGTTATCAATGTTTAGCTTTATGATTACCTTTCCTAGTCTCTCTCGTCTTTGGTATACAATAGAGGTGACCAAATATGTTGAAAATTTAGAGCACAAATCTTTTAGATCGTAAAGTATTTGCTAATTAAGTTGTTCTTCATTTATGAGCTATTTTGCATAAGATCTTGTAGATAACTCCTATTTCTAAGATTATTTTGAACATTCAATCTTTAAAAGATGAAAACACCTTGCATCCGCTCGTAGTCTATTGCAGCGCATAGAAATCATTATTTTTCTTTTCACTATCTCTTGCATGATTAAAGTTTGATATGTTCGACAAAGAAGCCAGTTTGAGTCAATAGAATTTATTCATGCAATCGTGTGAGTTTGAGAGGTATAAATTGTGTGTGAAGCATTTTTATGATCTATATTCCTATTGCTTACTTGTAAACATGTAAACAATATCAACAAACCATATTAATACAATCATTATTTTAGTGATTGGTTGAGTATATGCAAGGCGTTTACAATTTTCTAATGAAATATAATAGATAATTATTTTGGAAAGGGCAATAATAAAAACCACACAAAGCCATAATGCAGAGTGGATTTTTTTTAATAATCAAAATCAATCTTATGAGATCATAGTAATAAGCACAACAAATCGAAACATTGAATTGGTATTTTCTCAAATTTTAACTACTCATAAAAGGTTACCAAATCGGCTTTAGATAATTTTGCCATGCATGAATAGTTAGGACCATATGTCAATAACTCCTTGCCTTTCATTATTTCTAAATTTGTGAAATAGATATAGATAAATATACAACAAGCCAGAACATCGAATTTCTTCTAACCTGAGAGAGTGGATTTAAGGAGTGTTATAAATGATATTGTCACTATTTATATATATCTAAATCAACAAAATTACCTGATATACCAGCAAAACAATCATGAAATAGAGACCCAAATCATAGCTGGGAAGAGTGACATCCCACCTTAGCGGACAAATGGGACGTTTTTTTTTTTTTTTTTTTTTTTTTTGAGATTTTACAAGGATGCCTAAAGCATTTCTATTATCAACAAAGCTTCCCATATGACATGCATAAAATCATCCATGATATCATAATTTATCTTTTTTTTAAAAAAAAATTATAGTTTACCAATATATTGTGAATATTTGTTTTTTGTCACATTAGCCCTTCATTACTCCAAGATATTAGTCATTTTCCCATCAAGTTGGATTTGTTAATTTAGACTTCTTTGTTGCAATTAATTAAAGAAAGAATCTATGAAAATCTTTGCACATGTTTGACCTGGACATAGGTCGATGAGGCTGCATTGTAAAATTGAAAGAAATGAAATTGACAATATTTGTAGAAATTGACATAGAAAAGCTTATCATCCAGGAACTTCTAAGGACATGAAATATTCAAAGAGTGGCAATGGAAAGCCAAGAGTGCTAGATTTTTAACCAGCCAGCACTTGATCGAGTCCATATGAAAATTCTCACAATATTCTTCTAATATCAAATCCTTTTAGAGGAGAAGAAAAAAAATATATTAACATTTCACGGCCATGGAGCCTGAGGGGAGAAACCAAGAAATTAAGACTAGGTGGTGGGTGGTAAGCACACATGCACGAGAAATCCACACCCACGATTCGAGCACCCAGCAATATCTCCGGGCCCCACGCCCCACACCGGAGCCTCAGCTCCTCTCATTTATTGCGTCCTAATCCGCTCCTCCACCACGTGTTTTACCACCCGTCCCCGATTTCTTTCCCAAAACCGGCAAAACTCTGACCCGATGCGTTAGATTTCCGGGCCATAATGGCGATCCTTGCCGTGTTTAGATCAGACGGCCGAGAAAGCATTGAATTATAAGAGAACTCCCTGGTCTTACACTGTGGGCATATCCGTCTTTTAAAACCCCAGCCTTCTTCAAGAATCAAGCTCAGTATCTCATTTCTTCTCTGAGAAGCAGGGCATAGCAGAGCATTTCTATTTGTTTGTAGAGCAAAACTCGAAGAAAGCCCAGGGAAAAAGAGAGAGAGAAGCCATGGAAGCCGGTCCGGCTACGAGGCCGAGGGCGGGGTCAGCCCTTTTTACTTGGTCACCTTTCTCTGGGGAAGGCCTTTGACTGGTGTCCTCCTTTCTCGAGTCCTTCCAACCCGCAAGTCAGCCTTCGCTCGCCTTTTTTCTTTTCTTTTCTTTTTTTTTCATCTCTCTCTTAATATCTCTATTTTTTTCCACCACTTTAATCGCTTCTTTTTCGGTTCGATGACGCCAGTTGGCTAGCTAGACATAGAGAGAGGAAGGGGGGTTGGTTTGGGGTGAGAAGGGGACAAGAGAGGGGTCTGAAAACACTGTTGGGCTCCTCATTTCACCTTTGCTGCCAGCTTTGGCATTTTACTGGGAGTGGGACCTCAGGGGGGCGGTGGAAAAAAAAGGGTGAGAAGAGCTTCCGTTTTTATCTAGAGGCCAGTTTTTTATCCGGAGGCTTGACTTTATTTTTTTTCTCTTACGAGAAAGACGGTAAGGACGGTCAACCGAACCCCCCACCCCCCACCTCTCACCTCTTGTTGTCGCTGCTCATTTCTCTCTTTTCTGGGATTTTCTTTCTTTGTTTTCAGAGGCCTCGAGTCCACATGTGGGGGTTTTTAATCTATCTTTTCCGTCTTTACTCCTCCTCCTGCCATGCCTATGCTTCTGAAGCCTCTCTCTTTTCTTAGCTTCCTCTACTTGCTCCGAGAGTCATGCATTAGAGAAAAAGCTTGCGGCTGAGTCTTTTGTTCTGGGGATTTTTTAAAAAAATATTTTTATTCATTTTTGGCTTCGGGTTGGGTTGGTTTAGGGTTTTGAGGGGATAGGGGAGATAGAGGGAGACGGAAAGAGAACGAGGTGCTAGCGGGCTCGCTTGGCTTCTTTCTCTTTCTTTCTGCCCTAGTGTGACAGAGGGAGAGGGAGCTGGAGGCATTTGTTCATAACCCGTTTATGCTTTTGCCTCCTCTGATCTCTCCGTTCCTTTAGATCTCTTCTTAACTATTTCTTCTTTAGTTTATATCGTGTTTTATTTCTTGGTCTCCTGCCTTTGATCGTGTCTCTGGGAAATTGAGAAAATTTGTGTTGGAAAGAGAGACGGCTCCTGCTAGATCTGGTAGTACTACTACCGGTATTGCTGCTGTAAGCCAAAAAAATAAAAGCAGGCTGGGGACGAAGAGGAGTTGAGAGTTGAGAATAAAAAGAGGGGTTCATTGATGAGTTTTGGTGGCTTGTTCGACGGTGGTTCCGGTGGTGCTCGAGTCGTGGCTGACTTCCCGTACGGCAGCTCCGCCATGCCCGCGGGCGCCATCTCCCAGCCGCGTCTCGTCCCCCCCTCCCTCTCCAAGCCCTTGCTCAGCTCCCCTGGCCTCTCCCTCGCTCTGGTAATCCTATCTCATCAATTCCTTCCCCACGCTCTCACCCCCTCTCTCTCTCTCGTTTGCAAAAAAAAAAAATCTTTGATGGTCCTTTTGGTTGATTTGGTTTGTGCTCTTGTTGGCCGCCAGCAAACAAACATGGAAGGGCAAGGGGACAGGAGTCTGGCAACTATTGTCGGTGGTGCCGCCGCTGGCGGCGGTGGAGGAGGAGGACGGGATTTGGATGGAGTGGGTACTCACAGGGAAGATGAGAACGAGAGCAAATCGGGGAGCGAGAACCTTGAAGGCGGCTCCGGCGACGATATAGACCAGGAGAACCCTCGGAAGAAGAAGAGATACCACCGCCACACCCCTCAACAGATCCAGGAGCTCGAAGCGTAAGGCATCCATTTCCGTAATTCTCTTCTTCCATCACGTGCTATTTTCTCACTTGCTTGGTTCTGAGCGATTATTTCCTGGCTGCAGTCTCTTCAAGGAATGCCCTCACCCGGACGAGAAACAAAGGCTGGAGCTCAGCAGAAGGCTCAACCTGGAGAGTCGCCAGGTTAAGTTCTGGTTCCAGAACCGGCGTACACAGATGAAGGTATTAGTGCTCTACACCCCGGAATCCTACAAAACCTGGTTTTAATTTGTCTACCGTTTCTAGGCTTTCATCTCCTTGTTGTACTGTATCTTCTGATCGATTCCCAAAAATATTGAAATCAGACCCAACTGGAACGCCACGAGAACACGATCCTCAAGCAGGAGAACGACAAGCTCCGGGCCGAGAACATGTCGATCAGGGAGGCGATGAGGAACCCCATCTGCAGCAACTGCGGCGGCGCGGCGGTGCTCGGGGAGATCTCTCTAGAAGAACAGCACTTGAGAATCGAGAATGCCCGCCTGAAAGACGAGCTCGATCGAGTCTGTGCCCTCGCCGGAAAATTCTTAGGCAAGCCTATTTCAGCCCTGGCCAATCCACTTCCTCTCCCCATTCTGAACTCAAGCTTGGAGCTCGCGGTCGGCACGACCGCATTTGCTGGGTTGGGCTCGGTGCCCATGAACTTGCCTGTCGTCACTGATTTCCCCACCGGGGCGTCGAGCCCGCTGGGAAGTGTTATTACTCCTGTTAGGCCTATCGGCACCATGGGTGGGGTCGAGAGGGAGAGGACCATGCTGCTGGAGCTTGCGCTGGCCGCGATGGATGAGCTGGTGAAGATGGCCCAGATGGATGAACCCCTCTGGGTTCCAAGCTTAGAAGGGGTTAAAGAGACGCTGGACGATGAGGAGTACGAGCGGGTTTTCCCTCGGTGCATCGGGATGAAGCCTGTCGGATTCGTGTCGGAGGCCACCAGGGAGACAGGTTTGGTGATCATCAACAGCTCGGCCCTCGTCGAGACTCTCATGGATGCGGTGAGCAAGACACTGCTCTAATCTCTCTCCGCATGAGGATATTGTTGTAGTAGTTGCTTGTTTTGATGCTATCATCTCCTGCATGTTCTTTTTCCTCGTCGATCCGACCTATCGAAGTTTTCTCGCACCAATATGAATTATTTTTTACCTTAGGTTCGTAAGTATCATCATATCATCCATGCTTTAACATATTTACAATCAAAGGTAGACCTGATGATGATTGCTTAGTTTTTCCATGATTCATATGTTATTTATGCTAGTGAAAACTTTTCCTTCCTGCAGACCCGATGGGCAGATATGTTCCCTTGCATGATTGCGAGATCCACCACCACTGAAGTAATTTCCAGTGGCATGGGTGGTACTAGAAATGGCACCCTCCAGCTTGTGAGTTCATGACCTTCTGATGGTGTTTCTTTTTGAGATGTTTGTTCGATCAATTGCATCCATCCCATATGATTCGTTTCTTACGACCATTCCGTCTATGATGCCAGATGTACGCGGAGCTCCAGGTTCTTTCGCCATTAGTTTCGGTTCGCGAGGTAAATTTCCTCAGATTCTGCAAGCAGATCGCCGAGGGTGCGTGGGCTGTAGTCGATGTCTCCATTGACGGAATTAGAGAGAACTCTTGTGCCCCTACGGCCAATGTGAAGTGCCGCAGGCTGCCTTCTGGTTGTGTGGTCCAGGACATGCCGAACGGCTACTCGAAGGTGAATACTCTTACACTTGTCTTCCCTCCGCTGCTCATCCCATTAAGCTAAGTCACGAGATTTGATTTTCTTAATTTTTTATATGCCTTGCTATCTTTGAATTGATTGGAGTGCTAAATATATGGCCTTAGCTGTGACGCGTGATGGATTTGTGGATTTGGAAGTCAAGTGTCATTTGTTATGGATACCCGATGCTTCTGTGTACATAAGTCAAGGCCTAATCTCGGGCTTGCATAAAATATAATCGGGTCGTGCCCTTTATTTCTTTTTAATATCTCAGTCAGCGGTGTTTGTGGATTACCATGAATTTTCTATGCCTTCCAGCTTCGATTCACAGCACTCCCCAAGCGTATTTGTCCTTGGTTTTTTAAAAGGTTTAGAATTTAGATGCTTCTTCTACTCCTCGAATGCATCACCGCTGGGTTCCATACTGTCCCTATTTAATCCATGTGTTTTGTTACGTTTTGTTTTCTTTATCGATCTCGCTTCTCCAGGCTCGCCACGCATTTTGAAAGCCACTAATCGAGGCTCGGCCGTCGCCTTCGCTCCTGTCCTCCGTGTCGGTTTCATTTCCCTTTCCTCCAAATTCCATGCTATAATAATTCATGGAAGCCTCTCCTCTTCCCCCTCCATCCCGGATCTTAAGCAGATCGAGCGGTTTAGCTCTTTGACTTTCGTTCGAAGCCCCTCGTGAAGCGGAGCTTCTTCTTACATTAAGTTTAAGATAACACTAGTTTACCGAATCAATTCCATGTGTATGGTTTCTATTCCCATTTCTTGTTCCTTCGGGTGATCCCTCTGCTATTAATATATATTCTCTCTCCAATCTCTTCCTCCCTAGTTATCAGGATTCAGGGCCATTGCGTTGCCCGAGGAAACCTACTGCGCGCTACACCGCCGATGCGCCGATGGATGTCCTAACCCTACTTCTATGTATCGTTTTTTCCTCTCTGGTCCACATCTCGATGCTATGTGCTAATGGTCAAAAGCTTGTTGGGTGGGGGCGTTTTTAATCCTCAACCGCCAGCGCCATGTGTTGGCAGCTCTGGAGCGGGTATAGTGTTTTGTCATTTTGTGCTAGCCTATGTGTATGGTAGCGTGTCTCGCGTCATGCGGGACGCCTTATCCAGGTCCGGCGGTGTAAATGCAAAGGTGGTGACAGTCCGGGGCATTAATGAGCTAACGACGCGATGGCGCGCAGGTCACATGGGTGGAGCACGCCGAGTACGACGAGGCCGCGGTGCACCCGCTGTACCGCCCGCTCCTCCGCTCCGGCCTCGGCCTCGGCGCACGCCGTTGGGTTGCCACCCTCCAGCGCCAGTGCGAGTGCCTCGCCATTTTGATGTCCTCGTCCCTCCCAACCCGAGACCACACCCGTAAGTCCAAAAACGACATTTCTCTTCCAAATATGTTGTTTTGGTGACTTAAGATCATTGTCGTCGATGTTAATGTGGTATCGTATGTTTGGTTTTTGATCACATGTAACAGCTATAACAGCGAGTGGGAGGAGGAGCATGCTGAAGCTGGCGCAGAGGATGACGGATAATTTCTGTGCGGGGGTGTGCGCGTCGTCGGCGCACAAGTGGAGCAAGCTGAGCCTGGGGAATATTGGGGAGGACGTGAGGGTGATGACGAGGCAGAGCGTGGACGATCCCGGGGAGCCGCCCGGGGTGGTGCTGAGCGCGGCGACGTCGGTGTGGCTGCCGGTTTCGCCGCTGCGGCTGTTCGATTTCCTCCGGGATGAGCGGCTCCGGAGCGAGTGGGACATACTGTCGAACGGGGGGCCCATGCAGGAGATGGCCCACATTGCCAAGGGCCAGGACCACGGCAACGCCGTCTCCCTCCTCCGTGCCAGCGTTAGTATCATTATTGCTTCGCTTCCCACCATCAATCTCAGCTTTCTTTCGCTCTATTTCTGTGTTACGCTTTCTGGCTTTCTTTTTACCTTTTTCTGGCTTTTGCTTCTTTCCGTGAGTTCAAAAGTTTTCTAGAAAAATTTCGTGAAAAATAAAAAGTTGTATGGTAGCGGTAAAGCAGGCTGCTGGCCTGCGAAGTGAGAACGGGGGGGGGGGGGGGGGGGGGGGGGGAGGGAGAGAGAGAGAGGGTGGTTTGAGGTCAGAAGAAAAGGCTGCACAGGAGTTGACATGACCGACTGTCATCTGCCGTTTCCCAGTTCCCAGTTCTGACGTCAAGCGGATCTTCCCATGCCGAGGCCCCTTCCCCTCTTCTTCTTTTCCCCAACTTGCTCAGATCTCGCTTAATTACGCAACTTTGACTTTTAATATTATGTTTTCTTAAACCTTTTAACTAGGTTTCAGCTGTCCTAGGACAAGCTGTTACTTAGTCACTGGCTCGGTGGCATTTATGTAAATTTCTTACGAATTTTATCGTTGCGTTATTTTGAAAATTTAAGCTAATGTATCTTAATTTTTTATTTTACTGCATGCCCGAATACCATACCAGTGTAATTTAAAATAAAGATTAAGTTAATGCATCTTATCTTGTTCATTCAACTGTAGCATGCTATTAGCTGTTTAAGAAATTTTTTTTTTTTGGGTATTATTTGTTTATCTTTTGACGGATTTTGTTGGATGTGGTGGAATTAACGCAATGTCCACCAGGCGGTGAGCGCAAACCAGAGCAGCATGCTGATACTGCAGGAGACGTGCACGGACGCGTCGGGGTCGATGGTGGTGTACGCGCCGGTGGACATACCTGCCATGCACGTGGTCATGAACGGCGGTGACTCCGCCTATGTGGCCCTCCTCCCGTCGGGCTTCGCCATCCTGCCGGACGGCGGCGGCGGCGGCGGCGGCGGCGGTGGGGGACCTCAGAAAGTCGGAGGTTCGCTTCTGACGGTGGCATTCCAGATCCTGGTTAACAGCCAGCCTACGGCCAAGCTCTCAGTCGAGTCGGTGGAGACCGTCAACAACCTCATCTCCTGCACCGTCCAGAAGATTAAGGCCGCCCTCCACTGTGACCCTCAGTAATTGCACCAACCTCCGCTTTGCTTCCCTCTTTGACCTTTTTTTTTTCTTATTATGAGAGAGAGAGAGAGAGAGAGATGATGGCTATGGATCGAGTCAAGAACGAACCGCGCGGTAAAGAACCTTTGCTAAGTGGTAAGGAGATATGGGAAGTTAGAGGAGATTAAAGTGTGTTTGAATGCATCCTTTGTGCTCTCTGGCTATACTGATCACCATAGGAGGGAAAAGATGGGAGTGGGGCACGTTACTATAATCCTTAGCACGGAGCAATGGTGGTGGTTCGGGTATTGACTCAGGTTCTGCCAGCGATCGCTCTCTGAACCTCTCTGAAGGGGAAAAAAAAAAATGTCCGAAACGGAAAAACGAAAAAAAAAAAATGCTGGTCGGTAGCTGTGATGTTGTCCTTTTTGGGTCTTATGATTTTGGTTTCGCTGTTATAAGTTGTAGACAATGAACTCATGTTGTTATCAGTGCTTCAATGTTGTCTTGTTTTTATCTTGTTTAAAAATGCCAGCGTCTTGTGGTAGCTTGAGCAAGAAGTTTGCCCGACATTTCCTTGATGTTAAATTAGATCTTAAATCTAACATTCCTTTCTTTTGGACCTGAAATAGAGGTTCCAAAGGATGAGCTGGAAATTAAGCTCCGTCTCTAAGCTAGAACGGTGGGTGGCGTGAGGTTGCCTCTCAGTTCCTTACGGTGGAAGCCGTGAATGCTGTGTGCGGCTGCTATCGTGGCTTTGCACCGCTGGGTCTAAAATTTCCGCGGAGGTGTTATGACATAAAGGCGACGGTGGCCCGTTGGCAAATATTTTTTTTTAAAAGAAATCTGCTGCAGTATTTTTTTAATATTATTTTATAAAATGGTTGTGAATTTTTTTTCTTTTTTATTTTTTGGGTGAGGGTATGTAGGAGGTTTTGTTAGCAACAGGTTAACTAGTGATTAATGGCTTTTCTTTTTTTTTTTAATTATTTTTTAACTAGTGATTAATGACTTTTCTTTTTTTTTTAATTATTTTTTGGATAAAAAATATATTATTATTATACTTTGATCTGCATAATTTGATGCTATCATTGCAGACCATCATCTATGATCTCGGCATATCATTGCAATGGTATCACCATCATCCTCATATACTTTTATATTCATTTTATCATCATTGCCACTGTCATAGTGATGGAGAGATCCTCTGCCTCCATCATCCTATTATTATCATTGGCATCTTTCATCCTCCATCTCTGATGTCGATATGGCTCTATATCGGCATCTTTCATCTCTCATCCTCCATCTTCATTTCTATTTTTTCTTCATGCTTCATCTAGCATCTCATTCTTCTTGGCCTTCATGCATCATCTAGCATCTCGTTTTTTTTGACCTTTTTGGATCAATAATAATTTGACACCTCTTTTCTTTTAACTTTGGCGGTGATTGATCGAGCCCCTTTCTCTTTCCTTTGTCTTTAATAATAATCTGGTTTCATCTCTTCCTCTTTCATTCTTGCAATGACACCTAACCATCCCATCTTCCTTGGTCATTGTGGTGACAACAATTTGGTGTCCCCCTCTATCTTTATTGGTGACCCAACCCTCCCTCTCCTCTTCCTCCATCATTGGAGGCAACTCGGCCGCTCCCATTCCTTGGCCTCTTTCTTGCAGTGACAATGACTTGGTGCCCTCCCTCCACCTTCGGCGATAGCCCAACTATCCCCCTTGTTGCCACTGTCCAGGCATCAAAGTATGGAGTTGGAGAAAAAGGACCATCTAAAAATAATTGCTAATATTTGAGTTTTTTTTTTTGTTATAATCGGACGGTCATATCAATTTAGTATTAGGGCAGTCTAAAAAATCAAAATATACGATATCATATAAGGTCCATAGGTAATCGTCATCTTCATGCTAAGTCCAATCATAGTATGATCAACTAGGAAGGAAGAAATTCAATCCATAATACTGTTCATATTTTGAAACACATATTGAACAGCTATCATAGTGGAATAACTAAGGGACCTTCAAATGTCACAAAGCAGCGGATGGACATTGAGATGCTTTGTTTCATCACGAATACAGTTAATGACCATGGCTGAGTCATCCTTAATGAAAATTTTCTCCGTCTATATCTCTTAACGCACGTAAATAATATCCACCCGAGCAGCACGAAGCTGCGCACCTAAGATCGAAGGCTCAAAAGGAGGTGAGTTCTCAGTAGCCAGCAATCTAACATTCGGGCACTGAATGACGTAGCCCGTACTATCTTTGCCATCCCCAACGCTACCGTCAAAGTTAATCTTAACAAATCCCGGTGATGGAGGCTTCCAGAAAATCAAAAAAATCCTCTGGATTGCTGCATTTACAACAAGGGAGTTCTAAAAATTGGAGGTTTTGAGTTAATTATTGGACAACCATCCATTTCAACAGTAAAAGATTTTTGAATTTTGAAATATCTACAGCACCAGCTATGCTTATGACTGGTTGCAATTGGTGTCTGATGGAGAAATCCAAGCGATCTGCATTGGTTCAATGGCCAAAAATAGAGCATAGGTAAAAAGACCGAATATCCTTTGGAGTACCATGGAAAAATTCATAAAAAAAATTAGTACACTTATGTTAGCCATAAATATAGAAATTAAGAATTTTTTTATCAAGAATTAGTAAATCTTATTTTTATTTGAATTTTAGGATTAGGGTTTTGTGGACTCCAATTAAGAATTTCAATATTTTTTATGTAGATTTTTATTAAAAATTTGGATTGTCTGTATAAACTTATTGTCATGCTTATTGAGAATATAATTTGTGTTGTTAAAAAGCTAGAATTTTGAGTTGCTCTCTAGCTCGACCTTGTTCTCTTCTTTTCTTTTCTCCGCTTCGTTTTGTTTGGCATTAATCTGGTATTAGAGTTTGTTTTGTTTTGATTAAAAAGGACTGTTGGATCTTTTAGCCCACCTGCTCGTGACGTTCATCGATGGAACTTTGGTTTTTGTGGTTGATTAGCATCATCATCTGGAACGAGTGTAGATGGCAACCGATAGAGATCGCAATGGCTTGCTTTATGGTGGATGCTAAGGGACTTAATCAACTGATTAGGTTGGTAGCATATTGTTGTAAAGTGGTAAGTCGTTGTATGGTTGTAACTTGATCAATTGATGATATGTAATTTATCATATCTAAAGCATATTATCATGGCTAAGGACTTATAGGAGATATTGTCTGTTCTGATTCATAGGACTCGTGATTTTATTTCTCAAATTTCAATCTAAACCAGTATACAACCCACACAACGCATGGGTATCACCAAAAAATAAAAAATCCCAACTAGGAGGCTTGGAACGGCCAAACGGGGAAGCTTTGACAATGCCTGGAGTTTACATGTGGCATAAGGAGGCTTATCTAAGAAGCCTCCATTTTAATATATATATATATATATATATATTAGATGACGTTTTATATGAATAGAATGATCTTTTTTTTTATATAAGTCAAAAAAAATTTTGGCTCATAATCGATATAGAACTAATAATATCCTTCTATCTACACCATAATATATATGATTGATGCTTTATTGAAATACAAAAGATAAATGGATTTCGATCGATTGCCGGTTGTTATGATTGATGCAATACGAAGGAGCTGACTGCATTCACCAATTTGAAAGAGTTCGTAAGAATTTTAATATTCAGATAATTTACCAAAAATATGAGTGGGGCTAATAATGGCTCTTCCGCGCTTTCAGGGTTTTCAAACTCTGACTTTGAAGATTGCTTGATGGCTGTTGAGAGATGAACGGAAAAAAAAGATAAACTTAACAACTGGTTCATGATCAAGTTTAATTAACAATTGTTTTCTACGTTTATTTTCTTTTACAAGGTAGTATGAAATATTAACTGTTAATGCTTTAATGCTGAAAATTATTTTATAATATTGATTTTATAACAATGTTTTTTGTTTGCATAAGATTTTTTTTTTTTTTCCTTCACCCCATCCTCCAAACCAAAGACGGAACAGCACTTGGGTCCATGATAACCCCTTCTCCTGGGCATGCTCTTGGGGGAGGTGCAGGGGAGTGTGCCAAATGATTGAGCTTGTAAGATGACCGATTGAAACCCAATCCATTGAGGGTTCTTTGGATTATTAAGCTCAAAATTCTGCTCCTTCATTCACCTTTGCTGAAAGATATTATCTTTCGCATTGCTGACCTGGACTATTTTTTGTCTCCCATGCCTTCCAAGAAGTGAACCAACTAGCTGATAGCCCCATTGGATGGCTATCTAAAGAAAAAAATTATTAGATAGACTCATTCTACCATAGATAAAGCCAATAAAAATTTCATACATCTGAAAAGCTGTTCCACTCTTTCTCCTTGCTTTCTCCTATCACCGATGGTTTCTCCTTGCTTTCTCCTATCACCGATGGTTGATATGGCTGGCTTTTCTTGCTGCTCATGTCCCACCCTCCACAACCCCCTCCCCTCCAAAAAAAAAAAGAAAAAGAAAAGAAAAAAGCTCAAAATTTTATGCTATTTGTGGATAGTTAATATAGATTTTTTCTTCGATTCAGACCGGTCTATTCAAAGAATGGTCCTTGGTATTTGTTAATATAGATCTAGATCAGCTTATAATCTATTCAAAGAATGGTCCTTGTTATACTAGCTCAATCAATAAATTTCATAGGATTCTAGGTCCAATCCTTCAAACAGATTCTCAACTATATTATAATCTAGATAAAATTAAATTAAAAGAAAAGAAAAAAAAGAGAGGAAGCATGGTTTCAACCTTATTTCCATCCTTGTTCTCACCGCACCCCTAATCCAATCGCTGGCTCACGGTGGTGGAACCATTCACAAGTAAAGGGCTGTCTCACGATGTTTTGCATGGCACCATGTTGGAATATGAACAAAGATTTATACCATTTTTCTTAAGAAAAAGAAAAGGCCAGAAGAACAGCTATCAAGTTGGAGGAGAATGTTGAGATTAAATATATTCTTATTAAACGGGTATGATCAGAGATATCAGGGAGGGACATGATCGGAGATACATATGCCCATATCCTCTTCTTAACATTATATCCTGATATCCTCGTACTAACCCTAACATTATATAAAAGCGGCTAGATTTTTCAATTTCCATCGCTTTCTTAAAGTTTAAATCATGCTAGACTTGTAAGGAAAATTCAAACTTTGCCGAAATCCAATTAATGTGTTGTCCTCTAAGGGGAATGCATATCAACACCTAATCAATGCCGTTGAATCTTATCTGTTGACAAGATAATTCTATTCCAATTTCTAAAGAAAGGTGGGATGACAGACTTTGTTTTGTTGCGTAGAAATTTACATACAAACCGTAGACTGAAGGGTGTTTGTAAAATTGTAAGTTGATATGTCAATCTGATGCTGACCTGCATCGAGTCCTCTGGTGCAAAGCAACTACGGAAAATTTACCTTGCGAGCCTGTTTTCATTGAAAAGGTATCGTTCCTACCACACAAGACGGTTGTGACATCTGTGATTGTGAGGAAAATTTAGATCATGTTATGGTTTGGTGCCAATTTGCACACATGGTTTGGGAATCCATTGGCAGCATGGTTGTAGTTCAGGTATCTTACAGCAATTAAGGTATATCATTTCTTTCATTGGTTGGTTGATCTAAAAGAGCATGAATGAAAGAATTTTTCAACACAAAACTTGGATAATGTCACCATAAGTTTGGACATATCAAATCTTGAACTTATTAAGGATACAACATATCGGGTAGATTAAAAAAAATAAAATTGATGAAGAATAATGCATATTAACACCCACATGCTATATCCTTACAAAAATTATTGAATACCCAAAATCTCTAATAGTAGTCATATGCATTTCCACGTGCATTATAATTATCATGATTAAATATGGGGAACTACTCTGGGTCGCAGTCGGTTCAGTTGGGTTTGGAATAGGTTCTATCTAGTTAAGTCAGGTCATCAATATACAACAGCTTCATCCGGTCAAGGCTTTCTGACGTATACCCCCACCATTGATGGTCATGACCGAATTCCATCGGTTTGACCCTGACCTAATCTAATTTGAAAAACTTAATTCTCGGCCAATCCAACCTAGCTCTTTTTGATTCAATCTCTTAGTAACTCATTTTAAGAAGGAATTAAATAATTAGTATCAAAAACTAATCATAAGATCCTTACACTCAGTTATTTTCCAACTCGATCTATGTTGTTATGATCCAAATAGAATTCTACTCTTGCGACCCAAGTTTGGTCAAAAGCTCCAATCCATATTCAACTTGTGTAAAGTCTAGGTCAAAAAGGTTTAACTATCATGTCCCTCAGGTCAAGTCAATTTTTGCCAACCCTGAGAATCTTAGCAGGATCTGTCACCGCGTTTATTTGTACACGATATATATAAAAGATATCCAATGTAAATTATAATGCTTGGATGTCCCTCTTAAACTTGAGGGGTTAATTCATATATTAAGAATCAACCAAAGCAGTAAAATATCAATAGACACACAGAATCTAACTAAGAAGACAAATACAACATTACAAAGAATGCTGTCCATCCTTCGAGTTTTTCTCCAAAATTTCAAGTAATTATTAACTTCTCAAGATGTTTTGAGCAGGCAAACTATCCATTTTATTGGATCATTTTCAATTAACAATGTTGATCTCGAAAAGAAATAATCATGTAATATCACAGCAAGAACTTAATATATGCTACAAAAAAATATTAAACATTACATTGTAAAATAAAAAGGCGAGAACAAGTATTAGTTAATTTTTGCTTGATTGTCCTTCATTAGGTCTGGGAATCCTCTTGTACTCATATTTGTTGATGTCAACCCTCTGCTGTAAAGCCTGCAAACATAAGAAGGACCATGCTGAGTAAATGGGATGAAGAAGCATCTCCGTTAGGAAATAGTTTACTGGCTGAGAGAACTACCTTCAGCTCCTCCCCTAGAGAAATATTTTTTGGCTTATAGCCATCCTTGGGCCCAGTTTTTGTAAGCGCTTTTGTAGTTTCAATGATCTCCCACTCTAGATCATCCTTTTCTTTTGTCACTTCTTTACTGTATTATTAAGCCAACAATGTATTGTAAGAACAGATGCAATCCATTTGATAGAATTATATATTAAACAGGCAACCATCTTTTCTAGAGATCCCCAAACATAACTTGAGGTACTTGACAATAGCAATAACAGATGTGGAGAGAGATAAACAGAAAGCTGCATGGCAGTAAAAACAAAAGATAAAAGTTTTATACTTGCCTTCCTTGAATGAGATGAGAAAGGCTGACCGATCCTAATACTGTGAGAGAAATGAGTGGAAGGCCATGTCGAAGGAAGGGGTATTTCCTGCTGTATCGTTTAAATTCAGCAGCTTTATTCAAAATCTTAGATGAAGGAACCCCTGGATCAATCTTCTGAGCTGAATTTATCTTCGTTTCAGTTGTCATCACCATCAGCTGAAAATAGTTTGAATATAATTCAGTAAACTATTCTGAATTCATGAAATTGCCAAGCAGTAACTGACTATCAAAACAGTTAGAAAGAAAAGAAAAAAATTATTTCAAGATGGATAACATCGATAATGAATAATCAGTAGATTTTTCATATTGAAAGCTCATTACTTCCCCAAAACTACCAGTTGTGAGTGAGCTAATTAAATTGTTGCAGACCATGCATTTAGTGATGCCAACTTCCAAAAAAGACATTCATCAATCACATACTTCTGGCTATCTTTTTGTAGTTTCCTTTTGCTTCTATTTGCAGTTTTGAGATTGCTAAACATAAAAGAAAATTGACAACAATCAAGCAAATTCAGTACAAAATTTTGGCATTTATCTCAAATACTATTATGTTCTTTTGCAAATATTGTTGTCTCTAAAAGATATGGTCTCCATAGAAACGTTGATGGACTCATGTTTGAAATTCCTGAGTCGATCAGAACTCAACCTTGTCCATGGTAATATTTTGTGGTTCTGAGTTAAGCAAGCAGATGGTAATACCCTTCTTTTTTCCCCCCTTTTTCAAATGATATCAAGTGCTGTAATTAAAACAGTAAATTCAAGTTAGTTGATTTTTTTTTTTTTGTGGAGTTATTATTATTTAACTATCAACTTAGCCATCAATCTCTGCCCAACCATTCAAGGTTGGTGTCATGAATCCTCATTTTCCAAAATATTATCATTCATTTCATAGTCTGACATGCTTTTTTCATGAATAGCACTCAACCTAACATCAATACTCCACCTTCTACATCGCAACTTGGAATGGTTACATATTAACAATGTGCTGACTATGAGAACTTAGATCAATAAGCTTGGATCCAAGAACTAAACATTATAAATCATCAAGTACACATAGAACCTCACTCCATACAAGTTCAGTTAGTCAATAAAATCTGAAACACGGAGAAGCAGTCTATAGAAAGTTCTTAAAAATTGATCCACTGATCACATTTTTCAAGTGGTTAAGTCAACAACAAGAATGCCTACAAAATCAACAACATTAGGGTGCTGTTTGGTTGCCATTAAGGTGAAAGAAAAGAAAGATAAATCAGCAGGAGAAAAGAAAATAAAAGAAACAAAAAGGAAAAAAATAGAGTATTTTCTCATGTTTAGCAAACCCACAAAAACTGCAAATAGAGTTTTTGAGGAAGTGGTTAAAATATGATTAAGTTATCATAAACCACTTGCCTATGTTTCATTTTCTCTGAAAATCACTACAAGAAAAAAATTAAGCTTTTTAGAGAAAATTTTGGCCCTATTTTTCTCTTTGATTTTCCCTTCCTGGATTTTCTTTTTTTTAAAAAAAATCCAAATTATGGAAAAGAATACTCTTCCATAACAAACCATCCTTTCTTTCACTTTTCAGTAATGAAACTGAATCAAAAAGACTCAATCAAGAAAATTTAATTTCAACTTTTCAGAAAAAAAAGCATACAAGATGGAAGGGAAAAGAAATTACGGGCAATGTTGCATGCACATGAATATGAAAATCAGATTTGGATATGCATCCAAGTGTTTGACTCAGCAATACAGAATAAGAGATATAGACGGACATGTAGGATAAGATATAAATTTGGTTGAATTATATATTTTCATCTTTGATTATTGTTCGTTTAAACATTAAAAAGAAATTGTTTTTTAAGGCATTCAATATACAAATTTCCTATTCAAGCTTCTCAACTAATATAAGAAAATAACTTTTTGCAAAATTATTTCAATACCTATGTCCTTGACCAATCTCCAAAAACCACAAATATTTACTCCTAATATCAACATGAAGGGTCAAACTCGCTGTTGAAGGAGTCCAACTACCTGCCAATCTCTAAAAATAGCAACCAAAGAACTTCATAAGTATCCAAGTATCTGATTCATATCCGAACTCAGATACATATCCAACATGGATTTTTTGGGGTTGGACGCAAGGGTCCAATTAGTAAAAGTCAGAAGAAACTAAAGCACTCAGTTTCATAACAAGTAGAGAGAGGATTCATTTTCCTCTTCTTCTCTCACTCCTATTCTGTTGATCTAATTGGTTCCCCAATCCTATTCCCATCTGGTTTTGCCATCATTGGATTTAGGAAGGAAGTGAGCTACATGTTCCACAAATGCATTATATCAATGTTTTGCCAACTGGTTTGGAACATGGGTCCCAGATATAATACACAACCATGGTAATGACAATGAATTGCCTGCAGTTGTAGCAAATTTAAAAATGCGCCCCTAAAATTTCTATGACTAAAATCCCCTCCATCAATCTCCAAATCCTCTTCAAATTAAGAGGGATATATTAGCCTCTCTGAGCAGACCTAGAAGCAGCGAGCAACAGCTCCAATGTGGTGTTTGCTATCTTAAAGATGGGGCAAAATCTTTCAAAGATTGAATTTTCCTTGATGTGTCTAAGAGCTCAAATTCATGTAGCTAGCTTGGACACAATCACGAAATAGAAATAAGTCAAAAGGTGTGTTATTTTCCTTCTATATTTACTTGGATCTGCTATTTTTCCCATATATGTTATGTTCTTTCTCAAGGACTGAATTCAGTATGAAATGTTTTGAACTGAAGATTAGTTGGTATTCTCGTTAAAGTAATTTTTATAACTTCTCCCCTCTCGCGGGCTCCCCTAGACTACTTTTGTTATGTTTCGAATCCTTTATAAAAGTTGACTTTTCATTCCATTAACCTTCAACTGCTATCTAGCTTGCAGCCCTGGAATTTTTGTTCTACCATATAATCCCTTGATTTTCTTATGTATAATGATGAAATATTTACCTAGTCTTTAATTGCTACATCCTTGTAATCAACTCCTGACCAAGTAATGTATGTGTAATAAAATTTCCTTTACATAATTTGCCATCTCTTTTTAAGAAGTGTATCAATATTATAAATTAGCTCTTTTCGATATTATAAGGACGCCACAGAGATTTTCTGCACGGACTACCGGGTCTGATTAATATCCAAGCAGTCCATTCTTCATGCATAAGTTTAGTCTGCTGAGTATATCTTCATTATGCTACTAATGCACGCATTCATAAAATGGCACCATCGTAAGAAATTGCAATGCTCGCAATTTATTCGAAGTACAGATTTCCTTTCACAAATTTGACCTATATCAAAAGGCATCGTGAAAAATCCAGCATCCTTCTCAAATTAACAAAATAAAGAAACTTCAGATCATTTTGATAGCGTATTAATAAAACCACCACCCTGACTAAACCTTGTCATATAACCATTCTAATCACATAATCACGAGGCATTGTGAGAAGGAAGAAGAGGAAATAGACAGAATGGGTCGGGTACCTTCTCTTGCTGTTACTTCAAATCCTTCCCTTGCTCGACTAAGCGGGAGGAGGTGCTCATATTTTTGGCGGAGCCTCAAAGGCGGTAGTAGCCGGACAGGAGTGGTGACGGCACTGGAGAAGGTCGTCGGACAAGGTGATTGTTGGCGATAGACGGAGGTTGCCGGAAGAGTGTGAGGCGGAGGCGTGGGGAGGAGTGGAGAGTACGGGCCTGGGGTTGGTGGGGTGGGGGCGGGTGTCGGGGGTGGCAAGGGGAGGAGATGTCTCCTCTCAAACCCTAAAGTCGAAATCTAAGAGGATCGTGATGGACCCGAATCCGGGCCAACTATTAAACGGCAGGTCATCGGGTCGGGTTGTCGGCCAGGTCGCGGCAAGCTTCGCGCCGCGTCGGGTTAGAACCCAAGCCATTGACGGGTCCCATTATTCCGCCAGAGTGAAGACGGCCAGGGTTGCCGACTTTATATCGGGTTCGGGTTGCATCTTTCGCGCGAGAGAATGATTGACTTCGCGACATCGCCCGTCGGATCGCGCTCCGCACAGCTCTCAAAGCAATCCGAATCTTTCCAGTCACCGTCTGCACAACTCTCAAAGCAACCATTTCGCGATCCAACGGTGAATTCGCCCGCAGGGGCGATTTTCGCGCGAAAGACAACCCTGTTCCCTTTACAAAAGAAAAGCTTGCATAACCCGCTACCGTCTCCGTGCTTGCGGGAGCACGAGGAAGCTTTGGATGCAGCCCAGCTCCCCTATTCCCGAGGACAAGGACCGAGCGCAAGAACGGGTGGGCCTCCGCGGCCTCGGAGCGGAGATCCCACGCCACTTCTCTCGTGAACGCTTGCGTATCCATGGCGTGAGTCGAAAGATTTTGCTTCTATTCTCCTTTTGTTCTTCTTCTTTTTTTTTTGTTCTTCTAGTTTCGAGGGCACGGATCGGTCGTGAGTAAGCGTTTATGCGAGGCTTTCGGTTGGATTATCAATCAGGGACTTGCCGGAGATGGATTTGGGCGTATTGAAGGATATGCCCAGGATTCGGCAGAAGGTTTGCGAGTAATTGGCTCAGAAGCAGGTAATCTTCTCCAAAGCTATCGTCTTTCCATCTGGATTGCCTACATTTTATGCTGAAATAGGCTTCATCTTTGTACTCTCTTTTCCAGCTACCATTTAACTGGCCTGGCTTGATACTACCATTAAAATGTGTTGGATATTTGTTCAAAAGCCGTGGCTTCAGAAGACAATGCTTGTTTAGGTCTCGAACGTACAAAATTAAGCTCAATATCTTTTCATGTGCCTTACATCTCTCCTGATTATAATTTCTTTTTCCCATAAAAAAAGATTATAATTTCTTTTCAATAATTGTTTATGTACCATAGATTTTTTATTTGCCATACAAAATCCATAATCTGTTGGTTTTGGGATGCTTATCTTATGGCCGAGTTCTTGAATAACGAGTTCTGAGACTAATGCGAAGTTGTTTCTATGCATACAGAAAAAAGAACAAGTTCTCATTTTCCTGTCTTACCATTGATTTGGTTTGACCTGCAGGTGTATTCTAGCACATGGCTCGCCGATGCGAACTTTAATACGAATAGGTACACAAACACAGAGGATCTCTTGCTCAAGTTTTTCAGGAATTTTTTAATCCATCTCGACAAAATTTAACATGAAATATACTATATGATTCATATAAGAATATTTCCATGGTCACCTGAAACATTACAAGCACTGATATGTAGCTAGCAGCAAGGATTTTGGAAGGCTCAAGTTTGGTGGGTATGCAGCAGGCCTCGTTTTCAGTTGACCGCCGTTGGCCTTCTCTGACTTTTGCCATCTCACCAGATGGCCGGAGAGTTTTATTTATAAACTAGCTAATTATGATTTATAATTATTAATTTTTTAATAATATTTTTTTTTATTTTTTAAATATTTTATTTTATTTTATTTATTTATTATATATAATATATTTTTTTATTATTTTATTAAATAATTTTTTTTCATGTTCGTATATATTCTACGTGCCCGTCGGTATCGCTGTATCCTCCTATTGTCCCACTACGGTTCTCTTTCTCTCCTAGTAAACACTGAACCCGATCACACCCCTGTCCTTTCTCTTCTTCTCATACCTTCTTCATGCCTGCCAGTGTCGCCCCGCCCCTGCTGCCCTACCATCATTCTCTTTCTTTCTTAACAAACATCGATTTCAATCGCACTCCTCGGTGCCCCTATCGATACCACCACTCTCAGCATCATCATTGAAAAAAGAGAGAAAAACTCTCTTCTTTTTTTCTTTCTTTTTTTTTTTATAAAATATTATTTTGTTATTATTATTTTTTCTTCTTTTCTATCCTTATATCTTTTTCGTGCTCGCCGGTGCTACCCCATCATGGCTCTCTTTTTCTCTCGATAAATACTAATTTCAATCGCACCCCAGCCCCTCACTTCTTCTTATGTCTTCTTCAAATTTTTGGAGGCCATTAAATATAAAAAATTGGCTTTTAAATTAATGAATTGTTGTGCTCTATTTATAAATAATTTATTATATTTGATTTGACCAATTCGTATGTCAAAATATATTATTTTTTAAAAAATAAATTAGTATGTTATTATCTTTAAAATTTAAAAATGATATACTATCTTTTTAAAATAATAATTGTTGGGGATAAATCCCGCTCCTGCCGAAGCCCGGCCCGACGCTCAGCCCAATGTAACCAGTAGCCGCTGAAGAGCTTCAGCACCAGGCGCCAGGCCGAGCCCTTCCCACGGCCGAACTCCTACGGACCGACTCCAAGCGACCGAGCTTCAACGAAGTCCTCTCAGCGGCCGAACTCCTTCGGACTTCCCACGGCCGAACTCCTTCGGACCGACTCCAAGCGACCGAGCTTCAATGAAGTCCTCTCAGCGGCCGAACTCCTTCGGACCGACTCCAAGCGACCGAGCTTCAATGAAGTCCTCTCAGCGGCCGAACTCCTCAGCGGACGGGCTTTAGTGGAATCCCCAAGCGGTCGTCACTGGAGCCCGAACTCCTCAGCAGTCGTCACTTAGAGCCCGAACTCCTCAGCAGTCGTCACTGGGCCGAACTCCTCAGCGGTCGCCCTCATCAAACTTCGGCCGACCGAGCTCCTACCGAACTCTCAAGTGTCCAAGCCTCAGCCCAAGTCCAACAGCCGGCCGAACCCCAGACGGCCGAGCTTCGGCTTCTCAGCAGCCGAACTCTTCTGCGGACGAGCCTTAGCTGCATACCTCTTGCCAGACGCCTATGGGAGCCGAACTCCCTCCTATCTTCCTCTTCAGGAGCCCGAACTCCTCCGAAATGGGCACACGACGAAGGCCTTCAACCCTTCATTCGGCAAGCTCTGCAACCATCACCATCAGTCAGTCCGCCGCACCATCGGTCAGTCCGCCGCGGGCGATAGCGACCCACTGTCCAGGCGGCGATGGCTGTCACCCTCAATCCGCCGCACACGGCACCATCCCGTGAGGACTGACTCCGCCGAACCTCGAGCGGCCCGCCAGCACGCGGCTGCAGTTGTCACCATCAACTAAGCTCCACTATATAAAGGACCCCTCCCGACATACTAAGGCTAAGCTCTCTGAACTCTCGACTCTCTAAGCTCTCCTCCACATCTCTAAGCTCCGGAACTCATTCCGAGCACTCCATTACTGTTGGTCGGAAACTAACTTGACCGTCGGAGGGTCCTGCCGGAGCCACCACCCCACCGGTTCCGGACGGGACTTCGTTTTGCAGGTCCCCGGCGGCGCCCAGCGGCCTCGATTGCGGCGACCTCCGGCGGCGACGGATTTCTGCACCAACAGATTGGCGCCGTCTGTGGGAACCGAAGGGACTGAACCTTCGAGGTTCCCTTGTTCTTAAAGGAGTGCTCGGCGACGATTTCCCGCCCCTGCTCCGGATCTCTCTTCTCCCTCTTCCAGAATTCCTTCTCTGGAAAGAGGAAATGCCCCCCAGAAGGGCTTCGACGCGGCGCTCGACGGCTTCCGCGGCTCGATCCCCTCCGAGTCCGTCTGTCCCTGCTCCGGCCCCGGTGACTCAGCCCCCGTCTATAACCGCAGTGGATACGGAGCAGTTCAACCAGCTCATCCAGCACGTTCGCGGTCTCACGGAGGCGGTGCAGGCGGTGCTGCACCGAACAAGTCCCAGTGCCAGCCCGACCGGCGCGGGACTCTCCGAAGTCGGATGATCCAGTCCAAGAGCGACCGGCCTGGGCAGCCCGACCTCCGATACCCGGATTGGAGAGGCGGAGGAGGGAGAGCCCTTGTTCGGATCATGGATCGACCAAGGGTGAAGCCTCGCGCCCATCTCACCAGAAAGCCTTGGAGATCAGAGACCGGGAGGACCTGCTGGGCCAAAGGCTCTCGGAAATGAACCGGCGAATTGAAGAACTTCGTCCCCCCTCGCGTGGTGATGACGTTTGTGCAGACCCTCCTTTCTCGCAGAAAATCATGCAAGAACCTGTTCCACCGACCTTCGAGCTCCCTCAACTGGAAAGCTACGATGGAACTTCTGATCCGGTTGATCACCTGGGGGCCTTCCGGGCCATGATGCTGCTTCACGGCGCTTCAGATGCCGTGCTGTGCCGAGCCTTCCCGTCTACCTTAAAGGGAGCAGCGAGGAACTGGTACTCGGCGTTGAAGCCCAACACGATCTTCTCTTTCGACCAGATGAGCAGTCGGTTCGCGGCCCACTTCATCAGCAGCCGACGACCGAGCCGAGGTTCAGATTCCCTGATGAGCGTCAAGCAGAAGCAAGGGGAATCCATCCGGACTTACGTCACTCGATTCAACGCCGCGGCATTGGAAGTCCGGGACCTGGACCAGTCTGTCGCGATGGCCGCACTTAAGGGCGGCCTTCAGAAAAATAGCTTGCTGTTCTCTCTGGAAAAAAGGTATCCCAGGGACTTCGCCGACCTGCTGGCTCGAGCCGAGAGATATGCCCGTGCGGAAGAAGCCTTCAAATTGAAAGATGAGGAGCTCGTCAGAAAGGACCGGCTGGCGGACGAGGAAGAGCTGGGTGAAGCTCGGCTGCACTCGCAGACCCCCTACGAAAGCAGGCGGGCCCGAACTCCTCGAACTCGCCCTGATAAAGGCGCGAAGGAGTCCACTCCCGGAAGGTTCCGCCGCTATGCCCCCCTCAACGCTCCTCGAACCCAGATTCTCACCGAAGTAAAACACCAGCTGCCAAGACCGGAAGGATTACGATCTCCCCCAAACAAGCGCGATCGAAATAAGTACTGCCTCTACCATCACGACCACGGCCACGACACGGAGGGATGCATCCAGCTCCGAGCGAAATTGAGGAGCTCGTCAGAACGGGTCGGCTGGGTAAATTCCTCCGGTACCGGCCTGAAGCAAAAAAGATCGGCTAAGGGCGCTGCCGTAGCCAGACTTCGGCCACCTTACGGCGTCATTCACATGGCCCCTGGAAAGATCTCGGTGCATCAGCGATTCGCCATCTCCCAGCAACAAGAGCTTGCACCAAATTGAGGAGTTCAGCATGAGGAGGTCGTCCACCCCGGAACTTATTGCCGAAGAAATGCGGAGGAATCAGCCTTAGGGAGGAGCCCAATCGCCCCTAAGAGAGAAACGGAGAGCAGAAGTTCCCCCGCTGAAGCGGAATGAAGTTCGGCGCGAGGAAGGCCGAACCCACCTATGAGCCCGTCAGCGAGGAAGCTCCGACAAAGAAGTATGAAGTCCTCCCGCGGAAGCTTCCGCGGGAAAGTGGAACGAAGTTCGGCGCAAGTAAGGCCGAACTCACGCTCCAGAATGTCCCCCAAAGGAACCGCCTACAAAGTGTTCACTGGAGGCGGAATGAAGTTCGGGCGAGAAAAGCCGGGCTCACCCCAAAGCTCGGCATCAAGGTAAAATGAAGCTCGGTGGAAAGCCGAACTCCTCAACTCAACCTCCAAAATAAAGTTCGGCGCTGGCAAGGACGGAACGAAGCCCCCCTCCCGGAAGGTTCCGCAACTACGACCCGCTCCTCTAACTCGAATTCTCGGCAAAGTTAAGAGCCAACCGCCAAGACCTGAAGGACTACGGCCTCTCCAAACATGTGCGATCAAGGAGAAGATCGGCTATAGGCACTGCCGTAACTGGAAAAGACAAGAAGGTTGGCCGTCCCGCGGCGTCATCAACGCCACCCCGGGGAGGAGCTAGGAGCTAGCTACATCGGTGATTGTCATCCCCAGCGACAAAGTCAAGAGAAGCATGGTCCAAATTATGAAGGCCGGCAGGAGATAGAGGAGGTCGTCTGGACGGGACTTGCTGCTCGAGGGAGCTCCGAGGAACAACACCCCGTCGACCCCTCAAACGAGAGCGCGCTGTCCACGATTTCCCTTCGGTAAAATTCTCCCCTCTGCAAATATTATTTCTGGATGCGAAAACTATGCGATGACAGGAGAGCAGCAGTCAATAATCGCCGCGTTAGGAACAGGAGGAGAACCTCGTCCTAACGCGAGCGAACAAGCTCGGCCGCAGGAGATAAGATCTCCCCCGAGCGCGCACCTCGGCCGCAGGAGATAAGATCTCCCCCGAGAGAAGCTCGGCCGCAGGAGATAAGATCTCCCCCGAGCGCGCACATCAACCTCGGCTAGAGATAAGATCTCTCCCGAGCGACCGTTGACAACCTCGGCTAGAGATAAGATCTCTCCCGAGCGACCGTGAACAACCTCGGTTAGGAACAGGAGGAGAACCTCGTCCTAACACGGCTAGAGATAAGATCCCCGAGCGACCGTTGACAACCTCGGCTAGAGATAAGATCTCTCCCGAGCGACCGTGAACAACCTCGGTTAGGAACAGGAGGAGAACCTCGTCCTAACACGAGCACCAACCTCGGCTAGAGATAAGATCTCTCCCGAGCGACCGTTGACAACCTCGGCTAGAGATAAGATCTCTCCCGAGCGACCGTGAACAACCTCGGTTAGGAACAGGAGGAGAACCTCGTCCTAACACGAGCACCAACCTCGGCTAGAGATAAGATCTCTCCCGAGCGACCGTTGACAACCTCGGCTAGAGATAAGATCTCTCCCGAGCGACCGTGAACAACCTCGGTTAGGAACAGGAGGAGAACCTCGTCCTAACACGAGCATAGACCTCGGAGCGATCGTGAACCCGGCGGAGAGATAAGATCTCTCCCGAGCGATCGTGAACAACCTCGGTTAGGAACAGACCTCCCTAACACGAGGAGAACCTCGTCCTAACACGAGCACCAACCTCGGCTAGAGATAAGATCTCTCCCGAGGACCGTTGACAACCTCGAGCTAGAGATAAGATCTCTCCCGAGCGACCGTGAACAACTCTCGGTTAGGAACAGGAGGTGAGACCTCGTCCTAGAGATAAGATCTCTTCGGCTAGAGATAAGATCTCGAGCGACCGTTACGCCGTTGACAACCTCGGCTAGAGATAAGATCTCTCCCGAGCGACCGTGAACAACCTCGGTTAGGAACAGGAGGTGAACCTCGTCCTAACACGAGCACCAACCTCGGCTAGAGATAAGATCTCTCCCGAGCGACCGTTGACAACCTCGGCTAGAGATAAGATCTCTCCCGAGCGACCGGAACAACCTCGGTTAGGAACAGGAGGAGAACCTCGTCCTAACACAACACCAACCTCGAGAGATAAGATCTCCCCCGAACTCGGCTGCAGGAGATAAGATCTCCCCCGAGCGACCTGAACAACCTCGTTAGGAACAGGAGGAGAACCTCGTCCTAACACGAGCACCAACCTCGGCTAGAGATAAGATCTCTCCCGAGCGACCGTTGACAACCTCGGCTAGAGATAAGATCTCTCCCGAGCGACCGTCGACAACGGCTAGAGATAAGATCTCTCCCGAGCGACCTCGGTTAGGAACAGGAGGAACCTCGTCCTAACACAAGCACCAACCTCGGCCGCAGGAGATAAATGAGGAAGCTCGGCTGCAGGAGATAATCTCTCATCTCGAGGAGATAAGATCTCCCCCGAGCGGCGCACTTCACTTCGGCTGCAGGAGATAAGATCTCGAGCTCTAGGAGATCGGTAGAGATAAGATCGGCTAGAGATAAGATCTCTCCGAGCGACCGTGAACAACCTCGGTTAGGAACAGGAGGAGAACCTCGTCCTAACACGAGCACAACCTCGGCTAGAGATAAGATCTCTCCCGAGCGACCGTTGACAACCTCGGCTAGAGATAAGATCTCTCCCGAGCGACCGTGAACAACCTCGGTTAGGAACAGGAGGTGAACCTCGTCCTAACACGAACATCAACCTCGGCTAGAGATAAGATCTCTCCCGAGCGACCGTTGACAACCTCGGCTAGAGATAAGATCTCTCCCGAGCGACCGTGAACAACCTCGGTTAGGAACAGGAGGTGAACCTCGTCCTAACACGAACATCAACCTCGGCTAGAGATAAGATCTCTCCCGAGCGACCGTTGACAACCTCGGCTAGAGATAAGATCTCTCCCGAGCGACCGTGAACAACCTCGGTTAGGAACAGGAGGAGAACCTCGTCCTAACACGAGCACCAACCTCGGCTAGAGATAAGATCTCTCCCGAGCGACCGTTGACAACCTCGGCTAGAGATAAGATCTCTCCCGAGCGACCGTGAACAACCTCGGTTAGGAACAGGAGGAGAACCTCGTCCTAACACGAGCACCAACCTCGGCTGCAGGAGATAAGATCTCCCCCGAGGGAAGCTCGGCTGCAGGAGATAAGATCTCCCCCGAGCGCGCACTCACTCGGCTGCAGGAGATAAGATCTCCCCCGAGCGCGCACTTCACTTCGGCTGCAGGAGATAAGATCTCCCCCGAGGGAAGCTCGGCCGTAGGAGATAAGATCTCCCCCGAGCGCGCACTTCAACCTCGGCTAGAGATAAGATCTCTCCCGAGCGACCGTCGACAACCTCGGCTAGAGATAAGATCTCTCCCGAGCGACCGGAACAGCCTCGGTTAGGAACAGGAGGAGAACCTCGTCCTAACACAAGCACCAACCTCGGCCGCAGGAGATAAGATCTCCCCCGAGGGAAGCTCGGCTGCAGGAGATAAGATCTCCCCCGAGCGTGCACTCCACTTCGGCTGCAGGAGATAAGATCTCCCCCGAGCGCGCACTTCACTTCGGCTGCAGGAGATAAGATCTCCCCCGAGGGAAGCTCGGCCGTAGGAGATAAGATCTCCCCCGAGCGCGCACTTCAACCTCGGCTGCAAGATAGGAGGTCTCCCTCGAGTCGACTTCAACTGACGAAGATAATGTCGCCCCCGAGGAGCTCAAATCCGACCTCGACCGAAGGAGGCGAGTCTTACTTCGGCTTCAACATCAGCTTCATCGACTTTAGCCGGAAACGAGTTCCATTTCAACTCCAAACATCGACTGAAGATGAGGTCTCCCCCAAGCCTCAGCCTCAACTTCAGCGTCAATCTTGGCTGGAGATGAGACCTCCCCCGAGCTTCAGGATGCAACAAATGCGGAGCCTGGAAGAAGACTTCGGCAGTCGCCTGTTTTGGTACTCCCTTCCTTCAATTTTTGAACTCGGGAGTGGGGGGGCTACTGTTGGGGATAAATCCCGCTCCTGCCGAAGCCCGGCCCGACGCTCAGCCCAATGTAACCAGTAGCCGCTGAAGAGCTTCAGCACCAGGCGCCAGGCCGAGCCCTTCCCACGGCCGAACTCCCTACGGACCGACTCCCAAGCGACCGAGCTTCAACGAAGTCCTCTCAGCGGCCGAACTCCTTCGGACTTCCCACGGCCGAACTCCTTCGGACCGACTCCAAGCGACCGAGCTTCAATGAAGTCCTCTCAGCGGCCGAACTCCTTCGGACCGACTCCAAGCGACCGAGCTTCAATGAAGTCCTCTCAGCGGCCGAACTCCTCAGCGGACGGGCTTTAGTGGAATCCCCAAGCGGTCGTCACTCGGGAGCCCGAACTCCTCAGCAGTCGTCACTTACGAGCCCGAACTCCTCAGCAGTCGTCACTGGGCCGAACTCCTCAGCGGTCGCCCTCATCAAACTTCGGCCGACCGAGCTCCTACCGAACTCTCAAGTGTCCAAGCCTCAGCCCAAGTCCAACAGCCGGCCGAACCCCAAACGGCCGAGCTTCGGCTTCTCAGCAGTCCGAACTCTTCTGCGGACGAGCCTTAGCTGCATACCTCCAGTTGCCAGACGCCTATGGGAGCCGAACTCCCTCCTATCTTCCTCTTCAGGAGCCCGAACTCCTCCGAAATGGGCACACGACGAAGGCCTTCAACCCTTCATCCGGCAAGCTCTGCAACCATCACCATCAGTCAGTCCGCCGCACCATCAGTCAGTCCGCCGCGGGCGATAGCGACCCACTGTCAGGCGGCGATGGCTGTCACCCTCAATCCGCCGCACACGGCACCATCCCGTGAGACTGACTCCGCCGAACCTCGAGCAGGCCCGCCAGCACGCGGCTGCAGTTGTCACCATCAAGCTCCACTATATAAAGGACCCTCCCGACACGCTAAGGCTAAGCTCTCTGAACTCTCGACTCTCTAAGCTCCGGAACTCATTCCGAGCACTCCATTACTGTTGGTCGGAAACTAACTTGACCGTCGGAGGGTCCTGCCAGAGCCACCACCCCACCGGTTCTGGGCGGGACTTCGTTTTGCAGGTCCCCGGCGGCTTCCAGCGGCCTCGATTGCGGCGACCTCCGGCGGCGACGGATTTCTGCACCAACAATAATAATTTAGTATTTTTTAAAAAATTATTACTATTTTTGTAATATTTTATTTTTTAAAAATCATAATTTTTAAAAAATATTTTTCATCTCTTATCTCTTTCTTACTTTTATTTTTGAAATATTATTTTTAAAATATTTTAAAATACTACTTTATTATTATTAAAAAATAATATTTAAATTATTATAAATAATAAAATAATAATTTATATGGCATAATTAAAATTATCTGAGATGCTGAAGTGGCAACATCACAATACATTTCCATAGAGTATTATTATATATATATATATATATAATAGATAAATTAGTATATTATTATTTTTAAAATTAAAAAATAATATATTATTTTTTAAAAATAATAATAAATTAATATTTTTTAAAAAAATAATATTATTATTTTATAGTATTTTATTTTTTTAAATAATAATTTTTTTAAATATTTTTCATCTCTTATCATTTTTCTATTTTTATTTTTAAAATATTATTTTTTTAATTTTTAAAATATTATTTTATTATTATTTAAAAATAATATTTTAAATTATTATAGATAATAAAATAATAATTTATGTGGCATAACTAAAATTAATCGAAATGCTGAGGTGGCGACATCACAATACTTTTCGAAAGAGTATTAATTTTAAAATTAAAAAAATGATAAGTTATCTTTTAAAAATAATAATAAATTAATATTTTTTAAAAATTATTATTATTATTATTTTATAGTATTTTTTATTTTTTAATAATAAATTTTTTTAAATATTTTTCATCTCTTATCCTTTTTCTATTTTTATTTTTTAAATATTATTTTTATTATAGATAATAAAATAATAATTGATATGGCACAACTAAAATCAATTGAAATACTGACATGGTACTCTTTCATAGCATATTATTTTACATATATATATAATAGATATTCTTTGCGCTGTCACCAAATACGTTGACTAGTCATCTTACCTTATATTTTTTTACTAAAAATTCATATTTTATATTCAAACTCTGCGTCTATTTATTTTGTTTTGTAATGTTTTCATTTGTTAGAAATTGGGTCTCCTCTATCTTATGCTACTAAAACGGATACCACCATTTAATTCCAATGCCCCTTATCCTTTAGGGCCCTAGGTTACAAAGGCCTTTCTGCCGTGTTGCTTCACCACCATGAGGGCATATGGGGTCTATTGTTGGACTAGCGACTGGTTACAAATGATAAAATAGATCGTAAGCTAAAGCAGTTCATTTGATTTGTTTCAATGTATATTTGTTTTATTCAGCGAATAATTGGTCATGAAACCTAAAGAGTACGTTTTGGAGCAAACTAGGACTTTAAATTTATAAATGTTACATGGATTTATACTAAGATAATTGTCAGAAAGACATACATTTGTACAAACTGCAAATGCTACATATAAAGAGCGTTGGATTAAAAATATTATGCATGAACAACAAAGAGTAGCTGAAAGCTCCGTTTGGTGCTGAGAGAGTGAAAGAGGAGAAAGTATGCTAGGCACGAATCTTCTTCTTATTGCTTGGCATCGAGAAGAAAATGTAGGGAGAGAAAAGTGGAGGAAAATTATGCATCAAAATTGTCCCTAGGAGAACTAAAATTTTTCTTCTGCAAAAGTTAGAATTTTTAGGAAAGAGCAACAAAGGGACAAGTGGTTTTTAACCATTTTCTAATTATTTTTCATTGCTATTCTCTGCAGTTTTCTGAGCTCAATCACACGAGAAAACTTTTAATTCTTTTTCCATTTTGCTGTTTTATGTTTTCATTTTTTTCATTTCCTCAGCAATCAAACGGAACTCAACCCTTGGCTATTCAAATGTGATATCATTATCTGGTATCTTCTTTGCTTTGTGGTAGAATTTATCCCTTTTTTTAGAGGAAGTAAGGAGGAAGTACATCAACGTTCCCCAATTTATCATTATGCCAGACATGCTCCAATAAGAAAACAGATATATTTTAGCCCCCTCGCACCACTAGTGATCTGATAACAAAAATGGTCACTATTTCTTTTGTATGTGCAGGATAAGTAAAATATTTGCTACAGTTGAAGATGAAATGCAAGTTAAGTTGTCATGAACTTAATGAATCCTGTTGGCAAAAAGCAGGGAAAACAGTCTTTGAATTGTCTCTGGGTAAATGTTTTATTTTGTGTGTGGGAGCAAAAAAGGATGTACACATGATCTGCTGTAACTACTAGAAAAAAGCAAGTTGTTCGTTAATGGAGGAAACTTTGCTGAAATTGATAATTAGTTTGGGAGGATAGTTTCCAGAAAAATAATATAAGATTCTCTGGTTTGCTTTTGTGTGTTATATATTGATGGAAACCATGGGTTAAGTTCTTAATAATTTCCTAAAATTCATGCCATAAGTGGCCAAATTATGCCTCGTGTGTTTATTTCTGTACAATGTGATGAAAGCGATTTCCAGGTTTCACCGCTCTGTCACCTACTGCCTGAAGGCCCTGCATGTAAGAATGATGAACCAAGTTTAGAGAGCAGCACTGGGTTTTCTTCTCTCTCTTTTTTAGCCAACCATTATCATCAAAAAAAAAAAAAAAAAAGGTTTGGAGATGATCATGGGACAGAAGGTTTTCTTCTCTCTCTTTTTTCCGTCGGAATTTATGCGAAGCATTTGTTCGTTGGATGGTTGTCTCCAACTCATATTTTTGGTGGAAGAGGATTATTTGATGGACGAGTGTTGTCCCATCAAGTGTTTTCTTTTTTTATTTTTTTATTTTTTTTATTTAATGTATGGTGTTGGTCATTTCAGTGGGTGACAAGGCAAGGATGATGAGACTTTGATTTATTTTGAGCGTTCCAGAAGGTGGGAGAGTATGAAAGGAAACGGATACTTTGAAGATGTTAATAAATATTTTATGGCCAAGATATCAAAATCATAGCTGATTTCATAAAAACAAGGCCTGCAATTCTATATAGATGTTGATTTTCAAACATGGGAATTAGAAATCTATGAAAGGAAGTAATATTTTTATATTTATCAATTTAACTTTATTTTTGTGGTGGTAGAGATTTATATTGGTTGATTTACCAAAAGGCTTTATGAACCACAAATCTTTCAATAAAGCGGTCAAGATCCGTGTTTGCTTTTTTGCTTTGGTTGATGAAAGGATATTTAGATTTGAAGAAAAAGATTTGGATTTGAAAAAAAAAAAAAAATTTCAATCAAAGATTTAAAAAAGTACAGAATATAAAATTAAGTAAAAATGAGTCTTAGATTTTTATTTTAAGATAAATTCATGTCCTTATATATGGATAATGGAGCGGCACGATGTCGAATGTATCTAAACTCAAAGGGATTAAAATACTATATATATGCTTATAAAATCAGATTTTATCATGGATGAATAAATCATAATTAATATATAAATTAATTTATCAATATTAGGAATTTAAATGATTGAAGAACCAGCTTCTCTCACCATTATTAATTCTCTTTTGTCATGATCAGAAACAGTAACAGCGTACAAGATCTAACCTAAATCATCTCTCTTTTTTTCTTTTGGGTAAGATAAATCATCTCTCTTTAGTAAAAAACAGCAGTCTCTAATCCTTGTATGCATGATTCTGCATTCCAAAAATCCGTAGGTGAATGTTTTCACAATGTCTAAGATCGTTTAACTAATTCTGGCATCACATATTAGGGAAATATCAATTCAAAAAAAAATGTCTGCTATATAAAACTAAATAAATGCTGACCATCATCCACTGAGGAAGGTGGCCCAATGTAACAATCTCAATTCTTAATACACTATATTAATAGTTTAAACTTCCGTTATTATCATTCCTGTCAAACATACGCTACCATGGCGTTGATAGGACGAGAGACTACCACCAATTGATGGCCCGCAGCTTGTTTGGTTGGTAGAGGAATAGTACCATTAAGGGCACCTTACAAACTAAACTATTTCAGTCGGTGTCTAAAATTAATTGCCAGTTTTAATATCACTAATTTCCCAACCCGCTCGACCGCTTCTTACGCGCGCTTAATTATAGACAAAAGCGGATCAAAACTAAGGCAACGAGGCAGAAAAAAGGGAGAGGAAGGGGAAAAAAGGGTAGGAATAGAGGTGGGAGTCCGAAATCTGGTCGTTTTCTTTTTGTTTTGTTTTGTGTTATAGAGGAGAGAGAGGGGAGGGGAGAAGCCACCGTCTCTGTTTTCTTTCTTCTCTTCCTCTTCCCTCCTTTGGCTTCTTTCCCTCCTTTTGCGGTGCTCTCTGTTGGAGGGAGAGAGGGCTTCTCTTTTCGGAGTGCCGGTTGGGGGAGGGGGGGGGGGAGAGAGAGAGAGAGCGAGAAAAGCAGGGGAAGAGGGGGCAGAGAGAGAGAGGAGGGGGACAGAGAGAGAGAGAGTTAGGGTTTGGGTGTTGGAGAGGGGGAACCATGCAGATGATGCGGCGGCTGAAGAGCATTGCGTCCGGGAGGTCGTCGATTTCGGATCCCGTGAGTTCACTGCTTGCTCTCCTTTTTGTTTTTTTTCTTTTTTTCCCCATTTGTTTGGTTTTGTTTTACTTGATTCTGTGAAAGGAGTACTTGAGAATCGATTAGTCTGATGGGGTTTCATTTGATTTTATGATATTTGGGATGCGTGTTTCATTGTGGACGATTATTTTCTTAACCTAATTTTGAGTACTGGTTGGCCTGATGTTGTTATAAATCTCGAGTTTTTTTAAATTCATTTCGATGTTTCCATCAGTCGAAAAATAAGATATGGCTGATGCTGGCAGAATGTTGATGTTTCCTTCTAGCTCTTTAAATATATATATTTTTTTTAAAAATTATTTTAATGTTTCTGTAGGGATATTTCTAGGTCTCACTTCCCTCCTATCGTTGTTTGCCTTGGTTGCAAGAAAAATAGCGGGAAAGGAAACAAAAAGATTTCCACAGATGCAGCAATAAACTTTTCATGTTTATCACTTCTTGGATAAACTCTCGGACAGTTTTCGATTCCACCAAACGGACACTTAGCCCTTCCTGTTTCTTCTCCATCTTCTTTTGACCCAAAGCCCTGGATTTGCTGGCTTAACTGGCAAAGAGGAAGACGATAGATCCTTTGGGCTTTGGAAAACATGCCTCCCAACACCTTGGCCTTATCCATTCCTAATTTTGAAACTTGCGGTTTCTGATTTCTTTAATCATATCAGTTTTGTCATTTTATTTTGTGTTCATCTCATGCCCTTAATCTTTTCTTATCAAGACTTGGTAGTTGTTGTCTTGGATTCTGTGTGACTGTGCTCACTATTGTTTCTTATTGAATTTGAAAGAAATAGTCTATCATACTGAATCCTAGCATGCATTGACTAACTGAGAATCAGTGCCTATGTATGGATTGAATAGGTATAGTTTACCATCCAACCACTTTCTTAGCCTATTCAAACATATTTAACATCTCAAATAATCATGCATATGACATATTATGCACTATGCTTTGAATAGCTGACTGACGGGATGGGATAAAAAATTTGGCATGGGATAAAATGAAACAAAAGAAATCAGTGTTCTAGATTTCAAATCATAAAGTGCAAGGTGCAAACTACGAACCAGCATGTAATGAGTTAAAGATGCTAAGGTAAATTAAATAATGTATCTTCACTATCAGTTCTTGGGTGCTAGTTGTATGGTGTTTATAGCATGTGATTTGGATTATCTATGATGGCTGTCAAATGATAGAAAAGTATCTCCAAATAAATGGATAAAAGAACTAGAAGATGAATGGGGAGGGAAGAGGAACTGAGGGTGGAGAGTTGGGGGGGCCTTCAACTACAAGGCAGTGTGGAGCTTAGTAGCTGGAATCTTTATTTTATGATGGTTCATCTACTGGTGAAACTCCTTGGAAGCTTGTCCTTGTGCATGCTTTATAAGTATTTTCTTACTAATCTTTTTTAAGAGACCCACTTCCATGTACCTTCACCTAATGGACTTCCAGTAACTAAGGTGTTGAGTTGTTTACCCAGTGTCCCAAGTTCATTCAACTAATATAAAAACCAAACTCTTGACTGCAATGCAAAGCGAAAACCCCCACAAGTCTAGTTGATTCAATGTTTTCCTCTATTCACTTGTTCTAACAGTAACTTAAAACACTCAAAAATCTATATTTTCAAATTCATACAGTTCCAAGTATATGAGTTGTATATGACTCAAATCAACAAGTCTGTCTTGAACTCTTGATGCTTAAGGATTGACCTAAAATTTGGAACCTTGTTCTTATTCCATCCCAGATTCATTCAGGATGCTGATAGGAGTGTGACAGACTTCTGACTTGTACTTGGGAAGGCACTATCCATGTAATGGATGTATTATTTCCATAATCTGATAAAGACATTATCTGATCAAGCATTTTGCCAATCTTTCCCCTTCCCTTTGGACTCTTTCCAAGTACAGGTAATTTTGGTGGGTTGCTTGTTGGTTATATGAGTTTAGACCATGACAAGTGAGCTAGATCCTCAAAACCCTAATTTTTGCTGTATAGGTTTTATGGCATGCTCTTCTCTTTTTTAAATATGCCTTGGGTAGGAATTCAATTACAGTTTGTGGAGGGTTAAAATCAAGTTTATAGGCAGTTGTGAACCATACTGAATTATACTCTGCAGCTAACAACATTTTTTATGCGAAAAGGTTTGGGTGATGATGATTTTTTGAATGGTTGACAACATAAGACCAACTACACTACTAGTTGCTTATTAACATTTGACCATGGCTTGTGCTACTTGGTTTGCATCATATGCTCTATAAAAATTTCATCCTTCAGGCTTATCAACAAAGACATAAAACTTAGAGACTAAACCTTACAACTCAGTAAAAAGAGCCCGTATGATTTTCATCAAATTAACTACCAACTTGAAACAATTAGAGGTAATTTTTTTGTCTTCACTGGTCTCAGCTGGAAGCACTACTCCATTTAACATGGTTGAAGATCCATCATGTCTTCATGGCTTATGGTCATCAACTTAAGTCACACGATTAGACCATGTTTACATGGAGGAGAAAACATATTGTTGATACCCATAAAAAATTTGTATGCATATTTTTGTAATAAACAGAACAAATATTTGGGTAAGTCGAAGTGGAGAGTATCTGAGACTTCAACAGCCTAAAAAGGGCCTTTATTGATCATAAATTTTAGAATCCATCATGACTATCATAACTAGAGATCTTTTCATCCATCTGATGATCCTTATCAGGTTCCTTGGTAGGATCATTAATAATTGTGGAAGCTGATCTTTTGTAGATGAATTGTTAGACTTATTTTTGCACATTTTCCCAATAAAAAGAGCAACCTTAGGTGAGGAAGGTCAAAGGAAGTACACGGGGATATCTTTACAACTGAATTTACTGAATCAAACTTGAATGAAATTTTTGTAACTTTCAAATATGGAAGCTGAAAAGCCAAAATGCACATTCTGGTCAAGTTAATAATATAGATAAATTCCTTTATTATCTAGTATTCATATGGGGTTGTTGGCTTGGCATTTAATCCATGAAGAAAAAAAGCTTGCTTCATGATAAGCATGGAATGTGACTTACTACAATTGTATATCTTCTTTATGTCGTTTTCTTGTTTTTCAATTTTCATCCTGATACGATGCCCTGAAACTTTCTCACCTTCGCATAAGGGTGGAGATCCTGGCACCAAAAGACCAAAGTTTGATCAAGATGGAGCAGGGGAAGTTTTTACAGGACCAAATTTGGTTGCAAATAAAGCTGTTAGTCAAGATAAGCATACAGCTTCAACTCATTTACATTTGGATGCAAACATGTCCAATGGGGACTCTTCTGCTAGAACTGAACATGCTGCTGTCGATCAGCTTCCAAATGAAATGCATGAAATGACAATCAGAGATGATAAAGTTGAAGGCCACAATGAGAAGGTATATTTTCATTTTTAACTGTTCTAGTATAATTTGCACTTATTTCAGAAAGTGCTTGTGTCATCTGAAACTTATTTCTGTTATTATATTTCTTAATTGTTGAGAGTGTCTCTTACAGGACACAGAAGGGACAATGGTGAATGGAAATGGAACTGAGATGGGTCAGATAATTGCAACAACAATAGGTGGTCGAAATGGTCAGCCTAAACAGGTGATATGATCTCCTGAACATAAATTTCTTGCTCGTCTTACTGATTAGCAACTTTCTTTATTCACCTTGATGCCATAGCTTTCTCAGCTCATTGGCCTGGTGGTCCGAAATGTTTTGTTCAATTTTGGTAGCTGATATGGTCAATACAACAGCTAGATACATGGCCTGTGTTTGTTAGTGCTCTGAGATTTTTTTTGAGGTGGCTGCATTTCAAAATTGCTTCGCTAGTGGTCCCTTAAAAAAATTTACATGATCTCCATGGTTCATTTTCATTTTTGCAAGTTTGAGAATCAAAATTGATCTGAATTCATTGTGCATTGAGTAATTATATCCATTAGATTGGTATCCGACCTGTACCTAAATTTTCATCAGAATTAGAATATCACCAGTGCAGTGGACCCCAAACCATCTTCTACATGGGTCCTCCTGAACCTCTTTAGATTATTAAATCTAGCTGATGATTTATTACTGTTCACTTGTAATCTTGGTTAGCTATGGGTAACTCTTTGCCAATTCCATGTCAGACAATCTCATATATGGCAGAACGTGTGGTTGGCACTGGTTCATTTGGCGTAGTCTTTCAGGTAAATAGCTTTTTTTTTTTTTTTTTTGGGTATGATGTCTTAGTTTTATACCATGCAATTCTTGATATTTATTTTCCTACAATCATGGCATGATACTCTACATCTGGCACAGGCTAAGTGTGTTGAAACAGGAGAAACAGTTGCCATCAAGAAGGTGCTGCAAGATAAGAGATATAAGAATAGAGAACTCCAAATTATGCATTTACTTGACCATCCTAATGTAGTTCAGCTAAAGCACTATTTCTTTTCAATTACTGAAAAAGATGAGCTCTACCTCAACCTTGTACTTGAGTATGTTTCTGAGACTGTCTATCGCATTTGCAAGTACTATAGCCGGATAAACCAACATATGCCTCTCATATATGTTCAATTATATACATACCAGGTGAGTGGTGCTGCCATATTTATATTTTGCCAATTGTTGTTTACTGCAGAATCATTTTGCATTCTGTATTTATTCAAAATTGTTTTTCTGAATTAATGTTTTGATGTTTGTCCTGTCTAGATCTGCCATGCTCTTTCTTACATCCATCGTGTTGTAGGCATCTGTCATCGTGACATTAAGCCACAAAATCTGTTGGTAAGGGATTGTCTTATGTTGTTAGCATGCTTAAAAGTTGATATTGTATTTCAGCATCTGTTATACAAGGATGCATTTGAGTTGTGATGTTAATGCTGCATAGATATGACATTAACAAGATTTTGAATGTAAATTTGAGAGGTCTTGATATCTAAAGTTTGTGGTTAGAGAGCTCAAACATGTTATCCTAGATTGTTGACTCAGAACAAAGGTTGAAAGAACTATAGCTAGACTTCCATCAAACGATGCTTAAGTTTTTGGCTAACAAGTGCCTTCTATTGTTCCACTACTGATTGAGGTTTAACTGAAGGAAGAAACCTATTTTCCACCACAAGATCGTTCAAATCTGATTGGATTTGAAGGGATATTTCAAAAATTTTCTAAAAATCCTAATCAGATCTGAGACATCTTGGATCTGATCCTATAGTTTTGATATTAAAAGTAAAAATTAAAATTAAATCTGATTTAATTTTCTTACTTTGGTTAGGTAAACAGCTTTTATCCTATCGATGATCTGTTGTCATCCGGGGTTCTGGATGTAGCTACGCAATTGCTCTATCGGAGTCCACTTGGGCAGGATCTGGACGCGCTCTTATTGTGGATCTAATCTTAAAAGATTAGATCTGGATCTGATTTGTGAAGCCTTCAAACAAACTTTGAAGGCAGCACCCTGCCTCTTGATCTAAATCGCCCTGTCTTGTTTTATCTTCGGCTTTTCTCAACTTTTGATGGCTGAAACCTCACCAACTTTGGTGTGGATGTGGAGAAGAGAGGGAGGAGCTCTAGATGGAGTGTGGAGGAGGTTTATGGCGGGCATGGTGATCAAAAGATTAAAGCCTTAGGGCGCAGGGTCTTTAAATAGACTCCTACGCCACCTTAGAGTTTCATTTCATTAAGCAATCAAATTGCTTGATAACTTAGGACTCTAGAGCTGATAGCCCACATCCCCAACCTGATTTCTATTAGGTTTGGTTGACCAAAAACATCTCCAAAAGTGGCGGCATGAAGGGATAAGAGTCCAGGGCATCTAGAACTCTTCCTTCAAGAGTTTGATCCAAATCAAACTCTATCTTAACCTAATCTAGGCGCCTCCAAAAATCACCAAATTTGGCATACCCAAAGTATGACTCGAGCCCTATCACATATCGAAAAATCAGAGGAAAAGAGTTCCTAGAAAATTTTCTAGAAGGCTCTGATCCTGTGACCCTCAATTCTCTCAATTGGGTCAACTATTGACCTAGTCCAATTGCATTTTAGAATGGATTTATTTCTAGAATTAATCTGACATGGACAAGTTCCAGCTAGATGAAAATAAACTCATTTACAATCCAGGGATGAGTCAAATCAAATTTGACTCAATAAAGACAGATCAAAAAAACTATAGAAGGAGAATGTCAGGCTCAATCATATGCTAGCACGATTTTCTTGAACCTGATTGGATCTAATCCAAATCAATTGAACTAAGCCCAATTGATCACATCCAAATCCAAACCCTTGTTTGTGTGATCTAGTTAGGTTCAGTTCCATATGGTAATGGGATATGTCGCGATCTCTATCATCGATATTATCAAAACACCTTTCGATAGATTAGAACTTTTTTGATTTACACAATTAGAATGATCGATCATCAAGATCATTCCAATTGCTCCCAAAATCCACCAGTGACATTTAGCAGTATATGGTGGCAACCCATCAAAACTGAAAGCGAACATCTCGATGCAGCTACCTGTGTGATTGGATTCTTCTATCTTGAGCTCCGACAGGATTAGGGTTATGGTGAGCTTGTCAAACCCAACATCCATTATATGAATTAATCATTCGATTCGAGTCTGATGTGAAATTCTAATAGAAACTCTTTCTATTATTTTCACGCTGCTATAGCCATGGGCTTATAGACTCAATCTCATGATCATCATAGGATTATTCCTCATCTACCGAGGTAGATAGATCCTCTATTGGTGTAATCTAATTTCTACAATGAACATGCTATAGCCAACATACACCTCAGGATTTCGAATGGCTAGGAGACCGAGTTATGGGGTAGCCAAACTATAACACCCTCAAGATGAACTATCGATGCACCTCAGGTCAAAGAACCAGGCACGCCGCTGCAGTATCGAGCCAGTCATTGACGAGAAGGTAGACTTTCTTATGACTGCTCGAGGTGGTCACGCTCAATGCCCTCGTTCTCGAACGAGTACCTATACTCTCGCTCCGGTGTCTCCACACCGTAGACTTAAAACTCATCTATCCTAGGGAAGCGATCGTACACCAGCCTTCTGAATCGATCACTATCCTCGTGATGATCCTATGGTCAGGAGCAATTTATGAGTTAATTATGAAAATTCATATCTTAAATTTTCAACTCTTGAAAATATAAATTGTCATTATCATTAACTCATAGGATGTATCACAGACACTTTAAATACACACACTGTGATAGAAAATAATTTTTTTATTTATTTATAGTCAAAATTACAAAATTGCCCTTAGAAGTGTATTATAAGTGTTAGCCAATCTAGCTTTTAGGGCACACATCTAACATTAATAACTGCTGAGCGGATCAAGAGAAGCAAGTTTAATGTCAATTTTGCCATGGTAGGTGCTTTTGGTGGTTAGAGTCAGTGTTTCGGGTTGAATAGTCATTTCCATGTCAGTCACTTTGCTATATTCTACTAAGATTGGTAATATCTCATTATGAAATATAAAATATAGGTAACCAGAGAAGGGTTTTGGAATCTTGCCATGATTTTTTGATGACATTTTGAGGAACATGAAAACCACACTATATTATCATCTGTAGGTTTTATATCTTCTCTGAGAAACTTATTTTATAATTGCACATTATTTGGAAGCTGTACCATCTAATGTATCACTTCCTTACAAGGTTTGCATTACCAGTGCATACAACCCCATACAAGGCATATCATACCATACTAGTATCAGACTGATACTAGGTGCATGGGTGTATCAAGTGTCAGACACAGTACCGACCCCTGTGTTGGGCATACCCCTGTGTTGGGCATACCAACACTGTACAAATGTGGTACCAATATAGAGGCTAGTACTGAGATTGCGAACCTTGATCCCCTGTAATGTATAGATGATGGTACATTCTTCTTCAAGAAGACAAATTACATGCATTTCTAATAGCCACTTTAACTTTTTAGTTGTGAATTTTATAAAAAAGGGGGTGGGTGTATCATCTACACAGTACTACTCATGCTGAGATCAGTATAGCATGGTGTAGCTTTCCACCAATTTCATAACTTATGCACATTATAACTTATATGTACAAACAGTCATGTATGCCATCTTATCTACAAAAAATGCAAGTGTGCTACACTAAAATTATGCCATACAAAGAATATGTCCTCAGTTTCCATAAGTTGGCATTGGCTAAAATTCGGTAGGTGATACATCTGATACTTTGTAGGGATGAATGAAGGGTTGCAAGATTAAGTTAAGATTCTTATGAACCCCCAATGCTTCTTAATTTTACCTCTTATTCTTATTGATCATCATGGGTTCTTATTTGTCTTTGTATTTTTTATGGTTCCAGAATCTTTTTGTTCATTAATAGTTATTTTATCTTAATGCCTTTGTTGGACCTTAGAAGTCAGTGAATCTTACAACTATTGCAGGACCTAGTATTCTTAATTATTATGGATTTAATATACAAAAATTTTATATTGAATTGTATTCTCTAACTGAACTTTATTTGATGATTTGATTCATGTTGCAGGTCAATCCTCACACTCATCAAGTAAAGCTTTGTGATTTTGGCAGTGCTAAGAAACTGGTACATCATGTAATCTGTATATGCTTATGCTATGTGTATTTCTTAGCTCTGACATCTGATGATCCGATTTCAGGTTCCAGGAGAGCCAAATATATCTTACATCTGCTCCCGGTACTATAGGGCTCCAGAACTCATCTTTGGAGCTACTGAATACACCACCGCTATTGATATGTGGTCTGTTGGTTGTGTTTTAGCTGAGCTTCTTATAGGGCAGGTAGACATTATGCTGGCGTTTGTAAGCTAAACATACTTTATTAAGTTTCTTTCTTGAGATCTTTCAGTTGGTTTTCTTCTTAATTTGGATGTTGTGTGCTGCTAAGTTAGAGAAATATTCTTTTCTTTGTGTTGTGATGATGAAAGAATGTAATTTTACTTAATTGTAACTCTGTAGAGCTTGTGCACATGTGCTTAATTTATGTGATTTCAGGATATATTTAGTTTTGCTGATGATTTAAATTAATGAAAATAGAACAAGGAACCTAGGAGTTATATCTATCAGACACTACATTGGATGATGTCTTAAGTGCGAAAAGGCTTATTACCTTCTCCTTTATGTACAGGAATTCAAAAGTAACTATATTTAAATTAGTGTCATTTTCACTGGTAAAGTACTATATTGTATAAAATCTTGGCATGACAACAGCTTGCTAATCAAAATCTTCTACTTAGTGTGCCACATACATGTGGCAGGAATATTGGATGGCTCATTGTTTTGACACCGCTAAGCTTTTCAAGTTTTGTGACCACGATGGCATTGTGCATGTGTAGGTTCTTCACTAACACCCATGATTAAATGCAAGGTTTTAAGTACTTGCAGGATAGTGGGGCATCCCACTATCCTGAATGCCGAGACAGGATGAGTTGGGAGATGGATCAGGACGAGATGAGACATCCACAATCCCAAGTGTTGGGATGCAGGGTGTTCCATGGCATGGGAAAAGCAGGACGATCGTGTACCAGGATATTTGAAACCTTGATTACATATGTATGTAGCATACTATAGATATAGATAATGCACCTTGAAGTTCAAATACATCTTGAACATGTTAGTAGTTTAACAATAATTTATGGGAGGTGAGCGAAGATGTGTGATTAAGTATTTTAGAGTCAAAACTTTTTAGTCACTTAGAGGGAAATTTGCATTTTGCCATACATTTGTACTTATTGTTGCTAATGTTGAGATCTTATCTCAGGAGTCTCCTGATTTTTGACAAAGCTTTTCGTTGAAGAGGTTGGGAGATGTGGAGCACCAAAAGCATGCTAACACCTTTCTTTAACCTTTAATTTCCTCTCCTCCCTTTTTCCCCTTGAGACAAGGTTAATAAATTAAAAGATGGCAGGTTGCAGCACATTTGTCATCATCTTTACTATTTACATGAGGGTTTTAGGATTGGAAAATTTAGAGGTCATAATCTTGATTTGTGATCCCTTCGTATATACACATGTATATACATGTATATGTGTATGTAGATGTATACATTTTAATCTCATTGTTATATATCAGGGTGGTCCACCCTCATGATAACCATTTCCTTTTTCAGCTTTCTTGGCTCTTTAGGAAACCTTAAATACGATTTCTGAGAAGTAGGGCTCATACTAGACTCAGATAGTTAAATTATATTATTTTTATTACCCAAACAACAATTTGTATTGGAAAAAATATGATGCAAACTTGATTCTGCATCCATATTTTTTCTCTTTTCAACTGGGTAGATCAACATTCTCAAAACCGTCCCGAATCGGGCAGTTCGTGGCATGCCGAATCGGACCGGTGGGGAACTGGGACGGTTCCGGCGTGGAAAATGGCATACACCGGTGCCGGAGAAGAAAGAGAGGGAAATCGAGGCAGAGAGAGAGGAAGAGAGAGAGAGGAAGATGCCGTTGGAAGTCGGCGGTGGCCCTCTGTGGCCGTCGGAGGGTGGTGGAAGCCGTCGCGGCTTGGTTCGCTTGATAGAATTGTCGCAATGAGTAAGAAAGAGAGAGAGGGGAGGAGACCACCGGAGATGGGAGGATGGGATGGAGAAGAGACCGCCGAAGGACTTTGAGTGGCCGCCGTGGCCACTGAGCGGTGGAAGCGGCGCGGGCAGCATCGCAGTCGCGGAATAGGAGCTGTCGCCCCTATTCATGCATGGCCCCTTTTGAGAAACGGTGATTAACATTGAAGCCGGCAAACCATTTGCCGGCTTCACTGTTTAAAAGGTTTTTTTAAAAAAATTAAAATCAGTGAAGCCGGCAATCGGATTGCCGGCTTCATTTTTTGAATTTTTTTAAAAAAATCTATTAAAAAGTGAAGGCGGCAAATCATTTGCCGGCTTCACTTAAGTTTTTGTTTTTTAAAAAAACTCGTGAAATAAGGGCGTCACCCCTGTTTCACGCCCGCGGCGCCGCACGTATGGACTGCACGGTCCGACGGCTACGATGGCTAGCTGGAGGCCGTCCGACGGGCGCTCTGACTCCTTCCCCTCCCATCTTTTCTTTCTTCCTCCCTCCCTCTCTCTCTCTCTATTTCTCTCTCTTTCTGTCTTTTCCTCCCGGTTTTCTTCATTTTCTTATTTCGGTTCCCATCGGTCCGATCCGGTATGGAACCATACCGGACAGTGCCGCCGGTCGGCCGGAACGACCACCGGTATCGGAACTGAAAACCTTGGGGTAGATTCTATCACGGGGATTCAATGAAGATGCTTCCACTTGTTTCGAAAACTTTTTCTAGAATGTCTTTTAATGATGTGGACACCACATTTCTATTTTCTGGTATGGTTTATTAAGTTGCTTTTTTCAACCTAGAAGCATGGGAGATTGAATAACTTTGAGAAAAACCATAATCATTCCTTGTCAAAAGAAAAGGGAACCATGACAAGGAATAATCATTTGCATTCATCCTTTTGTGCCTTTTGTTTGGGCAGGGGAGAGGCCCATTGGCAATTTGATCCCGGTTGAGCTTCAAGTGAAGATAATCAAACCCCAAACCCTCCTGGCACCAAGTATGGGCGGGTACAATGTCATCTGCCCATCCACAACCTGATATATTCATATTAAAATAATGGACCTATGGGATATAGATAACTGGCCTATCTTAACTCTTTTTTAGAAGCCCCATTGTTTTCTTGATTTTGCATGTCAAGTTCCATCTTGAGCTTCATTTTTCCTCAATCACTTGCTCACTCTAAGGCACATCTTTGGCCCACAGCTCAAGCTCCACTGCTTCCTTGTTTTTACAAGGTCCTCCATTCATAAAAATTCAAGAATACACATCATGGGACTCGAACATCAAATCCTTCTCCAAGAGTGGGAGACTCTGAAATTAATAGGCTAAAGCTCCATTTGGTATGCATTTACCAGTGAACAAATTTATTTCATAAATGCACTACTTTTCAATCATGGAGCATTCTCTCACTAATACTACTGCTAATGCATTTCTAAACCCCAACATTTGACTAATTTGAACTATTTTTGTGAGCTCTCTTAAGCCTGGTCATGGATTGGACATGGTATGTGAGTGTTATTTAATATGTAAAGATCTGAATTCTTCTATTGCATAAATGAAATTTCTTGTGGAGGTAAAAATCTGGAGTATGTAGGATGGTTGGTTGCTTTGAATGCTAGTTTCTCCTTGTTTGAGTACTTGGTTTTCGCTACACTTTCTTCTAGGATAATTCAGTTCTCTTACTGGGTGTTGCATCTCTCATGTTCTTGTGTATAATTTCCGTTATGTAATGTCCTCTAGGTATTGTCAACCTTACTTTTAAACTATATAGGTGAAAGAACAAGAAGCATTTTAATCAAAAAATGAAAAGAATAAGCAGCATAACGAATAAATATCTTTTTCCATATTGTTATCCACTTATCATCATTTAGCATGATGTAAATTGTGAATCTATGGACTATATCAAGGTTTTAAGTTCCATGGGATGGGGCTATTCTAGTTTTCCATGAAATAAAACGTACCGCCGTCCTGCCCCATCGTGACACTTGGGACATGGGATGTTCCAAGATGTCCCAATTGGGATGCTGGGATGCTAGCAGGACAGCCCTGTCCCGATACATGGGATGGTACCCCAGTGTCCCATAGGACTATATATTACTCTGTTTTGTTACCATGCTATTATAATTAGTCGATTTTGTTTGTCTCTTTATGTAGTTATTTGGTCTTTGATAGGTTATTTTTTGATACAAATATTTCTTTAATTACTCCTATTGCTTAACAAATGAATATAATGCAGCCTCTATTTCCTGGAGAGAGTGGTGTTGATCAGCTGGTGGAAATCATTAAGGTCTTATTTCCAGGACTACTTTCTGTATCTTTGTGCAATTCAGGTTTTATTCATCAGTTGAACTCATACCCAACTGATTGTTGTTGTTATGCAAGATATTAGGTACTCCTACAAGAGAAGAGATTAAATGCATGAATCCAAATTACACCGAGTTCAAATTTCCTCAGATTAAAGCCCATCCCTGGCACAAGGTCAGTAAGTCCATTCCATTAGAACTCATGCATCAAATGTAGATGATTAACTTGTCATGGTTTTGTTTGCAGCTTTTCCACAAGAGAATGCCTCCTGAGGCAGTTGATCTTGTATCAAGGTTTCTCCAGTACTCACCTAATTTGCGTTGCACAGCTGTAAGATATCTTTCACTTGTTGGTGATTTACTAACTCTTTAATGGCAATATTTTCTTCTTATGTTTTTATTTGATTATTTTAAAATATGAAAAGATGAATGATAATCTTTTGTGGGTGTGCAAATTTGAAATCGGACTTATCACATTTCATCTTCTCTAAATTCATTGTATGCTATCATATACAGTCCTGCTTGGCTGTAGGTTACATTTAAAGTGGCTTGTAGTTAAATTGTAACTTGTTCCTTGTCCACTTTTGTGGATGATTTCTTTCTATTCAATGTTTAAGAATATATAGTCCCTTCTTTTCCAATAAAACCAATCTTGGTATTGTCGAAGAACCCTATGAGGATATCATGTCCTGACATGTCTTATTAATAGTAAATATATTAAAATTATGACTATATTTTCCAATTAGTATATTTGAACATTCCATGTGGATTAGTTTCTATAGTTTTCTGTGATTGAAAAGATCAATAACTTAATCACAAATTTCTGTATGAATATCTTACCAACCAGTGATCCATGGCATAATATCCATACGAAGGATCATGATTAATGGCTACTATGTGGACATAAACCTTTAAAGGGATTTTTGAGAATCAACATGGGTTATGGTCACTTGAAAGTAGTAGTTGTTGACTGTTAGGCGGAAAGACATTTTTTGTCGATGGATGTGATAATTCAGGAGGCAGTAAGCAACTTTTTGACAAGTGATGTGTCCATTCGAAGGTGCAACCACACAAAGTAGTTGGCATATGAATATGTAGTTCTATCAAATAAGAAAAAAGAAAGAAAAGCATAAAGGAACTTCACTCACAACCACAAGGTATCATAAGTTTCTTAGAATGTTCACTCCAGAGGGCCTTCTGCTTAGAATTTGCTTCCTAGCATGTACTCTATTTTTTTTTTTTTTTAAACCTTGTGATTGGAATTAAAATTGTTTCCTTCTGCTGAGCGGTGCACATTTTGAGTTTATTTGGAAGAGTTGGGCATTGAATTCAAGGGCAGCTACTCCAAGAAACCATCTGCATTTAAATAAGGTGGTAGTAGGAAATCACTGTCTTATGACACTTTTTGGCAATATTTTTTATCCAAGGTTTGTTGTCTTGGTATTGGATCCTGTACCAGTACCATGCTAGTACATTGCCGGTATGCCTGGTATCTGGGTTGGTTCGGCTTACCAAGACTCAATATATGCCCCGATCTTGAGTCTCGATTTGGTACTGGTACAGCATGGCATACCCGGTAAGTTGTGGTATGCACCGATACAACAAACTTTTGCTCCATCCTTTTGTTTTCTCCCTATTTCTCCATTTAACTTTCCAACCACCTAGACTGATAAGGCAACTCAGGAAAGAGACATGCTAGGCTAAAGCCAATAGGCATGTGATGGCACTTAATGCAATTTAAGCTTAAAATCCACCCTCCAAATTCCCTTGCTTGTGGAGAAGGTTAAGTTAAAACATATTAAGGAGCTAACTTGTGAATTTGGGAGCATTCTTGCCAATCAACGTTTTGTTAAGGGATTTGGTGAACAGATCGTGCTCGTGAAAACTTTTTGGTTTAATGGGTGGTGAAGCAAACAAATACAAGGACAAGTTAGTAAGGTGCAATCATGTGATAGGATCCCTTTTCTGACCAAGGTTCATTGTACCCGTGCTGACTATCATTACCGGTACCTTATTGCTATGGTATGATTTGCTTAGTATGGTGTGGTATGGCTCTTGTATCGACATTGGGTTGGGAGACCCTTTTCCCGTGCCTGGTCATGGTACCGCCGAAACTGGCGGCATGGGTTAGTACAACATGAAAATTGGGAGAATCAGTTGATTCCACCTGGTATAGGTTGGGTTGGCCTCTAAAAAAAAGAATTGTGCCAAACCTCGATATTTTATGGGTACCATACAAATATAGTATAATCTTCCAGTACAGAGCGTATGGGTCAGTATGGTGGACCATGCCTGATTGAATGAAATTAAAGATTGTGATTGTTGAAATGTCTATGATCTAATTAATATAGTTCATTCAGAAGAATGCTTATTTTTGTTCCTGAGCTTGGCATGTTGCTCTGGGCAAGTGCTTTGTAGGTTGTACAATAAACCCTAGAAAAATGTTCTCGACCTTATCATAACACATTTATCATACCAAATTATATTATTAAATAAAATAAGATCCAGAAAATGATTTAAAAGCCACTTTCAAATATTTTATAAAAGAACAATCTTGGTATTTTTGCTCTATTTTGTGTCTTTTAGATTTTATAAATCATATAAGATGGAATACATAAATCTTCTTGATTTAATTTGGACAAATCTGATGCACCAATCATTCATTTAAAAAGTTGAATACTATTAATAATGCCCATCAGATTCATTAAACTTATAAATGGATTAACCTTATTATATATCTCCATTGATGTTATCACAAAAGAATCCTCCAATTGAATTTTTAAGAATTTTTTGGACAAATGTTACTTAAATCTAATAAAAAACTGTATCCATGTATTTACATGCTTCAAGCCTGAGAGATGTAGCTTGGTTAAGTGAAACTCTAATTTGTTTCCCTTTCTATTGTTGAAAAATATAACATGGTTTTAGATTCATTAAAAAATCCATCCTTGGATTCAATAATGCCATATACAAGTACTTGTTCTAGTGTGGTTCAAGGATAATGGTTTTAGGCCAATCCATATTTTTAGGAAATTCAATGATGAGATGTATCCAACATGGAGGATCTTTGTTTTTTCATATTTGTATTATACTTCAAAGAAAATTATGGGATAAAAGTAATAAAAACATAATGTTAAGCTGCTTTCTTTGGCCCAAGCAAACATGATAAAACATTGAACTCTAATCTGTGACAATCATTAAATTTTTAGCTAAAATATCTGCTTGGATTCCTCATATATCAACTGAAATTACACAAGTAATTATTAAACCTATATAAAAGAATTTTATTTTGACTTTTAGTTTATTAAGGCCTTGTTTGGTTTTGGGATACTTTCATCTGTGTTTAGTGGTATAACTTACGCAAATTTGAGTCTTCACTGGACTAAATATATTCTGCCATCTTTCTGGAATACTTTTATCAAGGTTACATGTAAGCAAAAAGGTTTTTTGAAATCCCCCTTTCTTCCACCAACTTTATTTTGGAGCTTATATTGTTGTTTGGTGGAATAACACGAGATAATTGGGGTTTATTCCAGTTCATTCTACATTATCCTTGAATTAAACAAGTTCAGATAACTGTTTGTTTTAATGTCTTAGCTACGTGGCCTATTAGCTAGTCATATAACAAAAAAGACAGGTTAGGACAAGAGGATAAAGGGTAGGTCACCTTGTCCGCCCCACCCTTATTCACCCTTTTCTTGCCTTATTCCCACCTTTCTCCGCTTCCTTTCCTCCCTCCCCCTCCCCTGCTCTATTTCTCTTCATTCTTCATGCCATAATTGTGCTCTCTATCCCATCTACAGGATGCACAAAAGGAATATCAACCTGTGAGCAGTGCCTTAGTGGCAACACTGCAGGCCTGCTGGCCTTCCCCTCCCCAGTTCTCCTGTCTGCATCATCATACATTTAGTCAATGTACTTATTTTATTTTTGTTCCTGTAAAGCTAGATGCTCCTGAGTTTCTACTAAAAGTTAATCTGCTTGGAGGCTTACAACCTTCATGTGCAGAGGTCTAGAGTAAGATAATTTGCAGTATAGCATGGAGTTGATTAATACAACATCTGACCACGATGTTCATGATGGTTCCCTATAACTGCAAAACATTGAATTGCAAACTTACACAAGGCTCTCTTCAACTTAATGCATCAAAAGTCTTCACATACAGAAGTAGTATTTTACAGGCACCGAATCATCTCCATAAACGGTTAAACTTTCTGAATCTCTTATGCTTCAAGAACCACCAGAAATCATCAGAATCGAGCTCAACCATGATGGTGACAATAGTTATGCACGGCTTGCTTTTGATAACTGCAGGTCTGCCAGCTCCAAGGGGCATCTGGCCATTCAAATACTAATTATCTTGTGAGCTCTCAAGGGTGTGTCAGGCACCATTGTGTGCGAATTATACCACTTGGATTAGGCACGAATTATACTGCTTGGACCAGGCACCTGAGGCCTCTGCAATATTTGTCGTAAATAATGATCTACTTGATCTTGCTGTACGACCTGAAGGCCGAGGTGGGAATCACTGGCTTTGGGCGGTGCTGTTGAAATCACTGGCTCATGGGATCACGTCATACAATGCTCGGACCTTTCATGGAGAGCACAGCATTGGTGTCAAAGAGGGAAATGAGATAGAGCAGGAGATTAGAAAGGGAAGAGCATGGAATTCCGTGTGGGCCCGAACCATCTAATACACTTCGTACCATATCATACTGGTAGTGTCTTGGTACCCCGAACCATCATGTACTGACATAGACGTACTGTACCATACCGCATTTCGATACTACAATGGGTTTTAACTGGTACAGGGTCCGGTACCGAGGCTGCGAACCTTGGGATGGTGGAGGAATGGATGCATAGAGGAGGGGAAAAAGTGGAGCAAGAGATGAGAAGAAAGAGAAGGAGATGATGTGTGCATGGAGGAGGAAAGAAGGGCATTGTTTCTCTCATTTTGCCTTGGTGACCAGGCGTTAGCGGAAGGTCCTGCTATTGAATCCAAAGGCTCTCAGATCAGTAGGAGGTAGACTCCCCAACCCCCCCCCCCCTCCTTCTCTCTCCACCCCTGTGTGTATGCACTTGCATGCTTTAGGATTGATGCTTTGAGTTACTAGTAGAAACAAAAAAAGAAAAGGTAAATGAAGCAAATTCAGGTGCAGATAGGACTCACTATTTCTAGGCATTTGACTTTTGGACCCACCCTCGCCAGATGATATTACTTCCTGTCTGCACATTTGAAGTGGCTTACTGCATGTGTTTTAGCTGCATACAGTGAACGACTGTCTTAACATTTCATCTGATATCAGCTTTTCTTGAAATTGTGATTGGCTTAGTTTGAAATTTACTGTCTGTAAAAAAGATATTGAGGCTAAAACCATTCTTGATTCAAGCTCAATTTGCATCTTTTTTTTAAAAAAAATTATTATTAAGTTGTTTATGCCTGGTGTATTGCATTTATCATACCATTATTTGCTGTGGGATGGGCTGTTGAATTTGTATAAAAGCATCAGTAACACAATGGTTGCTTCTCAAATTACAAACTTAAAAAAATGATATATTTGATACTATTTTTTATGTATGAATCCTCTGCAGTTGGAGGCCTGTGCCCATCCATTCTTTGATGAGTTGAGGGACCCCAACACCCGTCTGCCAAATGGACGCCCCCTACCCCCTTTATTTAACTTCACACCGCAAGGTAAAATATTTTACTGCCATTTTTCCTTGATTGTTATCTCACAAAATGTTCCAAGTTCATTCTTGTGTCTTGCAGAGCTTAAAGATGATTCTCCCGAACTCATTCAGCGCCTCATTCCCGAGCATGTAAAGAAATAAATGCACAAAACAGCATCCAAGTGTTCTGGTGTTAAATCTTCTGGATAGCAAATTCCATGATATATCAAGTATGGAGCCCAGAAGTGACTGATCAGTTTGTGATTTTATCAGAAGAGGAGAAGGGTTGGAGGGGGATATTCATAAACAGTCAAATCTTTGCACCGTGGCAGATCTCAAGATGACTTCGTGCACATAGGGTAGGCATGAGATGATCTGGCTTTTGTCCATCTATATTTAAGTGTACTCTGAGGCAGGTAGCTCACATACCGGCTTCTGTAGCCCCGGACATGATGTTGCAACAGTGCTGGTTTGTAGAAATTTTATGTAAATGTATCGATGAAGAGTTTCAAATGTTTTTTCTGAGAACTAGATTACGCTGTTTCTGTCGTGGTTTCTAAATGTGGAGCGTATTCCAGGTATTTTGGTTGAGGACAGTAGGTAATTTCAAAAATACAATGTGTTCATCAGCCGTCTTAAGGTTTCTGTAGTGTGATGCTTGGGAGGACTACTGAAAAGTGCATTTGTATCTTCAAGTAACCAGGTGCAATTCATAATCACCATTCTGCAGTTGTTATCTAAGTGCTGGTCAAGGATTTGCTCTTCTTGTGGAAATCTCTGAGCAAGGACTTAAAAAAAAGGAGGTCGAGGTGTCCCGGACTCTTCTCGACAAAAAGAAGTAAACTGAAATTTTATACAGGTTCCTATCATTGCCAGGAAGATGGCCCTGAGAGCTGTTGCAGGTTTCCATTAAACACGTGTTGGTGAATCCCATTTTCTTATGCTCTTTAGATGTGGTGAAGTTCCATCATATCAACTTTGTTATCGATGACATTCATGGGGCCTTCGGTAGAGTTCTGCGTCAAGCTCCGTTGCATGCAGATTGAAGTAATACTTGTCTCTTTTTTCTACACCGCGCGCGGTGTGCGCGATCGCACACCGCGCGCGGTGATTGGTGCGCGTGGGGGCCCGGAAGGAAAAAAAAAATGTTTTTTTTTGGGGCGCTGCCTCCGTGTCTTTTAAGTTTCGGTCCGGAAAAGTATGTAAGCAGCTGTAGCAGGAAAGTCTCCTGGGCCGTTCTCGGTTTGGGCAACCTCATTGTGGGCCTGTCATTTTATGTTAAGGCTTCCATGCATCCTGATGTGGGGAATGTTCTGGCTGATCTCGGTACCGCCTGAGGTAGACAAGTTCAGCATAGCCGACCTCTCTCAGGCATAGATGGATCTAAAACTACGATTATAAGATTACATCGGGCGACATGGCTAGTTGTTGCAGGCTGTTTAAGCCATGATTTGGCTGTTGTTAGCACATTCTTTGTGCATCATGGGAATGGTTACCAATCTTCCTCTATAAATAGAGAAACATGGAGGACTCTCAGATAAGACTTTCAAATCTTCCCTGATCTCAGTTCACTTTGATTCTACTAATCTCAGTTTGACCTTGGAGTTCAACAGCAGGTTGGCTTCTATGCTTTTCAATAGCAACGCTCATCCGGCTATGGTGCCATGAGATGGGATGAGTACATCAGGGATGGAACAGTACTTGAAATATCTTTCACCTCTTAGCAAAACGCTATGCTGTCCCCAACAGGCAACTCATTCCAAGGGTGAGATACACATGTCATCAATGGTTAAGCTCCAAGGATGTTATGTAGGGACTATTCGCTTATCAAAACTTCGGTTCCACTTGCATATTCTTAACAATACCAGCTTCCCTTTTCTATACCTTATGAGCAATAGCAATTTCAATATGAATAATTATATTAAAACGCTCAAACGATAAGATTTAGCACTTCAATAGCCAAGGGCACATGCTTCAGTAGCAGGCGCCCCATAGGCAGAAATTTCTATAGGAGCACTGCTAAACCTTTAATATAAGACTTGCTGATTGATAAGTTGCATTAAAACAGATAAATAAAAAGCCTGATGAATGGCTTCTACAAAAGCAATTGTTTGGTTATTTTTCATAAAATCTGTTTTACCAAAATTTACAAGTCATAAAACCCAAAAATTGAGTTTTATATAAATATTTATTCTGTAAAACATATTTTTCATAAAATATGTTTTACATAGGATCATGTTTTATAAATATCTTTTTTAATAAAGCTCACTAGCAAACAAACAGTACCTAAGGGTTTTTCATTTTGGCATTGTTCTTTCTGCCATATTTACCAAACTAGAATGCTGGATTACTTGCATTTCTCATAAATCCCAAAAGAAAAAAAAAATAAAAAAAAATAAATTCTCAAAATGATAAGAAAATATCATCCATCCATAGATCCTCTTATGAGCATTGCATATGGCACATGATTTCACTTAATTGATTATTTACATATTTTATTATGTATGTGCATATAATGCACATGTCATTGAACTAGTCATGTGAAGAGAGAAGGATATATTAAATCTTGTCACCAAAGACTTCCAACCCACCAAACATATTCTAGGTACGCCTGATGGTAGCGAGAACGGCACGATATCCTCAGAAGATAATCTTGAGAACGTATTAAAATATGTTTGCGATCAAAGGGCCAAGCCGTAGGCAACTTCCCATCTCATGTGCATTAGCATTATTTCTCGGCATTTAGTTGCATCAGAAGGTACACATATATTCCAACTCGGACCAAAATTTCAAACTTAGGCTAAATCCGCGTAGAACTCCGTGACTATCTAATCATCGTTTTTTTATTTTTATTTTTATATATTTTATTAAAATAAAATTTAGGTATCAATCGATTACAAATTCTGCACATTAATTTTCAATATTTTGAAGAAGCTGCCTTTTACTACAACATCATCAGCAACAAGAACTTCTGAAGAATTGGTCATACCAACAATTTCTTAACGGCATGGAAAGCTATCATGACACTTTTCTTCTTTATATATAGACATGACACGGAGATGACAGGTGTTGGGCACCCTTTTTCTTTTGGGGGGGGGCGTGAAGACCACCATACTACTTTCAAATTTCAACACGATAAGACAACTTGGCTGCGCCCATGTGTTTTGCGTTTTGAAAATTTAAGTCGTCAGGCAATACTGAATGACAAAAAAAAAAAAAGTATGAATGAAGACGTAAGGTTAGATGGTCTGATGCAACTACTAGGAAGGACTCTCATCAAAGGTCTTTGCCAGGGTCTTTTAGTGATTAGAACAAGAAAGGCCCAAGTCTCCCTTATACAAACAAGGATGAAAAATCCAAATTGATTTCATTCAGTCTATTGGAAGAAATATAACACTAACTACTGCACCAGCTGTAATATCTCTTTTATATATATATATATATATATATATATATATATATATATATATTATTATTATTATTATTATTAATATAGTCAATCCCCATCGGCCACATGACAGCACCAAAAAGATTATTAGCCTGATGATATACCAAGTACGATAACTAGCAATCATTGAAATCTAGGTCAGTAAAATATTGATCTAAAACTCTCTCCATATCAGGACCAAATATAATATGTTACTACTCTATTGATGATTCAGATCGGTAATACATCATATAGACAAGTCAGATCGATAAATTACTATCCTCAAAACTACGCCAAAACTCAAAAATTTGTTATCATTAAATAAGGTCAGTCTTTAATTGTCCTGCAAATGGCCACACAAGCGGAGATAGGTAATTCATCATCCTGGAGATTGACAATTCACCATTCTAACAATCTTCATTTAGGCAGATTGAAAGCTCTTCTATTGAAGTCAATTTACCATTGATCTAATCAGTGACCAGCGACAATATTACCCCAGAGCGAGATTGGCTAAAAGCCAACTTGCCAATGTGGTGTCCAACTCAGCATCGAAAAGAATCCAAAATTTTTCAATCTTCACATAGCTGTCATCCAATTAGGCTATAACTGTCTTTCAGTTATCCTACGACTTGGCTCCACATGGGCTAATGGTGTACAGTTGTCACCCAGCTGGTAGGTCTATTACAACAAACTAATGGTCTAACAAATTTCGAACGGTCTAAACGGCATAAGCGAGTTTTTTTTTATAAATAAAGGGACAGGATACCCTTTCGGAAAGTAAGTCTAAGTACAATATTCACAGAGTTGATACTCTGCTGAAATCAAATCTCGACTTTCTCACTGAAAGAAGATCAACTTCTTTTTTTACTCAAACCTCATTTTTCTTGCCTTCTAATCTTCTATTTTCACTGTATATTCTCAAGACTTCAGCTAACTTAAGCATCAGATAATTTTAAATCGAAGGGTATCTCACTGGTTCTTGAAATTTTCTTACAGATTAATCCATAATTTATATCGATCTAATCCGAATCGCCTCTCTAGCATAAATTTTTCTTAAAAATTTGAAACCTTACTATAATATATATATATATATATATGAAAGATCCAAATTGGTTTCATTCATAAAAACATATAGTAACACTAACTACTACTGCACTAGCTGTAATCTTTTTTGCTCTCTCTCTCTCTCATTCAGTTGAAGAATATGGTATCGCTGAGTACTGCACCAGCTGCCATGTGATATGATGCTTTTCACAACAAGCAGTCTAATTGCCCAAGAAGTGATCACCTTCTCCCCATCTGATGTCTTGTGATAAGATAATATATTAGCTTGGATGAGGCCATTAGCTTGAACCATATGTAGGAACCCATGTGCCTTCACAAGCCTAGCATCAAGAATCGATCTCTCTACTGCAACCATGTGCACAAAGGTTGGTGTAGGGGAACAAAAAGGTCAAAGCATGCTTCACTCGATGCCTTTATCTATTCCATCTGGTGCCGTGATTTAATTCTGGAATAGAGAAGGTCACGCCATATCTGAGTTATTGCTTGGAGGGCATATAAGGTCATAGAATCATCGTACAGACCAATAATTCTCTCTCCAGTATTTCTCAATTAATATAGATTTTTAGACTGCTTACTTTTTGGTCATGAAGTTTGTCGTAACTATAAAAATTTAGGTTCAAACCCGATCCAAATCCGACCCAAAGCCCGATTGGACCGACTCTACTTGCCGACAGGAAAGGACGCCTAGACAATGATGGATAATACTTTCTTTTCTCATTGCAAGGTGCAACATGGGGGGAAGGAGCGGAGTGATGGGCTGAGCTATAGAAAGATGCCAGAGGAGCCGTAGGGGAGTGCAGGATTGCGACGGGCTGTGAGGACATCGGAAGAGCTGCACGGGGGTATGGGGGTGCGACGGGCAGCGAGATGGCTAGAGGAGCCGCAGAGGGGCGGGATAGTGCAATGAACCACGGGGGTGCCGAAGAAGTCGCAAGGAGGGTGTGGAGGTGCAGCGTGAATGCGGGAGCTAGAGCTGGGTGTTCGAGGGAGGGCCAAGAGGAGAGGGGAGGGGTTCTGCATCGGAGGAGGGGGGTTTTGCACCAAGGCTGGAGGTGGAGGGTGGGATTTACGTTGAGGCCAAGAGGGTTGGGATGGGGGGCAAGAGGGGAAGGCGAGAAGCTTGGGGGGTGTTTTGCGGGGAGTTGGAACTCGGAAGAAGACGGAGGAGGGGTTTGCAATGATCGGAGCAAGGAGGAGGGGAGAGATAGGTGCTGGGTGGGTTTTAATTGGGCTCAAATTCGAGTCAAACTCAAGATAGGCTCAAACCCGATCTGAATAGTTTCGAGGAGAGCCCGAAGTCCAATTCAAAGCTGGCCTGATGGACTTCAGGCCAACTCGAGCCCATTTTCAACTCTAATCGCAAGACCAACATAAGTCGAATATTTAACAAGAAAACTAATCATCTGATTAAAATTTCCTCTGAACCTTCCTCTTTATTCTTCTTTCTTTTGACTTGAAAAGTGAAAGACTGAACAAAGTGCTGCATATTTTTTCAGAAACATGATTATAGAAAGTGAGATACCGATTAACAAGATAAAATACGGAGGCTTAGACGTTCACGGCCAATTACCAAACTATTTTTTAAACAAATAGTTCATTATATTGACTAGATAGTTCTATAAGCCTTTTTTTTTTTTTTTTTTTTTTAAAAAAAAAAGCTATCAAATGACATGCTCATCAACTACTTGCTACATGAAATTTACGAAATGTTCATTACATTGACTTTATAAATGCAGCTGTGTGATAGACAGGATATTGGGACTAACAACATTTTTTTTTTTTTTTTTTTTTTTGCCCTCTCTCTCTTTTTGTAATAAAAAGAATAGTGCTAGCATGCTGTAGAATAATGATAAAAAAAAAAGAGTCACCCAGCTTACTGAACCGTGATCATCTTACCATTTATCTAACCACTTCTATTGTTTTATGTACACCATCCAAGAGGGAAGCAATATGAATGTTACTAGCAACCCTGGGTGCAATTGTGGAAGCACGGTTAGTATTTTCCATTGACTCAATGTAGAAAAGATTTCTAACGAAAACAAAGTCCTAAAATGATGCAAGGCACCTGTTGAAAACCCCAAATTTCTCGGGCAGCTGTGAGATTAGCTAATTCAAGTTTTCGTTTTGGTAACTAATGGAATTCTAATTTTCTGACACAATTTCTTTCTTGGTTAGATCGAGGAAACTTGTTTGCAAGATTCAACGTCGTAATCTTTGAGAAGAGGGAAAAAAGGTTATAATATTTGTATTACCATTTTTCTCTCTTTTCTTTAAAAAAAAACAAATTAGCATCTTGTTTTAGTGATATTTGATTTAAATTTAAAACGTGGTCGACAATTTTAGTGCATTTGGGTAGGTAAGGAAAACTGATCTCCAAATAGGGCACTTGTCTTCGCTACCATATTCAAACTTCCACTTCCTTTGGCTGGGATCCACAGTGGGTTCCTTTTCCGTGCTTTTGCCCTTTTCCTCGAGGAGACCCACGGTCAATTTCAGGCTACCCCCACGCTTAAATTTTTTGTTCGACGTTACATTATTTAGTGGAACACTCTGTCTCCAGCTATCTCTAATAATAAGTTGAATCTATAAACAAATAGTTGATTATATTTAGTAAATATATATTATCCGACAATTGCCAGTTATTTAGATAAAGATTTTTAAGGCATGTTTTGTTCGTTGCTAGTACCAGAATAGGAATGGATTATAGTGGATGTCAGAATGATTATATCTTTTGTTGTGTTTGGATCTTCACCATAATCGAAATTAGAATCAAAGTAGAATTGAAAGTAAAATAGTAAAAATTAAATTTTAGAAGGTTGGATTTTTTTTTTTTTTTTTGGAATCAAAATGTTAATAAAACTCCTTCAAATTAAACTAAACGGTTAGAATGAAGATCATTTATTTCTATTTTTATTTTAATTTTAGAGTCCAACGCTTTCTAATCAAACATAATTTTACTATACATCTACTGATTTATGAAACTTAAAAATAAGTTATTTTTTAATCCTGAAATTGTGACCTACTTTCTAGTTTTTATTTTTATTTTTTTTTTTTTTGGGGGGGGGGTGGGGCAAAGACCCACTTTCCAAACCTTAATAGGCCTTTGAATGCCTGAAAACGATTCAAAGGTCCAGCAGCCACGTTTTCCTGCCCGCTACCCAGCTTACCAACTGGGATAAGCAAAACAAAGATACGACCAGCGACGGATGGACGAAGTGTGAGATCACAAACCACATAAAATATATGGCAAGATTCTTGAATCTGCCTCCCAGGGAACACAGAATTCTTGAAGGTCACTGGTTACAGATATTAGGTAAGTTGGGTAGGACACCTATGACCGTACCAGTGGGGTTGTTACTTTGGCAAAGAAGCAAACTCTAGTAAGCAACACAGGAAAAGGAAAAAAGCTGTGGGATATACAAAGCGTACATAAAAGCCATCCATTCCTAAGATGCCACGTGGAGATATTTTTTAAATAGTTATGGATATGTATTTTTTAATAATTATGATAGGTGAATTTCAAAATCCTATCAAGTAAAAATAAAAATATATTTATTAGATAGGGAATAATTATTGTTGTAGAGGCCACTAACTTCTTGGCCTGGATGTCAACCGAGCGGTCATCTTGGGACAGATCTTATATGCGAATCGAGCAGTTATATTGAGAGTTTACTGATGCATGGCACCCCTGGCCAATTGAATCCCCGGAATTGTTTCCATCGCTCGAACATGGGTTAAAATATTCACCACCAAAGATATATAGTTATGGTCCATAATAACTGCACCGCAGGCGAAATAACAGATCATAATGTATGCCCAAAAGTATCCACATCGTAAGCTTATTATTAAATATCATAACTAAAACTAAAAAATTCGAAGATAAAGATATATATATTTTTTTTGATTGTTTTCAAAATTTTAGCTAACTTAAATATAGAAGGAATCCCATCGATCAAACTCTACGAAAATTTTTGGTTATTTGTGGTCAAGTTTCTCTCTAATTTATCTCAAATTAATCAAATTTTACAGTAATAATTATGATAGATAAATTTTAAAAATTATTAATTAAAAATAAAATATATTTATTAGATGAGGATGATGCAGAAACGTTTCGCTTGCACCATCACGCAGCAATTAAACCCACAACTTTCCTCCTCCTTATATATTCGAACCCACCGCCGATCACATTCACACCCATCTAATTCAAAAAAAAAAAGAAAACAAAAAAGACCACCCACCAGCCGTCCCCTGCTCGGCCGTCGCCGAAAGAGACGTGGTGACCTCATCGAAGGGGAAGCGCTTCCGTGTAGGCGAAGCTTAAACCGTCGCCCTCCCCTTCCTCGGTTAGCGGGTCCCCGCTCCTTTCCCGCACGGTGTGACCTCCAAGGCGAGAGCGCGCGCGATAAAGCCACGGCCGCCGAGTCCGAGAAAGGTAATGCGTCACCGTGTGGACGGCTGAGATACTGTCGGCGTCTGGGATCCGATGGGGAACTCGCTGGGCTGCTCGGCCTCCGGCGAGCGGCTGGTCTCGGCGGCCAGGGACGGCGATCTGGTGGAGGCCCGGATGCTGTTGGAGTTTAACCCCTGCCTCGCTAAGTACTCCACTTTTGGTGGCCTCAATTCCCCACTCCACTTCGCCGCCGCCAAGGGCCACAACGAGGTCCTTTTTCCTCTATCTCTTTCTCTCTCTCGCTCGCAAAAAAGTTTCGATTTTTCTTTTTCTGAAGTTTTCCCCACCGTTTGTTGATTTGGTTCCTTGATCGTCTGATTAGATTGTTATGTTGCTGCTCGAGAAAGGCGCCGAGGTGAATTCGAGGAACTATTGTGGCCAGGTATCGAAAGATCAATTCCTTTGCCCATCAATTTTGGATCGCCCTCTTTTCATATCTTTAGATGTTTAAAGTTGTGCCTGTTTGTGTGTGCGTTTTATTTTTATTTGATTCTGTGATAAAGACGGCGTTGATGCAAGCTTGTCGGCATGGGCACTGGGAGGTGGTGCAGACTCTGCTGCTCTTCGAAAGCAATGTATGTATGAATTCATGAATGTGTTAGTGTTTCCTTCGTATTCTACCTCGTATGATTGGAAAATTAGAATCTTTTAGTGTGTGGAGTCATTATGAGAAATGGTTTGTGGGATTTGAAGGTTACCAGAGCCGACTACCTGAGCGGCAGGACAGCTCTCCACTTCGCTGCAGTGCATGGGCATGTAAGATGCATTAGGCTCCTGGTCGCCGACTTTGTCCCAAGTGCTCCCTATGATATGCCGGCTTTGTCGAAGCATGGAGGAGGCAAAGGGAGCAGCAAAGGCAGCAACCTGGATTCCTCTTCGGGGCGTAAACATGATCAATCGTGCGTCAATCTTTGTTTTAATGCTCGCATGATGCCTTAGCCCGCCCCGATATCTGAAAATTTCGTTAGAGTTCAGTGATGTTTTATTTGTTGCAGTGCGCTCTTGAGGTTTATAAACAAGCCAGCAGATGGTGGCATTACGGCTCTCCACATGGCAGCTCTAAACGGGTATTTTGATTGTGTACAGCTGTTGCTTGATTTAGGTGCCAATGTCTCGACAGTGACATTTCATTACGGCTCAACAATGAATTTGATAGGTATTCTTGAATTTTTAGTATACCGGGTATTGTTTGCTATTTGTTTACAAGGCAATGGTTTTTACTCATGGATGTGGCAGGCGCTCGAAGCACTCCATTGCATTATGCAGCTTGTGGAGGGAACCTTAAGTGTTGCCAGGTAAATCTGCTTGTACTTTTCTTTCTGTGAACATAACGTAAAATATCATCTCTATGTAAAATATCATCTCCATTAAGATACATGATTCCTTTTGATGTTTTTAGCTGTTTGATTTGAATCTATTTCTTTGTACAGATACTTCTTGCTAGAGGTGCCAGTAGGTTGACGTTAAATTGCAATGGGTAAATGTTACTTATTTGTAAATTAATGTTAACAACCATAGTAACTATCTCTTCTTACAAGTGGATTCTTTTTTCCCTGATGTTTAAACAATAATATTTTTGTTTTGTATTTTTTCAGGTGGCTTCCACTTGACATTGCTAGGATATGGAGACATGACTGGCTGGAGCCATTACTATCACCCAAGTCTGCTTCAGTCGTACCAACATTCCCCCCATCAAACTATCTTTCCTTACCTCTTATGAGCATAGTTAATATAGCAAGGTATAATGGTGGTTGTTTATATTTGTCCTCTCGCTTACAACTTTTCACTGAAAGTAGCATTCTTGTCAGGTATCATGTTCATTTTTGATTTAGAAGTTACTTCTTTTGCATATATTATCTAAGAGAGTCAGTAGATCAATTTCATTCTGTCCATAAAAAGCTTCATCATCAAGCAACTTAGGTTAGAAACTGTTTGCTTGCAAGTTGAATATGCTGGAACAAGTGTGGCATGTTACCATTCCTCGAGAAATATTACATCTTACAGTACAATTTTTGTTATTTATCAAAATTATGGATATCTGTTATTACTTAAGTTTGTTGCATCATACATTCATGGAGTAATGAAATTAAGAGCCTGAGAATTTGCAGATATTTTATTGAAAATCATGAATTGGTGGTAACAAATGAAGCAATTGTCTTAGCCTCTTAGGTATTGTATGTTAAACCAAGGCCAAAAATGGTTTGTGTTGTATGGCTTTGAAGTTATATCTTGAGGAGCATTTGAGTGCATGTGGGTTAGACAAAACAATTTTGACCAAATTCAAAAGGAGAGAAGAACCTATGTGCATTTGATCTCTAATATGCGCCTTTTGAACTTCACCCTCCTACCCTTCATATTGGCCCTATGTGCATTGTTGCTTCAAGGGGGGCCCATGCATTAATTGCAAAGGTATCCTCCACATTGCTTCAACGTGAGAGGAACTTCTATATATTTTTTTTTCTGAAACCATTTATAATAAGCCAATATGGAATTTATCTATGTTAGCTTTGTTTTTCATTCTGAGGGGATGGGAAAGATGATAGTGAAATTATTTTCCCTCTTAGAAGAAGAGGAAGCTATGGTAAGGGTGATGAGAATTTTTTCTTAAAAATTAAATAAATATTAGTTCATGACATGAGGTGAGAAAAGGAGTTTTTGGATATTTAGATTAGAATACGGACTTTCCTAATATGCTTTGGATGTAGCTCATATCTCTTTATTCTTCTTTTTCTTTTACAGATGAATAAGGTTAGGAATGATAGATAATTCAGGCTTGAGGGTTTGCGTCTATAAGCTTGAAAATTTTATAGCTGAATTTAAGTTTATTAGATGATTATAGATATATTTAACTATTTATGAATTCTAGGACATGGGTTTTGGTATTTGATTTTGGATTTAGATGCTTTGAACCCTTGTTGGTTTAATTAATGATTCGAATTGACCCTCTTTATTACATTTTATTTGTGATGGATCTTTTGTTCTATTCAAGATTATGAATATTGGCTTCGTGTTATTGTGGGCTGCACCCTTTGGTAGTTTGGCCATAGATTTGGGACGCTACATTTTAGACGGAGGGTATCCAGTTGTCCCATCCCATTCTTGTGAGAAAATGGGAAACCTATCTAAGTGGGGAAAGAAGAAGAAAGAGGAAAGAAAGAAAGAGAGGAAAGACGTAGAAAAGGAAAAAGTGAAAGGAGAAGAGAATATGAAAAAGAAAACAAAGAAAGGAAGGGAGAAGAAAAAGAAAGAAAGAAAACAAGGAAGAAAGGAAAGAGAAGAAGAAAAAGAAAAAAGAATTAGAGGAACGGATAAGAGAGAAAAAAGAAAGGAACAAAAGAAGATGGAAGAAAAAAAGAAACGAAAGAAAGAAGAAGGTAAGAGAGATAGAAGATATCTACCGAGATTGATAACTAAGACTTCCGCTAGGACAGGGTGGAACAGCAGAGCATCATGTTGTATGGGGAAACTGGGATACCACCTCCCCATGGGATTTAAAACCTTATTTAGAGGATTGGCCGAATGCTCAATAATGATCTTTGGTCATCATAGAATGCTATAACTAAAATGGCACATTCCATATCTGTTAGGATTCTTTAAGACTTTTTTTTGTAGAATATAGTATTTTCCTTTTCAAGTTCAACATTTTTGTGATAGTTACAATAACTGAAAATAGGAACCATGAAGAAATTTTAGGGAGAGAGACTACCATGTAAATCTTGAGTAAGGGGGGCCACCTAGAATTTTGGTAGGAGATTATAAAGACATTAAGATCTTTGGGGACCTTGACTCTGGCCATGACCTCCTTGGATCCACCTCTCTTATGCGTGCCATTCTGAAAGGATTATTTATCTGGTATTCTCTGATGCTGAACATGCTTCTGTTTTTTGAGGACCTAGTTCATTAGATTATATCTGAATCTATACATGATCTGTACCTGCAAAGTTGTAAAATTGCATATCAAATCTTGATTAACTCAAAAATCTTGATGTAGAAAAATCAAAATATCATGCTAGCTTGATGCTTTCTATTTCCTTCTTGGAAACCAATCCTTGATTATGATCCTTTTTGCAATTCCTAGAAATGCGTCAAATCCAACCTGCAATTGTTGAATCCTAATACGTAAGGTTGTGCAAGTACATGCCTGTTTATGAACCAAAATAAATTTTCAAAGTTGGTTCTAGAATTTGGATCTGAATCAAGTCAATTGGGGCTTCAAGAAACAAGATCTGAAATCTTATCAAGCTTGTAGTTTCAGATTTTGCTGAATTAAAAGAGAAAAACTTGATTTGAAGTAATAGAACATGCACAAAGATGCGAATCAATGTTCCTAATTCGTGACTAATGAATTTATTAATAAAAAGCTTTCACTGCCAATCTCATTAATATCATCAAATTATCATTTAACTAAATTTCAGATATTTCAATCACTTCTCGTTTATAAACATCAAGCGGTCATGAAATGGACAAATTTTCTCCATTTTCATAGGATGCATGTGGGCGAAATCATATTCACAGTTTGAAGAATCAGTTCGAAAGTATCAGACCTGTAAATTTAGTGAGTTGACAGGATTGGAAAGTGACCTGGAAGCATTTGAAAGATAATAATATAAACAAATTATAGCATCTTTGGGTATATTCTCACTTATCATTTTCTTTATGAAAACATGGTTGAATTGCCAAAATATATGAAAATTCATGATTATTAAGTTGCCAAGTACTCTTTTGTTGTTGGTTCTCATCTTATACATCAAGGTGGTTTGCAGGAAATCAGGATTATAATCAAAGATCGACTGACAGATTTTGAGTGTCAATTCTTGTAGGAGAAGGTTTTATTTCAACAGAATCATCGTAATTAGATAGGTCAATCATCTTTAAAGACTTTCAGGTTAGTCTGAACAAAGAGTAATCCTGACATGGAAATGCATGAATGATAAAATCTTATAATACAATATAAATAAACTTTAAAAGAGTTGTCCTGTTCATTTAGACTTGTCTTGTACAGCCTAAATCAGTTTTGTTATATACTACTTTCTTTTCTTTTACATCCCTTCCGTGTCAAAAGGATTACATACGATAGTGAGTGTAGTTTGGTCTTGATGTATGAGGTGATAAGATTTGTTCAGAGTCTAAAATTTGAATAAAAACCAACACATCTGCTCTACAAACTAGGGTCTGCTATCTCGATATCAGGTACTGTATCGGTACCTTACTAGTTTGGTACGGTATGTATCTTATGCCGAAATAGCTTCCAAACAATTTTTCTCAATTTTTATCTCGGTATGTGATCCGTCGTTGGTCGAAGGGTACCCCAAGGCCCAACGAGGAAGACTTCATGTCGGAGAGATATTATGAGAAAAGAACGGAGAATTCTGTCTTTCATTCATCTTTTGGCGTCTTTTTTATAGAATAAGAGAGCCATCCTTTACAACCTATATCTTTTATTTTGGAAAAAGAAATTAATCTCATATCCCTTATTTTGGAAAACCAAATTAAGAAATAGTTGTTGGACCCTTTCCTCTCTTGTACACTTACTAAACAAGAGAAATAATATGTTGAAAAGCATATACTAAAACAGGAAATAATATGCTGAAAAAGCACATACTAAAACAGACGATCCCAACAATTTTCAAACAAGAAGATACGAAATATTGACCCGAGATTCTCCCAGATCAAGGCTCCCCCAATTAGGGGTTTCAAGTTCTCTTGAAACTTAGAATTGCAAATGAGGAAATCTGGCCTCGCCAGCTTCCTTGGTGAACCACTCTGATGCACTCGACTTTTATCCCTTGCGCCCAATGCGGTAGGAAGTCCTATCCCCACGCCGTGTAGTAGTGGTCTTCTTTTCAAGAATTGTATCTTCCTTAAGAATATCTTCTCGCTCCAAAGCAAGATCATCAATAGAAGGTATCAACTCACTGGGTTCGTCATCAAGCATGGAAGGTTCAAACGGCTTCAAGTACTCCATGTTGATGACGGAGTATATCTCCATGTAAGGTGGAAGCTCGAGTTGATATGCATTGTTTTCAATCCGTTTGAGGATTTTGAAGGGTCCATAGCGGATTGGCTTGAGCTTCTTGCCTTCTCTCTTGAGTCTTTCCTTGCCCAAATGTAGCCATACTAGATCACCAACTTGGTAGTCACCCTGTACTCGGTGCTTGTCATGCCTTTACTTGTATTTTTGTTGGATCTTTTGCAGTTGTTGCTCCACGTCAGCATGAACTTTTTGAATGCCTTCAAAGAACTTTTTGGCTCGATTTGCTTCAGATTCATTGTTGGGATTTGTAGAAGAGCCTATTGCAATTTGCATATCAAAAGAACTTTGCGGTAAATACCCCAAACATATCTCAAAAGGTGACTTATTGGTGGAGTTATGGATGGCACGATTGAAAGCAAATTGAATTTAGGGAAGACTCTCATCCCATATTTTCGGATGTTTTGAATTGTAACCTCTCAAAAGATGCACCATTGTTTGGTTGATAACCTCCGTTTGTCCATCAGCTTGAGGATGAAACGTCATGCTTCTTTGTAATCGTGTATCCATCATCGACCACAAAGCTTTCCAAAAGCTACTCAAGAATCGAGTATCTCGATCGGAGATAATAGAGCTAGGAAGGCCAAAATGTATCCACACATGTCGAAAAAAGAATCGTGCCGCTTCTTCTCCGGTAATGGTCTTTTTACACGGTATGAGTTTCACCATTTTTAAGAACCGATCTACAATCACGAAGAGATAATCGTAACCTCTCTTAGTTCTCGGCAATCCTCCCAAGAAATTCATAGAAATACTTTCCCACGGACGGGTTGGTACAGGCAAAGAAATGTATAATCCCACTTTTCGGTTAGAGGACTTAGAGGTGCTACACAATACACATCCTCTCATGAACTTCATCACATTTTGTTGCATCTTGGGCCAATAGACATACCTCTGTAAATTTTGGAGAGTTTTGGTAATCCCGAAGTGTCCAGCAACCTTGAAGGTGTGGGCTTCTCGCATCCAATGCATCAGATCATCTTTTAATATGCATAGTTGTTTGCCTTTGTAGAGTAGACCCTGTTTTTGTACAAATTCACTTGGAACGCCCTTCTTGACTCCTAAAAGGGTTTTGAGGTTTGGATCAGTAGCATAGAGGGCCGTCAATTTCTTTTGTTCGGATGGTAGAACCTTCATAAATGTTGACAAACATAGAGACGCGATCGGTGGTCGAGATAGTATGTCGGTAAGCTTATTGAGAACGCCTCTCTTGTATTTGATCACAAGGTTAAATTATTAGAGGTAAGTCATCCACTTCATATGGCATGCTTGCTGCAACCTTGATTATGTTTGAAGGTATTGAAGTGGTCGATGGTCGGTATGCATGATCGTCTTCTTTCCGAGAATGTAAGCTTGCCAATGTTTGACTGCTTGGTGTAGAGCCAATAGTTCTTTGTCATATGTTGGATAATTCTTCTGAGAGCTTTAGAACATTTTCGAATGATATGCCATGGGCCTCCCGTCTTGTAGAAGAACCGCTCCTATGGCATATCTCGATGCGTCAGCTTCGAGCTCAAATGGACGTTGAAGGTTTGGCAAGGCTAGGACTGGAGCCTCGCTTATCTTCTTCTTCAAGAAGAGGAAAGTCTCTTCATGCTTCGGCGTTCACTCAAATCTTTGATTAGCTCTTATAATTGCATGCAGAGGTGCGGCTAAAATGAAGAAATTTTGGATGAATTTTTGGACATATTGACATGCACCCATAAAACTCCATACCTCCGTCACCGTTCTTGGTCTAGGCCACTCTCGGATTATTTTAGTTTTCTCCGGATCTATTTGAATGTTACCATTGCCTATAACAAAGCCAAGATAAATAAGAGAATTTCTACCAAAATTACATTTCTTATGATTGAGGCGGAATTGGTGCTGTAGAAGAAGCTTAAACACCCTTTCAATGTGCTCTAGATGTTCCTTCCACGACCGGCTATATATGAGAATATTATTGAGGTAGGCAATCACAAAGTCGTCGATAAAGGGCTGTAAGACATCGTTCATCAACCGCATGAATGTTGCTGGTGCATTACACAAATCGAATGGCATCATAAGCCACTCAAATAGGCCTTGTCGAGTCTTAAATGCCGTCTTCCATATGTCCTCTTCCTTGATTCGGACTTGGTGGTAGCCGGACTTCAAGTCAAGCTTTGTAAAGACGGTAGTATGCTTCAACTGGTCCAATAATTCATTAATCCTCAGTAGAGGGTACCGATTCTTGATGGTAATTTTGTTGAGTGCCCGGTAGTCTACGCACATGCGCCAAGTACCATCCTTCTTTGGGACCATGACCTCCGGAGATCCGCATGGGGAAGAACTTGGTTGTATGACACCATTCTCGATCAACTCGGCTACTTGGCATCGAATTTCTTCATTCTCCATCATCGAATTTCAATACATGCTTAGGTTGGGGAGCGATGCATCGGATACTAGGTGAATCTCATGCTCAACCGCCCGTCAGGGCGGAAGTCCCTGATTCTCCTTAAATAGGGGCTGATATTTGTTGAGGGCTAGCAAGTCGCTGTCCATCCCTTTCTCGGCCATAGCAAAGGTCCATATACGACTTCCCTCAATCAGTCGGATAAGCATGAGGAAGAAGGGCTACCTCGAATTGACCATCCTCTTTGCTTGTGCGATTGACACCATATCAACTCGTTCTTGTGCTTCATTGCTTGTCATGAGGTACTTCTTCCCATCTTTGATGAGTTGGTACCAGTGTGAGCGGCGATGGTAAATAACATCTCGCTCCCACAGGTATGGGCTTTCGAGAATAAGTTGACATACATCTAATTGCACAACTTCATAAAGGACCTCATCAATAAATTGACAGGTAATCGCAAAACGCACCTTGCATTGTTAATCAATTTTGAACTTTACATCCTTATTGATCCATCCAAGAGGATAAGGGTGAGGGTGAAGTGTTGTCTCCAAACTGAGTTTTTGCACAAGGCTTGTGGAAATAAGATTTTTTTGGCTTCCGGTGTCAATAAGGGCATCCACGACGTTTTGCTTCACTTGAATCTTCAAGGTGAACAATGCCTCTTGGTCTTGGATGGATGATTCCGGACCCGTACCTATCACCTTCGGCTTAGCCATCAATGATAGACTTGGGTCCGCCATCTTGATCAGGAGTGTGGCATTGTCCTCCATTGCTACGCCGGTGGTTTGCTTGCCAACGTCATCCTTACGCCACTTTTTGGGGAAAAGATCAGGGTGAACCTTCCAGCACTTGTCTCGGGTATGGCCAAAGATCTTACAATGGTCGCAATACTTTTCGTTGTCCTTTTTGGAGGGGATAGAAGGTCTGGATTCTCCTCCCAGTGTCTTCTTCTTCTTCTTCATCTTCTTGGATTTTCAATAATTTTTATTTTCTCCCGTGGACTTGTCGCCTTGGGGCTTGTTTTTCCTTTCTATGGCCATCGTCATATTGCTAGCACTTGAAATATCGGTGACTTTGAACAGGGCCAATTCGGCGTTGATTGAGTAGTGAAGGCTGGCCATATATTTGGTAAGAGAGGAGCTATCTTCAAGGGCGACACCAAGGGCCATAGCATGTCGTCGAAACTCCGTAGTGTACTCTTGTACCGTTTGATCCTTTCTTTGTCGAAGATAGTACCACTTTTTCCATCGTTCCTCCATGTAATCCATTGGATAAAATTCTTGTTGAATAAGACGTTTGAAGAGCGCCCATGTCATCTCTTCAAGGCTATAAACCTTCAAGTAGGTATTCCACCAAACAAGAGCATGGTGAGACAATTTTAATCATACAAATGATACCTTTTCTTCGGTGGAATAGCCATAGAGGTTGAAGTAGGTCTCTACTTGGTCGATCCATGCATCTAGCTTTTCGGCATCGATTGAGCCATCAAAAGTTGGGATCTCAATCTTTGTTTCAACCCGAAAAGACCAAGAGATCTCCTCTATCTTTTTCCCTTTTCCATGGTCAGGAATATCTTGTCGGGTAATAGAGGCTGAATCATCCCATTCTCTTGATGTTGCTTTTGCTTGGGAAGCGATTCACTTTACGATGGTCTCCATCTTGTGGGTTAAGGATGAGACTTGGGCAGCCAAATCCCCTATGGAAGAAGGCGAATCTGTCATAGATGCAGTCTCGTCGATTGCGTCCTGAATCGCTTGATCGTTCTCCGACTCGTACTGTATTTCGTTAGTGGATCATTGACTCCTTGTCTTTACCATCCATGGCGGGATCTATGCTCTAATACCGCTTGATCCGTCGTTGGTCGGAGGGTACCCCAAGGTCCAACGAGGAAGACTTCGTGTCGGAGAGATATTATGAGAAAAGAACGGAGTATTCTATCTTTTATTCATCTTTTAGCATCTCTTTTATAGAATAAGAGAGCCATCCATTACAACCCTTATCTTTTATTTTGGGAAAACAAATTAATCTCATATCCCTTATTTTTGAAAACCAAATTAAGGAATAGTTGTTGGATCCTTTCCTCTCTTGTAGACTTACCAAACAAGAAAAATAATATGCTTACAAAGCACATACTAAAACAGAAAATAATATACTGAAAAAGCATATACTAAAACACACAACCCTAACAATTTTCAAATAAGAAAATATGAAATATTGACCCGAAATCCTCCCGGATCAGTATGCCTCGGTACAAGTTGATACGGGTTGATATGCCTCGGTCGAGGCAATATGTTGCGGTATGGTGGTACAAGGCTTGTACCGACTCGAAGTGGGGTTTTGTACTGGTTTCCTTCTAGTACGGTGCCAGGCAGTATGGCAGACCATGCTATAAATTCTTTTCTTTTAGGCTGCATTTGACTTTTACAAGTTAGATTCAATATAATTCATTATTCTGGACTAGTTGTAATCAATTCAATTTGATATAGTTTTGCCCATCGCATGCCTGCCAATTTTGGAAGTGAATGTTCTGAACTCAAGATTGACTTCCAAATTCTTGGTACATGTTAGGTTCAAATCGTGTTGCAAATGTTGTGGGATTTTTTTTTTTTTTTTTTGTAATCTTCATCACATGTAAATTGAAACAAAAATTAAAATTATGACTCCTTATGAACAAGGTGACTTGATACCCAAAAATGTCAAAAATACAGTTACCAGAAAACTCTAATATATTAACTTTTAAGTTAATAGAATACCTAGTTCCTATTAATCATCAACTAAGATAATTGTGGTTCCAAATAGTTAATCACATACCATGTTAACTATCAGTTATATTCTTTTGGAGATTCTATTGAGTTTGCATTAGATAGTAAAGTGCTAACCGCAATCACCCAAGCATTTATATTCTGTTTGTCACTTCCATTTTTGGTACATGAGAAAATGGTCTTGGTACATTTTTGCATTCAAAGAATATTCAGAACAAGAGCTTAGCAAGCAGCCAAACAAAATAAATTAATAAATGATGAAAAAATAAGAAATGAAATAGAATGCTGATAGAAAGAGTTGCTGTGAAGTTATCTAGACTACCATGTACCATCAGTTTTCCGACTTTTTTGTTCTGGCATTTCCCACTTCTATGTACTATAGTAGCCTTCTGAACCAATTTGGAATAATCTTATCCCAGCTAATTTTGGGTCAACTTTGTAGGAATTAGTACTAAATTTCATCTCCAGCAGCTTTTCACACTAGTTTGTCTATTCTCCTTGTTCTTTCGAAGTTTCTCTCAAATTTATGGTACTGGAACACTTGAGCACCATCCATGTACATCTCACTAGGCCGTTCCATCCATTCAAATTTGGTGAGGCAACATCTTATTTGTGGTGAAAATTGATGTCATACATGCAGATCAGGATGAGTAGGTGTAGCACAGAAGACAGATCAAGTATATGGAGACAATATATCAGGCGCCCCGCAAATGCAGATGAAGCATTAAGCGAACAATGTATCAGGGTGCATGAGTGGCTGATTAGGTGACTTTATATTAAGCCCATCTAGATCAGAGATAATAGTTTTATCTAGTGTAGAAGGCATGGATTAAGAGATTAAAGAGGGGGGATAGGTGTTCTAGAGAATAAAAGGCAGATTTGGTTTTCTATTTCAAGAATATGCTTCACAAAGTCAATGGTTCTAGCATGTATGCTAGATCAATCTCTATCTTTTCAGTTTGCATCTGAATTCTGCATTAAATATTACCAGGTTACAATTGTCAAGTTGATATAAATTGCTACTGATCAGATACAAAAATAGTCAATGACATTTATTTAATAATTAGTTTATTAATTATCTCTTTCTTTAGAATAAACAAATAAAATTTCTATGAAAAAGCTCATCTAGAATTTGGGTGCTTATATTATTTATATATGTTTGACTGTTATAACTATCCAATGATACATATATAGCAATAACCATCATGTGGCACCCCTCTGCAGAGAATGTGGCTTGCAATCCTCAACAGCCTTTTGTGATGAAAGTGATCCCTGTGCTGTTTGTCTGGAAAGAGCCTGCAGTGTAGCAGCTGAAGGTAAGACTGAGACACTCCCTCCCAACCCTCCTCCCAATTATTATAAGACTGAAGTCATGGATTATCTAGTCTCCTCTTTTACTTGTTGTAGTAGGCCAACAGTAACAAATGTGTGATCCATGTTATAGACACATAGCAATGTGTAGTATCTAAGTTTGTATTACTAGGATATCTGACTTATCCACTTCAAGGAGATTTTGTTTTTGCTTCACATCAGAAAATCCAGCTGCCGGAAGACAACAACACTGGTGGTGGCAAATGATCATGAACTTTTAATGATGAACATGATTGGACAATTTGATGCAAAACGATCAATGCATAGTTTTTGCTCATTGTAGAGTTACTTAGTAGGCATGCTTATAAGTGTATCTTGGAAGACAGATTTCAAGAGGCATGTAACACATTACTATGCTAATTATGACAAAAGTCATATATATTGTTATAGTGCAAAATATATTATATAATGTGTAATAATATATAATTATTTGTGATACATATATGTTTGTATTATGTTTGTGTTAGGATTGCAGCAAGGTAATAGACTGCAAAATTAAAGAAAAACATTTACAGCTTGTAAGTTGTGTAATAATGGATAAACACTACCCTGAAACTGCCCCACAACCTCTATAATAAAATAAAGTAGCTCTTAGTAAATCATACATGGTATGTGGACATAGGAGCAGCACCCTGTGATGTCATATGATAGTCCAATATCTGAAAAATGGGGTGTAGCAGTGAGAGAACTATGGTTAGATGGTGATGGAAGACATAATAAGTCAATCCTATTATTTCATGTACATTCATATAGTTTTTGTATAGTTCTTGTTTGTGTTGAAAACAGAGAACTTTATGCTTAAAGAATGAACTGCAAGTTAGTGAGGTGTTAGAATCTGATGAATAAAAAGCATGGAAGAAACACTAGTGAAAGGAAGAGAAAACTAATGGATTTATAAGATGGTATTTTATGGAAAACATCAGCTTATGGAGGAAAAAAATTACTAAATATAGAATCCAGTGAATGGAAAGGCTAATTGGTTTGTGGTGTTTGGTATGATGGAAATGTTATGAATAGTGTTAAGATCGTCTAGAGAGTGAGAGAATCTCACTAGATATAGTGGAGGTCAAGATACAGCATTTGTGAAATGCTGGCATTTATTGCACTCTTGAGAGAAAGAGGGGAGTAGAAGCTTGTGGTGACTCAGTATTAAAGCTCCTAGGTGATAGTGGAGGAGGTTTACAGTCTTGAACAAATGTTGGGGTCAAGATTAATTATTGATGATGGCAATATAGAAAGTTGGATGCTGGTGCTAGAGGATTGTTGTGGCAGCATTGTATTTTGATTGAGGCATGATGAAAGGTCAATGGAGGTTCAGTGGTGATAGAGGGTGGAGGTGATTTGTCAAGGAGTAGGTTGATCATGATCCTGGGGAGTGCAATTCTTATTAGAAGTGTATGGTGATGGCAATCATGGAAATCTAGAATGTCAGTTTATGAAGGCATGGAGACCTCATAAATGAAATGCTTTTTGTAATTTTTGTGTACTATTTTAAAGTCATTTAAGATTGTGTTAGGTCATTTAAAAAAGTGAGGTGATGCTCAGTAACATGTCTTATTTAGTATTCATTAACAGCTATTGCATTTGATACAGGCTTTGGTTTGTTGGTCTATGATATTTGCATTATGGTTATATTTGTTTCCACTTAAGGAGTTGATATTTGCATCATTGTTATATTTTCATTAATCTTTATTAACTTGGAGCTGGCTACTGTACTCTTTTATCATATTTTTAGTTGTTTGGAAGAATAGATCTTGACATTTGGTTGATCAGGGGCACATCGGAAAATTGTAGTTAACCGGTTGCCAACCAGTTGTGTTTTTTCTTCTTTTCTAATTCTTTTTCCAATTCAATCTGTATCATCAAACCCCTTCCATGCCCCCATCTCCTGTGAATCCCATCAGCCAGTCCATCCACCACTGCCATTGGTGACGGCCTTGCCATTACCTCCACTTAAGATGCCATTACTGCTGGCAGCATTGAGATTTCTTCCTCCATTGTGGTGGGGTTCTTGACTTCCCCATGGTCTGCCTCAAAGTTTGTGATTTCTTTTCCATACCTGGTCTGTGTCCATGGGCCATACCCACTCTCTGGCCTCTTCAATTTTGTTGACACCCCAACCACCTCTGGCAGTCGCTATTCATCCACCATGCCTCCTCCCATGCCACCAGCACCACCAGCAGCCATGTCACACATCAATGCTGGCATCTATGGATCAGTGATCTTCTTCAAGTGCTGGAAGTAAAAGAGCAAGAGAGGGAGAAAACTTAAGGAGGCGCAACTTTCAAATTGAAGATCTTGATGATCTGTACTACTGGTTATCTGGTCATCCATCTAAGACCCTCCACTCTTCAATTCATGGTCAATATTATGTACCTGTATGGAAATTTGGTAATCCCATAGCAAAGGCCTATTATTATTATTTTGGATGGCAAATTTGAGTTCACCTGTATTCAAAAAAAAATATTTCTAGGCCAAGTCATTCTCAACTTGTATAGGTAGGTTCCTTCATTGTTGTCATTTGAAGATTATTAACGAAAGTTTACTCACTTCTTAGACATTCTGGCTTTGAGGGGAAGATTTCAGCAGTCTAGTGACTTGAATCCATTCATCTTGGTGGTGCATCTCAATCTTAGTGTTCCTAAGAATTAGTTGAGACTCAAATTTCTTTGCCATGAAGGGGGAAATGCTTCTTGTTATCCTTATAATGATCTTCAAATCTAAAACTTGAAGAAAAATAATGTTTTTACCTGCTATTTCTACTGGTCTGTTATTGCATAGTGGTCTAACGGGCAGAATTCCGTTTGACCATCCTGTGTCACATGATGAAAATAGTCCCAACTCCATCAAAAATAGAAGATGAGAGTAAAGACACAAGGAAAATAACGATTTGACATTGAATTGAGGGGTTTCCTTATCATTTCTTTATTTATTTTCCAGTTTATTCTGCTTTCTCTTCCCTTATATTTTATGACATTGTAAAGATTTTCCAACAGTATGAATAGGAACTCCCATCCTAATGTTTGTGATCTGATGTAAATGCATCAAAATAAATTAGGTTACATCTTATGACCTATGGTTTTCCATTTTTCCCTTCAATCTTCAGGCTGTGGGCATGAACTCTGCGTAAAGTGTGCACTCTATCTTTGCTCAACCAGCAATATCCCATCTGAAACGATAGGACCACCCGGGTCAATCCCATGCCCTCTATGTCGAAATGGGATAGTCTCATTTGTTAAAGTGGCCGGTACCCCAGCAAAGGGGCTCAAACCAAACCTAGCCCTAAGCCTCTGCAACCCATGTATTATTCACCGACATGTGGAGCCACCAGAAACAAGTTGTAGATCTGAGACTCGGAAGAACCGAGTGGCAGCAGTTTCTTCAGAGCTCGTCTGTCCGCTCTCTTGCAGCCCATTCCCTTCTGCTGGCATCCCCTCCTGCAGCTGTGATGATGACCCATGCCCAACACTTGAACCCGAAGGAGAAACTCAAGAACAATCCCCTTGTCACTCGCAGAGAGCACCAAACGAGCTGGACAAAATGGAAGAGCAGAGATCTGATAGAACAAGCTGCTCAGGTTTGTTCTGGAATAGAAGAAGCTGCCACAGAGAGCACCAGTGCAATTCAGAGATAAATGCTTGATTTGGGTTTTGTTTGTGAATAATCCAGTTCATGGGATTCCAATGAGAGAGATGACTGGCTATTGTTTTTTTAGTGGCTTGCCTCATTATAAATCTTGTATGGTTAAACTATTTACATGTTCTTTGCTTTCTCTTAATTCACTTGCAATTTAAGTCGTTAGCTGCAGCCTCCAAATCTTTAAGGTAATTTGAAGGTTAGGATTGATGGTCATATAGTTTGTTGTAAAGTACTGTATCATATATTTGTTACGGAGTCATTGGACTTCTAATTACATATAGCAATCAAATGAGCAATAGTTTCTTATCATTTAATATAGTTTTTGTATACAATTTGCAGTTTTATTTAGAGTAGGCTTATTATGGTGCACGTATTTGTTTTCCCTCATAGGTAATCTGGTTTTCTTAGACCATGATTGCATATTTTACTCAGCTTGTTGGCTTAACACACCTATGGGCGGTGGTGTATACACGAGTAGTGTGTCTATTGATGCGTTAAATGTTGGCATGTTGGGGAGAAATGTTCGAAGCTGAAACTGAAATTGCTCTCTGTTACATAAAATTTTATAGATAGTTCCTGTCAATAGCTATATGGAACCTCTCTTTCTAGCAGAAAAACCTATATGCAGCCTCTTCAGGCATTCCCGAGAATTTAGACCTTTGCAATTTTATTGAGCAACCCGCTGACATGTACGAGATAAGATTTCAGCTTCAAGAATAACGAGGGCAAGGTACCAAGTGACCCGTTGCGCTTTCTCTCTCTCTCTCTCTCTCTCTCTCTCTCTCTCTCTCTCTAACAAGGTAGAGCCTAGGTGCTATTATTAATCAAAGGGAAATAATTTTTACACCGCTTGCGTCGCACCCGATGATTAGCACTCACTCGCGTGGAAAAAAAAATTTTTTTGGCTTTCGGGCTTGCATGGATCATGCACGAGCATCAATCACGGTGTAATAAGTATTGCCCTTAATCAAACGAGAGTAGGAGCTAATATTACATTCTCCAACATGGGCTGAGCAAATTTAGAAGCCTTAAAATCATAAAAAACAACCACTCATATTAGGAGTAATGCTTTCTACATCACATGCAATATAGAAAAAATAAGGTAGAGTGCATCGGATGATTTCATTGAAATATGTAGCTAAATTTTCTAACATGCATTTAATATTCCACGGCACTTAAAATTTTGAATGACAAAAATATCTCTTTTTAAAAATTATGATATCCATTCACAAAAATTATGACACCCCTGCAGAAAATAAAGGATGTTATATTTTTTGTAAATGGATGTTATAATTTTTGTATAGGGATGTCATAATGCTGTTTTCACACATATTCATTATTTTTTTTCTTTTTTTTCATGTCGTATTATGACATACTTATACAAAAATTATGACATCCTGAATAAAATGCTATATTGTAGGAGTGTCATAATTTTTGTGAAGGGGTGTCATAATTTTCTTAAAATTATAACATTCATTCATAAAAATTATGACATCCTGAATAAAATACTATATTTTCTGCATGGGTGTCATAATTTTGTAAATGAATGTCGTAATTTTTATAAATGGGTATCATAATATGGTATGGAGGCAAAAAATAATGAATATTTTCTTTCCAAAAATTATGACATTCTTTCATAAAAATTATGATATTCATTATAAAAATTATGACACTCTGAATAAAATATTATTTTTTCTGTAGGGTGTCATAATTTTGTGAAGGAATGTCATAATTTTTATGAATGAATGTCATAATTTTTGGAAAGAAGCATTTTCGTCATTCAAAATTTTAAGTACTGCAAGATATTAAATGTGCATGGGGAAACGGGGCTACATGTTGGAATGGGATAAGTCGGTGCACTCCATGTCAATTTATTATACCGCAAGCGTGTAGCTAGAATTACTCTTCATATTAGAGCCAATCAGTAACCCAACTAGCTTGGATAAATGCATGAGATCACAAGACGCTATTAAAATTCTGAAGCATTAAGCAACTCTCGAGTATGAGAGGTTTGACGGATGAAATATACTGAAGGCGCATTTGATTCACGACCAAAATCAGAATTAAAATGTATTGGAATGAGAATTGAAATGGCTATATCCCCGACATGTTTGGTTTGTGATTGAAATTGGAATAGAAATCGAAATGGGATTTGAATAGTAGATGAAAGTAGGGATTGGATTTTTGAGGATTGGAATATTTTCATTCTTTTTTTTTTTTTTTATAAAATGGATGAATTAACTAATTAAAACAAGTGTGCATACATCCATAAAAATTAGAAAATAAAATATTTAAAATTTGGTCCGAAGAATCCCATAATGTATATTCAATGTAATTAGCTACACAATTTGCTATTCAATCTACAGCACTAGTAGCTTTTTAATAGATATGGGAAAGTTTGTTAGAAAATGAAGTATACATCAGCATCTGGCAATCTTGTAAAAGGGGGTAGGCATTGGCATCGGCTGATGGTAAAGTTGATCGCCATTGAATAGCCATCAAGGAATCTCTTTCTAAGTGAATATGGCATAAGTTAGTCCATTCCATACAGCTCGTAATTCTGGCCAACAGAACAATAGCATCAAAGATCTTAACACCTCCAACAATTATAAAGATTCTATTAGCACCCTTTATAACAAAACCTGCACCTCAAAAAGCTTCTCTTACTTGTACATTACCATCAAAATTGATCTTTATATAGCTGAGGATGGTGGCTCCTAAGAGAAATGGAATAAACAAAGGGATGCAAAACTTGTACTAGAAGATCCACAAATTTTTCGTCATATCATAGGTCCCTATAAAGTTGATACATGATGGGCAAACTCCTCAGACAAAATGAAAACATTTAATAAAATTAACTCTGCACTATGCTTAATACCTTGTAAAATACGGTCATTCCTAGGTTGGTAGATTTTATAGGCAATATAACACATCAATACTGCTTCAAATCTTCTATATTTACTAGACGACTTCTTTCTAATAAGCTGCATAAAATAATCTAAAGACGTAGCCAAAAGAATAGTGGTCTCGAAATGGGGCTAATATCCAAACTTGAGCTGCCAATCTGCACTGAATTAGAACATGAGCTGTGGACTTCTCAACATATGGACGTATATCATAATGGCTTTATATATAAAGGCCTCTCCAATGAATGATATCATGACATGATAATTGACACCAAACCACTTTTTACATAAATAGAGCAATCTTAGAATGATCACGTATCTCAAAACCCAATAAACATCATGATTTGCTCAGAAATTGGTTAAAAAGAATTTATAAAGATCTAATACCTTTACTGTCAAACCGGACCCATATCTCTACTCAATATTGAAATAGATAATATCTTGTATAAAGATTTGATAAATGAACTCCTGATTCAATTTTCTTTCATCGTAAAAAATAGATCCTTAACCAATAAATCTTGTAAGGAAACAAAATCGGCACAAGTTAATGAAGTAAAATCTAATAGATGGAATGAGAGTCACTTATTTTTATTTCTATTTTAGAATTGAGCTCTTCCTAACCAGACATCTACTAAAAGTCCTCAAAAAGTTAATGATGATCAAAGAATCACCTTCTGCTCGGCTGCTCTCCATCTCCTTGTCATTTTATCAACGAGCAGCACACACCATCACCAGATTGAGAAAGAATTATGGGATCACGTCCGATCCTACGCAGGCATGGAACATATATCCCTATGTATTCATTAGATTCACATGAAGTCAAATAAGCTCCAAATTCTACATTGAATACAACAAGCTTGGAGCTGTATTTTGGCAAGGAGCATGATTTACTGCCTAAATCCGATAGTCATCAATGTTCCAACCAATAAGCAAACCATGCTGTAAAAGAATAGGTCTCCTCCATCGCACCCTGTCTTGTGATCGAACGCATTTAACTCACCAGGACTATTGGGATCTCACACGGGCGGGTATCCAAGTTTCGAATGAAACCAAATCTACCATTATAAAGTCTTGGAAACCAATTTCTGATTCTACTCTTAAATTGTCTAAGGATCAAAAGATGGTTGAAGAAGGTCAAGTGGAAGTACATAACATGGATAATACACGGACACCACCTTGTGAACAACAGGCTAAATCCTCCCTTGAGGATGCACGTCGAGAACTTCAATCAGTCTTATATGGTAAAATAGTCCCTAGTTCTCTTATTAATGTTCCGGTGGTTACAGGGGAAATAGTAAACCCTGATGCAAAAGGTGAGGCTACTTCTTATGTGAAGGGTCACCAAATTAATCCTCAGGAATGAAGATAGTGGTGTGGAACTGTAGGGGTGCATTGAAACCCCCTTTTGCTAATTATGTTAAAACTCTATTAAGACAATATAATGTAGATATGCTGTCTGTTGGAAACTCGTTTAGAAAAGTTTGCTGTTAATTGGATTCGTAGGCTTTTTGGTCAGGCATGGAATATTTTCATGCTTCTTGCGGTTGGGTTATCACGGAGAATTGTCATTGTGTGGAAGAAGGTTTTAGAAGCTATTGATTTTTTTCACCTTGATAGGTAAATTGTTTTTCGCGTTGTTTCTCTTCATCAAAGCCCATCCTGGATATTAGGAGTGGTTTATGCTAGTACTAATGTCTTTCAAAGATGGATCATTTGGTCTCGGTCTAGGATGTGCTGTTGCTTCAAGTTCCTATACTTTTAGTTAACTGTATTATTAATGTTTCTGGTAAAAAAGAAGGTTCATGTTAACCGGGATGTCAGAGAATTTTGGACTTTTCTCCGGTCCACGAGCTTTGTCGATCTTGATTTTTCCAGTCCTTCTTATACTTGATGTAATAATCGCTTGGGTGCTACTAGGGTGTGGGAGCGGATTCATCGTGCTTTTGATCTAATTTCTGGTTAAACTTACATTTAAAGTCATCAATTACTCATTTGGCTCGATTTGCTTGGGATCATTGTCCCCTTATGCTTCATATTACTAACAAAATTAATAGGGGATCTCATATTTTCTACTTTAAAAAATTCTGATTGACTTATCTAAAGGTTGCAGATGTGGTTCACCATGCTTGGACTGGCTTTGACGATTACCCTCCTACTGAAAGAATTTTATTTCTTTTGAAAAAAGTTCGTCATGCTTTAAATTATTGGAAGTATTCTATCGGCAATTCGAATACCCATGCCAAGCAATTATATAACGGTATATATGACTTGCAATATCAAGAATCTCAAATTGGTAGCTTATCTTTACATCTTCATCATATCCTATTATTTAACCTTCGGGACTATAACCAGATTTTACATCGCATTGAGATCATGTGGCGTCAAAAATCTCAGCTGGCTCAAGGATGGTGACTCTAATATAAATTTTTTTCATTGTTCCACCATTCTTCATAGAAGGAAAAATTAAGTGCATGTTTTATATTCCTCTCCAGGAGAAATCATTACAGATCCTTCTATCATTCAAGATATGCTTCTCTATCATTTTAGTAATCGATGGAAAGTTGATGATAAATTCCCTCACATGGATCTTCCTATTATGACATCAATCCTATCTTTCATTTAAAGCTTTTCTTTAATCCAGCTAATCACAAAAAATGAAATTGAATCAGCTGTAATGAGCATCGATCCTGACAAGGCCCTGAGCCTCGATGGCTTTTCTGCTTGCTTCTTTCAAAAATTTTGGCCTATTATCAAAGCCGACATAGTGAATACTATTTTTTGGTTCTTTGATTCTGCTACTATGCCTCCTGGATAAAAACTTATATCACATTAAGTCCCAAAAAAGATAACCCTCATGTTTCAAATGCTTTTTGCCCTATCAGCCTCTCCAATAAGATGTATAAGATTATTATAAAAATGTTGGCTGAGAGACTAAAAATTATTTTACTAGATATTATTTCTATACAGTAGGAAGCCTTTTTTTCTAATCAAAATATTACGAAAAATCTTTTGCTTGGACAGGAAATTATGCATTTTTTAACTATGGCTACTCAATCGAAAAAGCTCGTGATCAAATTAGACATGGAGAAAGCCTATGATAGGGTTCATTGATCTTTTTTCATTACAATCTTAAACCAGATGGGTTTTTCTGAGCAATTTGTTTCTTGGATTCGAAGCTGCATCCATAATCCTCAATTCATTCTTCTTATTAATGGATCTGAAACCACTCCTTTTACGGCTACAAGAGGTATTAGATAAGGATGTCCGCTTTCACCATACCTTTTAAGCATTTGCTCACAAACTTTCTCAAATTTTTTGCACATGGCAATTCAAATGCACCTTCTCCGGGGATACGAAGTTTGGGGGGGGTCCTGAAAACTCCCACATTTTTTATGCGGATGATTGTTTATTGGTTTCCCGTGCTTTCCTATCACTGTTAGCAATCTTAAATGCTTATACTGCTTATTCTGGTCAATCAATTAATAATACTAAGTCTTATATTATGTTTTCATCGGATCGTGGGGTCAGATAAGGGAGCTACTCCATATGATGGAAAAAGGAATGAATTAGCAATATTTAGGAGTTTCTTTGCTAAGTAAGACATCTTCTGCTGACTATCAATCTCTTTTGATGAAAATCTCAAACAAGATAGCTGCATGAAAACGGCGGACGTTATCGCTTGCGGGAAGGATCCGTTGGATCCAATCGGTATTGTATGCTATTCCCCTTTATGCCCTTTCCACAACTCATGTCCCATTATCAATTATTCGACAAATTGAGAAGGAGATTAGAGTATTTTTTTGGGAACACTCTAAGGATAGGCGAGCTTTTCATCCTATTGCTTGGGAAAAAGTGTCCATACCTACATCAGGAGGGGGTATTAGATTCCAACCTTTAATTCATCATAAGTTTTTGTGTTTATGTAAATTAGCTGCTCCGATGACTTTGCAACCCTCATCCTTATGGGCTCAACTTGTTACTGCAAAATATCATTTTCATGGCACATGGATTGAGTATAGTTTCTTCTATTATTTGGAGCAAAATTTCAGAGTCTGGGTCTCACATTAAATTTCAGTTTCAATGGTTGATTGGATCAGGTAATTCAATTAATGTTTATAAAGAGCCTTGGATTACAAACATTCCAATCATGCTTTGGCCTACTTACATAAATATTGATGATATAAATCTCAACTTACAGCTATCACATTTTATTACGGCTGATAGAAGTTGGAATTTGCAGCATCTATCGTTATTTTTTGCAAATGATCTAATCAATCTAGTTAGTAATATTCCGTTGACCCAGGGTGCATGGCCGAATAAACTCATCTGGGCTTCATCTAAATGTGTGCAGGTCTGTTCATTCCTAAATTTTGTCATCCAGTGCAAGTGGACTCCAGGTGGATTTGGGCATTGAAGGTGCCTCCAAAAGTTAAAGCATTTCTTTGGAGATTACTGTGGGATAGACTTCAGTGCAAAGCTTTGCTGGCTCATTGCAATATTATTGCTGCAAATACTCAATATTGTGATCTATGCATGGATCAAATCGAGGATTGTGCGCATGTGATCATTCATTGCGAGTTTGCGTGATCTTTTTGGCAGCAGATTAGTTGCATGTACCGGATGGATTTCTGTTTCAATTTCTTGCTGGTATGGAGTGAACAGCTTTCCAATGCCAGGATAGGAAATGAATTGAAAGCACTCATGGCATATGCAGCTTGGATGCTATGGTGGGCCCGAAATGAAAGGATCTTTAACAATGTTTATATGTTTATACCGCATCTATCATGCAAGCTCTGGACCTTCTCTACAGCAAATGTAAGTTTATTTGCTAATTACTTGCGACCTCCGTGTCGGTATTGGAGTAGTCATTTGCAAAAGGACTCATCCTTCCATCACCCCCGATTGATTTCTTAGCTATCCCCTCCCGAAGGAGTCATTAAAATAACTTTTGACGCATCAGTTAATGCAGGTAACACGGCAGTCGGTTTTGTCATTCGAAATCATGATGCGGTTGTTCTATATGTGGGAGGTAAGCGGCTCTCTCCTTGCTCTATTTCTATAGCAGAGCTTTAGGCGACATGGTATGGGGTTAAGATTGCAAAATCGGAACTCCATGCTTCTAAAATATGGCTGGAAGGAGATTTAGCGACAGCGGTATCTTGGTTAAATAGAACTTCTTCTAGAAAGATCAATCGTATTCCTTGGGTAAAGGATTTGGACCAGGAGAAAAGCTCGGGGCTATTTTACAAAATTTCACGTACCTTTAGAGAAGCAAATCAAGTTGTGGATTTTTTGGCAAATAAAGCTTTACAAGAAGATTTTCTTGGGTCTTCTACCTCGATTGAAGAGTTTAGGTTCCGCTAGTTAATTCAAGCGGATGCGTATGGAATTCAGTATACAAGAGAAGCTTAGTGGATTCAATTTGCATACCTGTCGCTATCCTTTTTGGATATGTGTTCATGGTTATGCTACTGGACATGGCACTTCACTGTAGTTTATAAGGCTACATTTCTTGCTAATAAATTAGTTTTTACCTTTTCATCTCATTGGAATTTTAATTATTAACTTTCCTAACTCCAATTTCATTCTAATGCAGCAAGCAATGAGATGGAGGAAGAATCAAATGAGCTACAAAATGTATTGAAAGAATAGGAAAAATACTTGGCGCAGATTACTTCAAGAATGGCAGAAGACCATAAGGATAAGGACTAACAAACATTATACTTCCAGTACCTTTCAAATGCTAACCTGGACTATAACCTTGTATATGCAGGTAGACGAGCCAACTTCGGAAGGTGGTGTAACTCAGAGGAGTGACTATCTACTTAATTTTTGCTGCTAGGTGAGACACTGGGACTGTGATGCCATATCATAGGACTGGTTCACTTTATCCTGGTGCCCCATTCTTTATTACCCAAACAAGCAAGGTGATGATGAGAACTATTTGTATAAAAGGAAAATTTGGTGGAGGAAACGAAAAATGAGAAGGGGTAGGGTGAGGATGGTGTATCTCGAGTTGGTGGTTAAGGGAGAAAAACAAAATTAGGAAAGAAGGAAAAAATAATGAGAATGACCAGATCACAAAAAGTGAAAATCAGATGGGGAAAGTGTTCAAAAATTATAGTGGAATACTCTTGTACAGAAAGTGAAAAAATGTTTATCTTTGTTCCCCTAATGTACTTGATGGGAGCTGCAGGATGTCTCATAGCCTCTTTCATATATGGTCAACTATATGGGCTTTGGACAAACAATGGAAACATGCTGATATATCATTCATCTCTCAAAGCTGGATGTTCTTATATTCTTGATGAGTTTGTCTACTGGGTGACCGCCAGGCATCAATTCTATTCTTACAGGATAATTATCCCTTCATATGACTCTGATTATATGATGTGGAACCTGATGATAGATTATCCCTACTGTCTCTGTGAATCTATAGTTTGGCAATGGTCTTGGTTCAAAATGACAGGGACATTCCCATATTTCTGTCTAAACTTGTTACTCTCAATGATACACCTTAATGTACAGTATGTGAATACAAAAGAGTTGTGTTGGTGGATAAAAATAGAGAGAAAAAAGAAAAAAGAAAAGGAAAAAAAAAGAAAAAAAAAGAAGGGAAAAAGAATTTCAACAAGAAAAAACAAAAAAAAGAAAGTTTTATGTTAACCCTGGTTGTTCTTGGATGCAGGTTTTGGGCTTATCATCTTATATATTTTCTATAATTCATATATTATTTACCTGTTTACTTCTAATGTATGGATGCACTGGAAGTGGAAGGGTTTAGAAATTTTCAGATTTCCTTATTCGGGTGACAAGTTTGCTCGTTACATATCTTTAACTTTGCAATTGCTGCATATTTTGATGATGACTTTCTATTTCTCTTACTTTGATTTCAATGATTACCTTCAATAACATGCTCCTCATATGTGCCGGATTGCAAGCATGTGTAAGTTTATATTTTATTTCAGATATAGGTTGGTTTGCTGTTCAATCATTTATGTTTTTTTCTATGGTCATCAAATGGCCATTTAATATACCATTGTTACATATCATATAATGCTTTCATAAGTCATCTTTATTCCGATGTTCAGTTGTCTGGATCGTAGTCTCACGTAGGATGATCTACACTGGCTACATCTTGATTGCAGCCGGTCCCAAAACCTTTCATGATGTCATATATTTTGGAAAATTATTTTCTGTACTCATATCAGCTATAATTTGGAGGTTCTTCAGCAGATTTTGGGAGGTATCTTTTATGTGAAGTATGACCGGTAGAATCTTGTATTTAATAGTTGTAATTTTAGGATGATTTTATGTATAAAGACCCTATGATTCTATTTTAGTTCAATATAAATCGTCTTTTTATACCCAAAAAAAAAAAAAAAAGGCGCATCATCACTCGTCAGCATTTAGGCCAGTCATTCCATTCGCTCTTCTCCTCTGTCGCACACGTGCGCGCGCGCACCCCCAAAAAATTAAAGCGCCTGGCAAGCAAGAACCAACCGTATAACTGAAGACCCAACAGTAGAAGAATCCAGATGTCCAGTGCCCGGCTCTTTAAGTACACGTGCCAGCATATAATTCGCTCCTCCATCCATTCATGTGAATCTTATACTGCTGCCGATCCGTCTGCTTGTCCTTGACTTTTTTGTATCGCTCTCCACTCTTTTCTTCTCTCGCTGTCGACGGGAAATAGAGGGAAAGTTTCGCGTTCTTTCTCGGTTTCGAAAAGCTTATATCAATTCTTGGCCCCTTGCTCTTTCCAGGGTTTTTACATCTAGGGTTCGGTGGAGTTTTGTACGTTTGGGAGCGATGCTTGGAAGCAATTAGGGCAAGGGTTTGCTCTCCTTCGGTCTTGTCTCTTCGAGCTTGGAGATGGCGACGACGAGGCCTCCGACCTCGGCCGGCGACGCCACGGTCGACCCAGCCCCGCTTCTTGGGCGCCGCGACAGCGGCCGCCGCCTCACCCGGCGGCCGAGCCTCCGCGGCACCGCCCGGTTCCTCTGGCGGGCGAGCAGCAGGCGGTTGATGCGGGAGCCGTCGTTGCAGGTGCGGGAGACGGCGGCGGAGCAGCTGGAGGAGCGGCAGACGGACTGGGCCTATTCTAGGCCCGTGGTGTTCCTCGACATCTTGTGGAACCTCGCGTTCGTGAGCGTCGCCGCTGGGGTGTTGGTCCTGAGCCGGGACGAGAGACCGTCGATGCCTCTGAGATTATGGATTGTGGGGTACGTGCTCCAGTGCGTGCTTCATGTGATCTGTGTGTGTATCCAGTACCGGCGGAGGCACCTGCACCGGGGGGAAGTGATGGATGTGGAAGAGGGCGGGAGTTTGGGCGGAAGGAGCTCGGGATCCAATTTGCCGCGAGAGGTGGAAGAAGCTGCTGATGCTGAGCAGGGTCACGGTGAAGCGAGGACAAGGTAAGGGAGACAGCTGTAGCATTTCGTGAAAGAACTACTCGATTTATATTTTGAAGGAAATGGCTTTTCTTGTTGATTATTTTAATAATATATGTTTATTTGATGATATCTGGAAATTTTGTCGTGATAATTTTCTTTCTTTCTCTCTCTCTCTTTGGGGGTTGTTTAAATCAAGCAGCCTTTTAGTTTCTTTGAAGCTTGCCGAGGTCTTGTCGCAATCACCTTGCTTTATACATGGCTTTTAGTTACTTTTCTTCTCAATGCTTGATTCTTGATTGGGGATAGAAGATGCAATCAGCAGTTTATCATAATTATCATCTTTTAGAAACGATGACTGACTTAACGTGAAATATTGGTTCAAATGAATTCAGACTAGAACCAGTGTTGTGGTTTAAGGATATCAAAGGATATGTATCAATATGCATTTTTCCCCTTCTTTTGATCCCTGAGGAGTGCGAATGTTTTACATGACTACACAGCAAGCTTTTAGCATTGTAGACTTAGCTATGAAGTAGACATTCTTCCCCCCCAATAACAATATATATATTTTTTAACATTTGTTTTTGCATATTTACTTGGATAGATGATGCAGGTATCAAGTATATGTATCCTAAAGAATCTGATGCGTGAACCTTTAAGAAATTTGACCGCGGGGGGGGGGGGGGCATATGTTTAAAATACATAATCATGCAAGTATATGCTTGTCAACTTCACAAGATTGATAAAAATTTTAACTCAATGTTGTGTTATACGATGCAACTTTTATGTTCAAGTGCAAATAGCTGTATGTTTAATGATGATAACATCACAGATTAATGATTTAAATTTGGAAGTGGCAAAAGGTGTAATTAGGCCAGAGCTAAGTTTTTCATGCAGGGGGCTGCTAACATTTCATAATAGATGACTGTGGAACCTTCGCAGTCATCTTATTTTATTGTAATTAAAAAAATTGAAGATTATTAAATAGAATACATTGATTGACAATTAGCAAATCATTTTTTATGTCACAATCACAATTATCCTCAAAGGTAGGCAGAAGATTTTTATTTATTTATTTATTTATTTTTTTGGGGTTGGGGGGGTTGGGGTGGGGGGCGTGCACCATAAGTCTGCCATAGAAATGAAAAGCAGTCTTAAAGGCCACATAAGAAAGTGCTATATGGCCAAGTGTAACAATAAAGCCCAACATTCTCTTGCCATCACTCCTGTGGTACCGTGTCGTTTACATTTAAGAAATTTAACGAGCCATTTGAGAATAATTTGTTTTCTCTTTAAATTTAAATGTTTGAACTATCCATCTACTGCATGAATTTTAATCATGCAAAATTGAATTCCTTGCAAAGTCAAAAATTTGTTCACTTGTAGTTGTTATGATTAATTTTGTTCAGATGTTATTCTAAGCTTTACTTTCTGGAATATTTTTGTCAGAATATACTGTTTAAAAAGTCCTATGTCTGTATGAAGTTAATAAAGGTCACTAGTTGTTCATGACACTCTTATAGTAAATATTCCTTTTTTTGTTTGTGGTGGGGGGGGGGGATTGCATCACAGTATTGATAAGTTAAAATATTGGACTTCCTGTTTGTGTAAAAGAAAACAGGTCCTCCCTTTTGCTTTTAATATCTTATCTTATTTTCTCTTGTAGATGGAATTGGAAGAAGATAAAGAAGGAAACCAGATCCCTTTTCATCCAAGTCCAAAGGTTCCATGATTTTTCTCAATTTCTTAAAAAGAAAACCAAAAGACCATGTTGTTAGCGTATAGACATATAGTGCATGGTTATTAGGTCTAGGGCTGAAAATTGATCGGATGTGAATCAGATATTAGTATGTCCACATCCATATATGTTTTTATTTAGTGAATATGGATATAGGTACAAAAATTAATCGGATGTTAAAATTCATATCCATATTTGTTCTAAACAGATTGGATGCAAATCGGATTTTAGATAGTATGGATGTAAATTTGGATGTAAATGGGATAGTTAAATTTTGTGAACCATCAAATCATAGATATCGCTACATAGAAGGTAAAATAAGTTAAAGATATGTTAATATTGTCACTTATTTTCCTTTAAAGTTCGTAAGAGCTATATAAGACCAAACAGGATTACAAACAAAACTGGATATCCAAATACAGATTAGATAGTTATCTATCCATATCTGTATCTTTTTTTGTAGAGATGGATATGGATAATAGTCGGAGACTTAAATTTGTATCGATATCTGGATAAATTTGGATACAGAAATAAGTCCAAACGGATATTGTCTAGTCAACTTTCTGCCCTAATCAAGTCTCCCAATCTTAGGTTATAAGTTGACTCGATGTAACAGCCTAAGACAGGATACATAGGATTAGAGCATTGTGTTGGTCATATAATCTTGAAATTTTGATTCTTGGTTTGCTTAAAAGGAGAAGGGTGTGTGGCTAATCAAGTGGGGTCCATGGCTAGTTATCTGAGAATCCAAAAGGCAGGGAGGTCATGAGTGTTGATAAATGAGAAGAATGTGAGGAGGGACATGTGCATTCCTCGAGGAGAAGAATGCAAGGAGGGGCATGTGCATTCCTTAAGGGAGGAAGAGAAGGGGACAGGGCATAGTGCTTTCCTCCACTACTCCATATGTAAGAGTTCATCAACCCAAGGGGCAGCTGTTCCCCCTTGCACTAACGTGGCTTCATCCTGAGGTGTCATCACGTGCACATGGATATGTTAGGAATCCAGAAATTTGGGGTTTCAACATAACATTGCCCCCCCCATCTTGTGGGATGACTAATGGTAAATAATAAACATTACAAATATGGTATTCCTGATCATGTCTAGGAGCTTTTAGTTTTCCACTTCTTTATCTTATGACATTCATATCATTCACAAATTGTGTGTGATATTGTGCCTGATGGAAAATATTTTTTTGGTTGTCAGTGCGGAGCCTCATGGATACCTAAGACGGTGACCCTGTACAAAACACTTTGTATTTTTCAACATATTTGATCTTGTTCAGAAAGTTGATCTTTATAAAGAAAAATCACTATAAATATTGTGTTTTGCATCAGGATGTATTTGCATTTTTTTAGCTTGGTTTGATATGCCCATCTGAAAAAAGCTAGGGCTATTCATATTCTAAATTGAAAGAAGATCTGAAGTAGGACATGAGGATTGTTTCCAGGAAGAAGCATACTAATTGTTTCTGGTGTTTCTCTATGTTTATCCATTATTCCTATACTTTAACTCAGTTTCCTAGGTTTTTTTTTGATCATTGAATTTTAGTTTGTAAATATGTTGCTTCTCCAAGTATTTTATGGCCCACTATATTTTTGGCAGCATTACAAAACATCTGGAGTCTGCAAACACAATGTTTTCCTTTGTATGGTGGATTATTGGATTCTATTGGGTATCTGCTGGAGGCCAAGTCCTGACTCGTCATGCACCTCAGCTTTACTGGTTTTGCACATACCTTATATTTATTAATTTGTATCAACTTGTTTTTACAGTCTTATCATTAATTCCTGCTCTGAACTTCTTTTGCAGGCTTTGTATAGTTTTTCTAGCATTTGATGTCTTCTTTGTCATCTTTTGTGTTGCTCTGGCATGTGTTGTTGGTGTTGCTGTTTGTTGCTGTCTGCCTTGCATCATTGCAATCTTATATGCTGTGGCAGATCAGGTTAGTCAGGCTAATTACTGTTGTTTGCTATTTTATTAAGTGTCATGTGCTCCAAGAAAATATTACCATGAGCTATAATTTTATTCTTTCTTGAGGAAGCTGTTCTTTGAGGCCATCTGCTTAAGATGAACCTGTCATTCTTGCTGGTGTTAATATTTATGCTTTACTGATAACAGAATGTGCGCAAAAGATCTGTTACTAAGTGCAAGAGATCATCTCAGCAAGTTGGTAGATGGTTGATGTCAAGATCAGGAAGAGAGCACCTTAATATCAGACTATCAGTAGTCTCTCTTTTAAATGCACACGTGTACAAACATGCACTTTTGCACTGCACTAGTACTTTACATACTGCTATGCTAGCTTGTGTCAAGCACTGTCACGGCTAGCAACTATATGGGTTGTGCTAGTGCCAGGATGGAATGCTGCTAGCACATAATACTTTGATTTGGTTGAGGGTCATCAATTTTGGCATGTTAGAAGTGGCTTCCATCACAAAGGATGTCACACATTTTTTCTTTTTTAAAAGACATGGCCTTGTCTTGAGCATAAACATGTGTTAATTCATAAATTGGAGGATAAAATAAGGCATGGTAGAGTTATCTCTTTAATTCATTATGGGATGAAACTGCCTCAAGCTGACATTTAATTTTATATTCTGAATGATACACTCACCTTACCATTTGAAGATGAATTTGGGAAATTATGGAGACTTGAAATGATGCATACTAAGAAAGCTTTCCCCCTGAAAGACACTAGCAAGATTCGATCACAATAACAACCATTTTTTCTTCTCAAAATGAACAGTTGTCAGACCACCGAGCTCATTAATCAGCCTTGAAGTCAACCTAATGTGCTGGTTGGGAGAGGTGATCTTTTGATAAAAATGCTTTTTAGATAACAGGAACATGTTAAATTTTGTAAATTCTACTGTCTTCACTTCAGTAAATTAAAGTGCTGCTTGTTCTTGGTCAGCTTGTCTTTTTAATTGTTTGCAGATTGCTAAATATGATACTTCTGAAACAAATACTATAATGTATAGTCAGTGTTCTGTTTCTTTGTTTTGGTTGGACCAGTCCATGTGATGGCTGTTCTGCTTAGGAATGTAAATGATGCTTTTTTGAAGTACATGCATGTGGCATCTGCCATTTGATCTATTTTCCAATGACAGTCATCATGTGTAGGTTTGGTTGGTCCTCTCATAATCATCTGTTTCTTGCATGCATTATTATTTTTTATCTGAAAAGTCTGACCTATGATAACATTAGATATCTGGTCTATAGGACTAAATAACTTATTGCATACATTTCACTTTCCAAAAGCAGGCAGGAGCATCTGAAGAGGACATCTGCCAGCTTCCAAAGTACCAATTCCATAAGATCAGTGATTCTGAGAAACTTGCGGGTGGGATATCAGGTTCCTTTGGTAGAATAATGATAGAGTGTGGTAGTGATCCACCCATTGAGCATGTCCTCTCAGGGGAGGATGCTGTAAGTCTTCTAATCTTAAACCTTATTTTTTTGTATCTGATTTTTTGCTTTCTTTATGGTTAATGTTTTACCATAAGTATGTTGGAATGGCTCACTTTGCGAGTAGCAGCGAGCAGTTGCTCACAAGTTGAAGTCAAGAAACTTCCTTCTTTAGCAAGGCAATAACTAATATCATTAGCAATCTTAAGCTGCTGAATCATATAGAAACCTTCATTTCACTGCAAAGTAAAACCTTAAGGGCCTGTTTGGGTACACCATCAAACCCATGGTTTCTGTAAAGAATCATGCATTATAAGAAATCCTAACCATGCAGAACCTTTTTGCTTGAATGCTGTTTGGGTTGCAAATTAATGTTTAAGATAAGATAACCATGGAAAAGACCAAATAAATAAATTCACTTAGATTGGATTTTTATTTTCCTATATTTCTTGTGGAAAACCTTTATTCACATGTTTCCCATTCTTCAAAGTAACACCCCCTCCACCCCCAACTCTCCCCACCTCTACAAAATGTGGGTGATGCTGGGACGACAACATGTTCCCTCTCCCACCACATGGAAGAACTTTTAGTAACTAAATCTAGCTTTTGTTGTGGCCATCGCCCTTGGAATCATTGTTGCCCTCCCCTTGTGCATCTTTTAAGGATGTGAAAGATAGATGGCGAGATGAAACGAGAAGATAGGGTGAGGAGATCACATGTACTGGTCTTTGCCTTTTGAGATTGTCAGACACCGAGCATGGCCTTGGGAGTTGAAGGCACCATACCTCTCTTGGGCTTTGTCCTTCCAACCCTGAAATTGAAGTTTGATATTCAGTTTTTCTATCTTTGTAGAAAAATTCAACATGAAAACATAGGAACCATGATCATGAAATTGGAACGTAATGATTGGAGTTAGAAATGCATCTGATATGTTTCAATTTGTTAGAATTTATGTGTTTTCTTGTAGAGTTTTCTGTATCTATCCAAACAACAATTATAACAGAATCCCATATAGTCTTTTCTTTTGGGATCTCATGGCAGCAATGCTCCACTTAAATGGTTTTATGATTGTTTAGCGACTTTCTACAAAAACATCCAAACAAGCCCTAAGTTTATTATAGAAGCTGATACTTGAGGATGTAAGCTGACTAAGGTTCGCCGTCTTGGTACCGACCCTGTACCGGTATAGACTGGTACAATAATGTCAGTATGGTATGGTACATTACATTCCATTACATTCCTTATCGGGTAGGACAACAAACACTAAAGCTGACAAGCCTTAAAAAAAATATAGGGTTAAAAAGCCCTCTTTATGTTGGACCTACTTTTAATTAAATCTTTTACTGTTAGTTCTAAGTCATCTTAGAGCTTCGAACTATTGTTGAATTGTTCAAACATACTTTGAGATGCTAATAATTGTTTATAGTATTTCCATCCAAGGCCATTCTATATCTGATCTAGGTTTTAGATTTTTTGTGGAGTAAGTTTAACTCAAGAAAAGCAAAAGACCTATATGATGCACAACACACAAAATAAATAAGGAATTTAAATAATAAATAAAATTCATGCTTGATTTAAAAAAGATGTGTATATTAGATATTAAAACATAATCTGAATGCATATACAAGTCTAAATAGTGTGCTTAGTTCACTCCATTCGGAGAATATAAAAATTTCCTCCTTTGTCCTTCTCGTGAAAGACAATTAAATGAACAGGCCTACATGTAAATTATTTCAAGTAAGATTTATTTATTTAGGTTGATATGATCCAATAGAATCCAACTTAGACTTGAGTTTGTATTCCCAAAAAAAGTGCAATATATTGATTTGAAACTTGATGGGTTGCTGGTGGACAAAATCCAACCTATGTGGCACTATGTGGTAGAAGGATTTGTTATTTGAATTCAAGCCTGACCACACAACCATACCATCAGGATAACTCAAGTTTTTAAATGTGATAACTAAACTCGAGTTATATTGATGGTAAGGTTCAATGTGGTGTGGTCAGGCTTGAATTCAAATAACAAATCCTTCTATCAGATGGCGCTAGATAGGTTGGATTTTGTCCAATAACAATCCATCAAGTTTCAAATCAATATATTGCACTTTTTTTTGGGAATGCAAACTCGAGTTTTTAAATGTGATAACTAAAGAACATTAAAGGAAGCTATCATCGGGGGGTTTGAATAGTGACCGTTACGGTTTTTTCTGTTGTGTTTTGAGGTTACCACTGCGGACCTCTTCTTTTGATCGTCGGCGATCTGCTCGATCGTAGCGTGCGTCAGCGCCAGAGTAGATGGCGAGCAACCTTGCGAACCACCCTATGACCTTGAAGGGACAGGCTGGAATCAAGTTAGAGGAGGGTGGTGCAAGGGCGCATCATGTGGATCTCGCTGTAGTCATCATCGGAGGAGGTGGAGGAGCTCATTAGATGGTTCTCGGAGGTAGTTGAGCTCCCAGAGGAGGATCTGAGGGAGGAAGCGAAGAGCTTGGGTGGCCTCAGTGGTGGTGGCGAGGAGTCTTGGTCAGAGAGTGGTGGTGGAAGCGGTGGCTAGGGAGTTCCGATTGTGGGTTAGGCTGAAAGGCGAGGTGATGGCTTACGGGCTGGAGAGGGGTTTCCTTTTATTCAGATTCAAGAAGGTCGGGGAGAGGGATCGCGTTCTTCATCGGCTGTGGGTGGTCGCAAGGCAGGTGTTGGCGGTGAAGCCATGGCGGCTCGGGTTCTTTTCGTTGGAGAGGGGGCCATCAAATCGCCTAGATCTAGGTTCAACTGTCAAGGCTCCCGGTGGAGTTTTGGGGAGGGGCGGCATCGCGGGGAGTCCTTCACCTGGCCGGAGAGCTCTCCTTGATGGACGAGTGAATGGCGGAGCGGAGAAGGCTCGGCTTTGCCTAGGCGTGTATGAGGATCGACCTGTCTCAACTATTGAGATCGAGGGTGCAAATCAAGGATCCAAAGGGCACTTTCTGGCAGAGGTTCGTGTACAAAAACCTCGATGGAACTTGCCTCCAGTGTGGTCGATTGCATCTTCTGGAGGGGTTGTGCCCGGTCGGAGGGGGAGGAGGAGCCACGGCAGTCGGGGCTGAAGGGGAGGATTTGGGAACAGCAACTGATGGGTCGCGCTTGGGGCTGTGGCTGGTGGCCATCCAGCAGTGGTAGCACGGGCCAGAGGTGTCGGTTGGGTTGAGGAAGGAGGCCGAGTCGTATCGATCCTATGAGTCAGAGCTAAAAGCGAGTCAAGTGGGCTCGGACCGGGTCAACTTGGTGGGTGGATCTGACAGCCGGGTCAAGTCGGCTAAGATCATATGGCGGAGATCTCCCATCCGATCCAGGCTCGAATCAATGATCGGATCGGGCGAGGGGAATGCCGAAATTGGTGTAGGGAGCTCTTCAAGCCTGAGTGTGGGTGCAGTATGGCCTGCTAACCAATTTGACCAACGCAGACGACGGCCTGTCTAGAGGCGGGCTGGTGGGGTTGCTGGGGGTGGGCTCAGCCTAGCCTAAGAGGGCCCGGCCTCTTGAATTTGATGCGGGCTGGGCGCTTGTGAGGCCTAGTGGACGGGATTTAGGGTTTGTTGGGTCCAAAAAAGGGTTCGTAAAGAAAAATAGAGCCAAAGGCAAGGCCCTGACCCTCCCAAAGGCCCGAGTAGAGTCGATAGCTGGCACTGGAGGACTTAGGGTCTTCATCTTCTCTATTAGGACCTCGGAAGAGGAGGGTAATGCATTGATTTAAATGAAAGAGTTGGAGTGTGATCTTGGTGCCCTAGCTCAGGAGGGGTATTTTGAGCAAGGGCTAGAGCTTTTGATGGAGCATGATCCTAGGCCTCTCAAGGGAGCAAACTCAGTGCATATGGAGGTGTCGATGGGAGGTCAAGACGGACCACAAGGATGTAGTTGTCCGACTGAGACTGGCCATTCAAGAAAGGAGAGTTTGTCAGTGATGGACTTGGTGGCAGCTAGGACTGAGGTAGATATTCAAGTTAAAGGTCAACGATCGCCTTGAGGGTTGACAAGCCAACGTCCTTTCCATGATGGGCAGGAAGATCCTCGTGAGATCGTTCCTGAGCTTCATTCCGATCTACCTTGCAGCGAACACGGTTATGCCGACCTTTTGCCTCAAGCGGTTGGAGCAGTTGTTCCGGAACTTCTTGTGGGATTCTAGACATGATGATTGTGAGCTCCACTTATCTTGGGAGGTGGTATGCCAATCTTTAAGGGACGGGGGCCTTGGGATTCAGTTCTTGCTGGTCAGGAGGGACGCTATGATTATCAGGCATGTTGCTAGATTTCTTATCCAATCTGATTGCTTGTAGAGTAGGGTGATGAGGGCTCAGTATGGGATGTGGGTTAGGGATGCCAGATCCGGGCTGCACATGGCTGTTCCTTTATCTGGAAGGAGATCTGTGCTCGTGCCCTAGCAGCACTGGCCCAGGTCAGATAGTTGATTGGCGATGGGAGGTCGGTTGATGTGAGCCAGATGATTGGATTTCCAGTCTGCCTTTATTGTTGGCTGACCTACGTCAGCATGGAGGTGGACGATCAGCTATGGATCTGTGACTTATTCACTTTCTATGGTTAAGGCTGGAGAGCATAAGTTGTCATTCGTCTTTTTGGTGGTTTGCTTGTTGATCGGATTCTCGCCATTTTGATTCCAATTTATTGAAGCTAGGACTTGAGGGTGTGGAGCCACTCATGTTGTCCTAAGGTTCCCACAAGAAAGCTGTCCGAGATGTACAGTCCTGTGCCCGATAGGAGGATCAAGGCTGTTTGGATCTAGAGAGTGGCTATTCATCTTAGGGTGAGGCTCTTTCTCTGAAAGGTGGTTTGGAATCGGCTTCCAATGTGCATGATGCTCAGGGATAAGGGCATGGAGGTTTTGGCTTCTTTCTTGGTTTGTGGGCTAGAGGATGAGTCGATCTAGCATGCCCTCCTATGTTGTTCGAGGGTGAGGGTGATCTGGAGGAGGGTGGATGGTTAGCCTTGGAAGGTGAGTAGCGGCCCTTAGCTGGACCCCTTCCTGGATGCAATTCGTTGAAGTAAGGCTGAGGAGTTGACATGTACCTGAGAGGGTATGATGGTGTATATTGCCTATCAGATTTGGCTTTAGAGGAATAGCCTAGTCTTCAAAGTCGAGGTGGTGCCTACACACTTGGTACTGGAGAGAGTTATGTGCTTGGCTGTGGAGTACAGCCGTTTCGACGCTATAGGTCCGTCCCTTGACCTCTCCAATTCCTGGGACTCCCATGTTGCTCCTGCAACAAGCTGGAGGGTTATTTTCATATCTCGGGAGCCCCATCCTTCGGGGTTTGCTAAAATTAATTTTGATGGTAGCATTAGTGATGGCAGGATTGGTGCTGGCTTTGTCATTCGAGGTTTGGACGCCAGATTACTGGCGGTGGGGGGCTCATATTTTTTTGAGCCTTTCATTCTGAGAGCTGAGCTTTGAGCTACCTAGGCGGGCATTATCTATGTCAGACAGGAGCTGCGAATGGAGAAGATTCTTATAGAGGGAGATTCTACCACCGTCATTGGCTGGATTCAAAATGAAACTAAGCAGATGGAGGCCCATCTGCTCCTTCGTGACATTTGGATTTTCCTTCGTAGTTCTGTTGCGGTGTTTGTTCGGCACGACTTTCGAGAGGCGAAAAGCGCCACAGATGGGGTCGCATCTTATGTTGCGAAGCATACCGGAGATTGGATCTGGTGATAGGGTCAGACGTATTTGCAAGCCTTGCAGAGCCCTTTGTTTTCTAATTTTGTAGGGTGTTCGCACTCTAGAGCGGTGTGAGTGCCCGCTTGTATCCAAAAAAAAAAGAAAAAAAAAGCATCGAGCATTAATACAATGCATGGTAACTAATACAATGTCATATCATGTTCAACTGATCAAATAAGAGATGTAAAATGGTATCATAGTGCTCCTAGCAGATGCATGAGAGAAGGATAATTAAGTGAGATATGGTTTTCACGAATTTGAAGGAAGAACATGCATGATTAAGAGAATTGAGCAAACTTGAATTATGATAAGATGCAAAAAAGGAAAAGAGGAAAAATAATACTAAACCAAATTCTTGAAATTATACTAAAACTTAGAATAGACCCTTTCCCTTAAAGACTATAAATTAACATGAACCAAGGGTAAGAAAAAAGAAGGTTAATAAGGATGGAGAAGAATACCTTCTTGGACTCGAGGAATGAGAATGCAGGATTAACTAAAGTTTGGATGCATTGAAAAAGATATGCTGCTAAGTTCCAAGCTTGATAGCTCAGGGATAAAGACCGCTGTTTCCCTCTTCTTGGAATAGATTTCCCTTGTGCTCATAGTCCATCCTTTATGGGTATTTATGGGTGAGTATGTGAGAGAGGAAGTGTTTAAGGGCAAGTGTAAAAATTGGAGAGTGGATTGCACGAAAATTGGAGAACAAGGGTATGGGTTTCCAAAGTAAAATTGTTTTAGTTTTTATTTCAATTAATGATAGTTTCTTTCTTTTTGGTGCAAGAGAGAGAGACGGAGAAATTTGCTCTTGTAGTAAAATAATTGTTAAATTATTGTAGTCTAACATAAGTTAACTCAATCTCCCATTGGGTTGAGAGAAACTGGGTTATGTAAGAAACATAAGAGATAGGCTTATGGGATTTTGAGTATAAGAAATGAAGTTTATATGCATGTGGTAGGACAGTTATAGGGCCAAGGATGGGAGTAGTGTGGTATTGGACATTTGCTACACCTCTTGTTATGGCTAGCAAAATAAAGGTGAAATAGCATTTGCAGGTATGGTATTGGTATTGCAGGCCTACCAGTACCTTATTGTTAGGATCCGGTACCTCTAATATGGACTGGTATACACCAAACTTAAATCCTTGTATGACATAGTGTGAGAACTAAGAGTGTTAAGAGGTAGGAGGGCAAAGCTGGCCTGACGTTTGCTGGACCATTTGATTGCCTATGTTTAAAATATCTTAGAATTCTTTAAATTATAATTTTTTTTTCCTTCTGGTTTTTGCTTGGCATTATAGGAAGATAAGAAGGAAGACCTGGAGTGGATCTTGGGGTTCATCAGAGTTTAAATTTCAAATAAAATTTTATAATATCAAAAATGGAATTAGCTTACATCAGGAACTGCAGAGACATCCACGATGATTTGTATAAATTTTGCGGCACAAAGCCATGGTGCCATTAACGTAGTCCTCCTTTCGTGCAACCAAACAATAAATTGTATTTGTATGTTTTTTTACAAGAAGCAGCTAGAAGCTTGAATTCAGCCATGGAACTGCCACAACCAAGCAGAATGGAAAATCATTACAGGGGAGTGACCTGAAAGACCTTTTTTAATTGAAGTATTACCTGACAATTATTGTTTGCACATGTAGGAATGCTGCATCTGCCTCTCGGCATATGATGATGGAGTTGAGCTGCGTCGACTTCCCTGTGGGCACCATTTCCACTCTGCCTGCATAGGTAAGTGGCTGCTTATCAATGCCACTTGTCCACTCTGCAAATTTAACATTATAAAGAGCAACAACCATGGGAGGGAGGAGGTATAGGTAGATGGTCGTTAACGAGGTTCCAGCATCTTCAGGTTGACTTGTTCTATGTGCTCCTATGATATCACTGGTATCAGCAAAACTAGGTAGTGCATATGTGGATATCTGTGTGTGTTTTGATGTGGTTGGGTGGAACTTCGGTTTTCGAGTCCATTGCCCGTTATTTGTGAGTAATGTTTTCCAATATTGACAATATACAGAATGTGTCGGCGCCATAATGATTCGGACTTCTTCATGATAATTGGTCTCTGTTGTAGGAGAAATTTTGACAATTTGAAATGGTAAAATACTTGTCTGTAGGATTCCAAATGTGCGATTCTGAGCAATTCCAGGTCATGCGCCATTTCAGTCAGCAGATTTTGCTCTGGTAATGTTGAGGAGTTCTCCTCTTGGAAGATTAATTGATGGAAACTGAGCTAAAAATCTGAGCATGACAAATCCCATATCCCTGTCAATTGAGAAGAAGATGATAGATTGAGGCGTTGTTAAGTATAAGTGTGGTCAAAGATGAGAAACTCTGAAAACTCCTTCAACGTCTGGAAAGGTGTATTAGAATTACTAAATAAATTATGAATGCTGCTCGCTGACAACAGGGTCAATGTAGCATTAAGAAGCTGACAATTTGCTAATCGTCCAGGTGTCACTGTTTATGCTTGAAGGAAACAATCACAAAGGGTGGTAATTTTCACATGACGTGAGCAGCCTATATGATATTTAAAGTCTGACCGCTAAGGAAGCGCAGATGAGTTTCACATTGCTGATGTTTAAAAGTGCCGCTTTTAGCATTAAGACTGTAAAAAAAAACTGTCAAAGGTTAAAATCTTTATCAGTTTGTTTTTTTTTTTTTTTTTTAAAAAAAAAAACTTAGTTTGCGGGCCATATTTTTGACAAAACAAGGAGGCAATAGCATACACGTGCATGCTTGCATGCATAAACATGAAATAACCGAATAAAAGGTAATATCCTCAGAAAACAATTCAACTGAATATGAGATCAGTTTTATTGCTGGCAAAATAACCACCTGAGGGTAATTATAATTGGGTCAGAGAGCTCAGTTGGCATTTTACCAAAAAAAAAAAAAGAAAGAAAAAAGAAAAAGAGCTGAGTTGAAAAGGTTTGAAATCTAAAGTTATATGGCATGTAACATTCTTCACCAAGGTGATTTGCAAAAAAAACCATCATTATGGTAATGTACGTGCAGCAGAAAAACTACGTCAGTCTACATAAATATGATATGCTACAAAGTTCATATTTCAGAGATAACAGGTATTATGGGATTATAAGAAATCCAAAAATTCCGATTTTTGATATTTACGGACTCTCGTTGCATTCTGTTCTATTTCTTACTTCATGAAGCTTGTCTTGAAATGCTATTCATGTATAAAATGCTGAAAGTTGGTATTTCCTAAACATTTTGCACAGAAATATGTGCGAAAAGCCCTTAATATTGTGTCCCTGCTTTCCCAAGTCCATTATTTCTTATCCTCCTATTGCAGTTACTACAGAGTTAAAATGAATTAAAATAGATAGAAATACAACAGACATGAAATGTGTTCTCATAGTATGTGGTGGTTATTGATTAAAAAAACCACCATGGATCGAAGAGGCGGAGGGCTCTTAAGGGAATGTAAGGTGGAATACTTTCTTAATTTTCATATTCCCTATGTGGATTTGAAAACCCTTACAAACTAAAATATAGTTGCCAAAAATATTTTCTTTTGATTAAGAAAATAATGAAGATGAATACTCTGCTTTTAATAGCAACATGTTCTCATATTAAATTTTTCTGTTTTCAATTTTTCTATAAATTTTACTATATATGATACAAAAAGTTTAAGGTCTAATCACATGGGGCTTGTGTGAAGCTTTGTGCGTGGTGTTGTCCCCACTTTTCACATCTGTTTAGTTTCTCAGATTTAGAAACTATCATTGAGTTTGTAATTCTTTAGAGAAAAACAACAAAAGTGAACCTCCCAAAAATAGTTCTTTTGTAAAGCTGAGCAGATGAAAGGAAGAGGGAAACAAAACAATCAAATGAGAAAACTACCCACCACTCCCTTCTCTTTTTTTTTTTTTTGGGTGGTGCTAGCCATCCACCATCCGTATACACCCTACAAAATCACAATCGAAAGGAGATTATGCAAACATGCATCGTCTCGACGGACGATGCATGGTATGCATTATGCATCAAGCCATTAATACTTGGACCATGATGCATCTAAGACTGAGCAACCCTCACATATTGATATATGATTTATGGTTGGCATTACATTTTATCCTTAATTGCACTAATCAAAATTTTAAATTTTAAATTAATTTTTTTTCTATGAAATAGGATACGTTGCCATCTCACTTTATTCCAACTTTTGAGACAGAAGATGTCTCAAAGTACATCAATCAAAATACTAAAATATTAAAAAACTGGTCCAATTCAAACATATGAGATAATATCTCATCCCGATATACCATAGAATGTTCCGTCTGAATCTTTAGGACTAATTATTGTGTTGTTTGTCTATATAGTATTTAGTGTTGAGTCTAAATAGCTATATGCATAATAGATTTATTTATATCAAATCTATTATTTATCAAAATTTTTGAAATAAATTCAAAAGTAAAATAATATATCTAATTTTTATAATCTATTTTATATAATAATATAAATATTTTAAATATAATACTACTAGAATAATAATATTTATTTAATATTATATTATTATATTATATTTAATTATTCAAAGATATAATATAAAAATATTTTATATAGTAATATAGTATAGTACTACGTTAATATTTATTGAGACCGGTCCGATTGGAAGCCAATCCGTTCTGATATGTCTCGGATCGATCCGTACCATTTCCGGCCTCAATTCTACGTCTCATTCCCTTGCGTCCCGAACAATCTTCTTTTACCTCTCACCCCATCCAAATGTCGCCCTCGTGGACTGACTTGTGGACCCCTAACCCGCCACGAACACGGCATGCGCGGAGCTGAAACCAAGGACAGGATGCGAGCGTCCTTTTTTGGCCTTTTCCCAGTCCTCACTCTTGCCCCACTACGGAAGCATCTCGTTCTTGGCGCGCGCTCCTACTGCACAGCCAAAAACAAAGGCCAAAAGGAGGAGAGGAGGAATTTCTTCGACCACTTGGCATATTTCGTGTCTATTCTCAAGAGCCGATGGAAACCCTTTCCCTGCTGCAGCGGCACCGCCGCGACCGCCGCAAGCTCCTCGAGTTCATCTTTTCCGTGGGTCTGATCCGAACTCCATCGGGTGACTCCTTGGACTTGTCCGACGTCGACTTGGATGCCATCAGCGTCGACTACTTTCTTGAATGCGTAGAATCCGGTATTTATCTTGGTTCTTGCTTTGTTTGTGTTTCATCCCCCCCTCCCTGCCGTGGTTATAGTTCTTGAAGGTGCCGTTGTTCTCCTTCAGGTGCAGTATTTGATCCTTCGGCAGCCACCAAAAGGTACACCGAGGCGTTGGATTATCCGGTTATGGTAAGGATGCCATGCCCTAAATGAGGGTGTTGTTAGTTTTTAGCTATATGCATGATCTTGAGTAACTGTCTTGGGTATTGAATCCTCTGATGGGGTTAATAAGGTATATCCTGAATTGGGTGATGTGGCTGCTGAGCCGTTCTTGAACTGCTCAGGCGCGCTGACAACTGCCACCTTCATGCTTGTTCAGTTGAAAACAGTCCAATCTTGAAGAGTAGTTGGCTCGCAAAATTTAAGTCCAAGCGTGAACTTGAGAGTCACCTCGGTCAAACTGAGACATGACCCGAGATTGGAGAAGTATAACTGGTTTGAGCATGAACGCCCTCTTTTAGGACCAAGCCTAGCCCACAAAACTCAAGGCTTGGCTCGATTCAGCTCATTTGCAACCCTATGAACAATTGTTGGCCATCACGTGTTCAGTTTGTGAAATGTTAGGTTAGAGATTTTGTTTTTTATGTTCAATTTTTTGTCTTCAGTATAATGAAGGGTCCAGGCCCCCCCCCCCAAAAAAAAAGAGATACAAAGCAATGATTATTAACTTGGACACATTACCAATCATAATTAATTTGTCTATGCATACCCATTGCTAATAGCTCAGTTTTCTCAAGTGCTTTTATCCTCCTTTTGTTACTTTCATCCAAGAATTCTTAGATGTTTCCATCTTTTTGTCAAACATGTCTACCCCACAATACTAGTTCTGGTATTAGCTGTGGCCGTACATAATTTATTGATGTTAGTTCTTTTACTTGATGCAAGCTGATAGCATTAATTTCTTGAGAACTATCTTACGACCTCCTAGCATAATTGAATATGATGATGGGGGCACTTACATCTGTTTTCTTATATTTTTTTAATAGCACAGCATTAAGAGTTTAAGAGAATAAAGTATAAGGAGAAAAGCAAAGAAGTAATTTTGGATGCTAGAATAAGCCGTACTAGGGGTGCATCGACTGTGTCAAAGCATTTTAGTTGATACCATCTTTTCATGCAGCACATGATGCAGGTTGTACCATACCTGCCTTGTTTAATACAGGTTTGATGCTTGATATTTTAAACTTTGTAGTACAGTGGGTTCATGTGAATAAGATGTACGTGGCAGAGATGAACATGTTGAGATTGATGTGTGAAATAACTAACAAGGTTAGGTGAGGAGTGAATTTATTCAAGTTGTTGCTGGAGTTGTACCAATTGTATTATGAAGTGACAGGGAATTTAGAAGGTGTGTGCATGTGCAATGAAAACTAGAAGAGGCCTTGGTAAGAACATGTGCACAGATTTGTCTTTAGGGTTCAATGGAGGGAGAAAGTTAATTGCTCTTATTTGGTTCTGAGTTGTGGTAAAAGATTTGGAAAAGCTTGTAGCAAAACTAAAGGCAGGTCTTAAAAGAAACAATCAGAAAAAGGGTGATCCAGTGGTAGTGCACGTGTCTCCCACCTTTGTGGGATCTAGGGAGGGCCAGATGTGATACTCTTACCACTGCATGTGAAGAGGCCATTTCCGTGTTTCAAATCCATGACCTCTAAGTCACAATGGAGCAACCTTACCGCTATGCCAAGGTTCATCCTCTTGAAAGAAACAATCAGTGAAGGACTAGTATTCCAATCTTGGTAATAGCTACAGTTATGGGTATCTTTCTTTTTCCTTTCCCATATAACGAACTCTTGCTTTACTTGCTCAATTATTTCTAACATAGTGGTGGGCCTTCCATGCATAAGTTGTTCGGTACTAAACTAAGAATGCTGGTTATGCTTATGCTTTCGTTTTCACATAGTTTGTCAAAGGTTATTGTTATGCTTTCATTTTCACATAGTTTGTCAAATTCTAGTATTATTCTCATTAGTTATTTCTGCAAACATTTCTTGCTCTTACTTGAAACTCTATGAAGGCATGTGTGTGTGCATGTATAAAGTAGATCTAATATGTAGATGCCTACACAATAACCTAAATAAGGTTGGTCTTGATCGGACGATCAAGGGCTTGGCCTAGTTGTTGGATACAATCAACTATTTCTAAATTGCTTACTATCAAAAATCATGTGCTTTGGACATCCTTGGTCTATGCATTACCTATGTATCCAGTGATCGAAAATGGACAATTTAAATAACATGAATAATGCTTTTTTTATTTTGACCATTGGATGCATAGGCTAGGGATCTCTAAATCAAATGATTTTTTTTTGGACAAAAAACAATTTAGAGACAGCAGATCACGGTCAGTGGCTCAAATTATCAGTGCTAGGCCTTCAGTCATAGACCAACCTTATTTGGAACTTCATGTGGGCGTCCACATATTAATTCTACTCTATTTGTGTATATATGTATATGTATATTACTGATGCTGTAAATCTATGTATTTTTTTTAGGCTTTCATGCCTTTTTCTCAATCTGAATAAATTATGTTCTCACCGAGATAAGACTCATGCCTTCTATGAACTGTGTTGGTATTTTGCATGTGAGGAAGTACGCTTCCATGGTAAACTGCTCTTGAAGTTGTAAGCATACTTTTGAATTGGCTTGTTTTCATCTTCCTATTGACTTGAACATAAACCATCCTTTTTTTTTTTGGCAGATAAACTCATCATCCCGAAACTTCTATTTTCTTGTTTCAAAAATGGAATTGTCTGGATCTCCTCCTCAGCGAATTGTTCCTCAGATCAAAGTGAAAATATCTTCAAGTCACTCATCTTGTTTAACAGAGCAACCAGACCATTTAGTTGGCCGAGAAACCAATAAGTCTGGAGTTGAAAGCAATATTAGTGATCTAGCTGCAGTAGGTGTATCTTCTCATCCAGTGAACAATGCATATACGCTCTCTCTAAATTTACCCACATTAACTACAGGTATGTGTGCGGCGTCATTATTTGTTTGCACTACACATGGTAAATATTTGTCAGGTTAACAATGAATTTTGTTTGTTTAGTTAACAGAGATACAAATATTTTTTGTCAAACTTGTATATTTAGATAATTTTGTTGGTTGTCATAGTAAACTGATCAGTAGTTTTAAGATTCTGGAAGGATTATCTGATGATGATATGCGAGAAACAGCCTATGAGGTGCTTGTTGCTTCTTTCATACACTCCGGGTAATTTCTCTCCTTGTTATCCTCACTGTTCCTCTCTCTCTCTCCCCCCCTCTCTTACGCTTACTCACACATAAACTTTGTACAAAACCAGGGGAGAAATACATTTATTTGAAAAGAAAAAGAAGGAAAAAAGATCAAGATTTTTAAAGGGGCTAAGATCTAAAAGAGATGAATCAAATTCACACTCAGAACCTGAGGATTGCTCTATTGACCTGCTGGGTGTCATTCGTGTTCAGATGGAGGCAAGCATTCTTTAATCTACTGGCCCCATATTGTTGTGACAAGGCTTGATTGTGGTTAATGACATTCATTATTCATTTATGTGCTAGGCATATCACTCTTGACAGGTTAATGTCATCATTTGACCTTCTCTACACCCCCCCTCCCCTGCGCATCCCTCATCTCTATACAAATATCAGATTAATCTCAAAGTTGTGATGCAGAGTTTCACATAATAATAGAAATGTCTTTTATTGTTTATTTTCTGCAGATAATTAAGCTGCAAATGATTGACAAATCACTTCTGCTATTTTTTTCCTCTACTTTTAAAAAGGCCAAAAATCTTCTAGCTTCCTCTTGTAATTATGACTTAAGAATTTAAATATCTCCAGACAGATCAAAACTGTGGCCATTTTGGAGTGTTGAACTTTTGGAGAGTCACAATGTCGTCACAATGTCAGATCTATGGCTTTATAATTAATTTTATGTGAGGATTGAAAACAACTTCTAGAGGATGTTATGAAGCATAGAACATTGGGATGCAGAAGAAGATGCTCGAACAAGCTGATTTTTATTTTTTAAAATATTTAAAAACTGTATATTTTTTTTTTTTTGTGTTTTTAACCTTTTGTGGCAAACATATCTTGTGTTAAATGATCCCTAAATACTCCTTTTGGCCTTTGAAGAATTAGTTTCTAACATGCATTTGAGTCCATCTCAATTATTTGTGCTTGTGTTGACACAACATGTTATGACACAATACTTATCATACCAGTGCCTTGCTAGCATGTGACACTGGCATGGTCCTATCTATCTATTAGTTCTTGACATGCCATCATGCCAGCATGTGCCAGGCATGGCATGGAATGACATGATGATACATACTTATGCAGACATGCCTCACAGCATCTGATATTTCGATCCTCACTGGATTTTAAGTTTTTAACACTATGAGTCTATGACTATTTATTTAAATACATTATTCAATACACATTCATGCAAGAAGTTATTATACTTCAATCTGTTGTTTCCTTAACCTCAGTTGCTATGCTCCGGTTAAAAGAATTAGATTCTTAAGTATTTTTTATGAGAAATTTAATTGGACATGCTATCTCTTCTTCTAATTTTTTTAACATTAAGAAGTCAAATAGTAGCAAGCAAATGTGTGAACTATTGTCTGGTTGAAAAGGAGGTAAGATTCCTGATTCCTGCATCAATTTGGGAATTGACAAACAGAGGCCTCAAAACTATCGAAATCATCTATCTAGTCAAAAAAGGACCTTAAATGGTGTTGTTCTCTCATATGGTAGTTATTGCAAGAAATCAGGTCATAATCATACTTTGAATTTGATTCATAGCTTAGGACATATAGTCTCTGCTGTTACATTTATTCTTTGCTTTCCCTCCCTTGTGCTGCACCCCCCAAACTGCCCCCCCCCCTCTCCCAGGGGCCCACCCGTGCTACTTCTTTGAGATAATATAATTTGTTACATGGTAACTAGTGTCACCATCTTTCAGATTTCAGAAGCAATGGATGTGTGCACCAAACGAGGTTTGAGGCACTTTGGTGAAAAGAAGATGCATGAACAGACCGATGTTCCTCAAATATCATTGGAACTCTTAAGTGCCATTGGCAGGTCAGATTTTCCTACTGAAAGATCATACAAACAGTGGCAGAAGAGACAGGTCAGTTGCAATAATTGTTTATATTTAGAGTTGGGAATTGGTCGAGTCAGGTTGAATTTGTGTTTGGTTGAGAAATAGGTGTTCTAATGAAACTATAATCTTGAATCTGATGTAAGCGGTTCAATAACCTGAACCCTAATCTAACCTATTCATGAAACATGTAACACAACCTGACCCATTTAATTTGTTTAATAAAGAGGTCGAATGGCTTGCATATGAGTGCATGATTTTGCTTACTCCACACACTAAAACTTTGGCTGACACAATTGACCCAATATTAAACTACTTAATCTATTAACTGATGCTAATCCATCAATTTCAGATCTAATTAACCTATTGCTTATATTACATAACTTAAGCTTAAAATTATATCCATAAACATTTTATTCGGTTGATAATAGGCCACCTATCGGTTCTGGATTGTGATGATGCTGAACCAGCTTACTATTAAACAGGTCAATCTAGGCCAATCCTCTAGGCCTGAACCCAACATGTTTAATAAACGAGTTACTTACCACTGCAGTGATAGCCCAGCTGGAACGGGCTTAGCCCCGCGCTCCACACATTCGTGGTTCGAGGCTCACTTGCGGCCAAGTAAAGGATGGGATTTAATGATTCTACGGATGAAAATGCTCTGACACCTCGGAAGGGTGTGCGGGTGGGTTTCTGGTCTAGCTGTGCGCTGAGGTGGGGTTGGAAGTGACGTACTCACCGATCGGTGGGGAAGGGTTAACCATTGGCACCTTGTATCAAACAATCTTCCCAGCGGAGTGGGGGTCCTTAGTGGGGGTTGCTACGCCTGGTCTCCCCCCCTCACTCCATTTCTCTTATTAAAAAAAAAGAGAGAGAGTTACTTATGTTGACTTATTTATGACGTAGACTTGATTATGCATGTTGAACCCAGTAGCTTGCTTCAGTTCATGTCATGTTGGCCAATTTGGCCAAGGACTGCCACCCTTTTATTTTTTTAAGCTTGCACCTGTTCTAAAGGTTATATTTCTTGCAATCTTGTTTTCTTTCAGGCAAATATTCTAGAAGAACTACTCATGACTTCTGTTGACTTTGTTTCTGATGTACATGCAACACTGAGCATGCTTCTCTCGAAGCTTAGAAATATAGAGGCAAGTGTTCTCCTAGTCTCTTGTATATATAAAATATGAATTCCTCTACATGCTAATTGAGACAACTCATGTTGTATCAACAGTAAAATTTTTAAAGTTCCCTTCGAGCAGCAGGACTCCTGTGCTCAAGTTCTTTTAAATAAATCTGATTGGTTCATATTATGGTTGCAGGAATGGGTTTTAAATACAAGTCCTGATGGACGTGCTGAGATTCTGACAGCTATTAAAAGATATGCTTCAAAAATTTCAAATATGCCTAGAAAGTTTGGTATTCGAAATGAAACCTATTACTGGACCAGGAGTTTCCATTTTAACATTAATCTGTATGAGAAGTTACTCTGCAGTATCTTCGATGTCCTGGAAGATGGTCAGATTTTAGAGGTATAACATTTTACCTCATGCATTTTTATGGTATTTAAGTATTGTTAATGCAGACCATACCTAGATTTATAATCCAGTAGTAATTCTGTTCTTTGGGTTCACTGCTAGGAAGCGGAGGAAATTATTGCTTTTCTTAAATTGACTTGGTCTATGTTAGGTATTATTCAAAAGGTGCACAATGCCTTATATGCCTGGGTGCTTTTCCGACAGGTATGTTGCCTTTTTCCTTGATTATATTCTGATGTATTAGCAATATGTCTAGGATGTCTATGTAGTCTGAAAGTTGGGACTTTGAAATAGATCATCACAAGCAAAAGTTTGTTATATGGCAAGAACTTGTGAGAAATTTGGGAACATGTTTGTATTTGTAAGACATTTATGAGAGAACAAGAAAAAATAATATTAGAACATTTCCATGAGTGTCGGTACAGTACAGGACCATCGGCAAGGTGTATCAAGTGTTGGTACAATATGAGACTACATGTTAGTATGCTCTTTATGATACGGTACCTACCGATATGGCAAACCTTGCTAAAAGGTGTTTCTAGAATAAAAAAACATGAAAAATGGACTAAGAATATCAGGAAATTATACTTAAATTAATAGGTCATGGATGACATTTTCTTAATAATTTTGAACCTTGTGAACAACATGTTAGCATGATATGTCTTCACTAAAATGGTCATAACTTCTTCATTTAAGCTCTGGATAAGGTGATTCGGGATGCATTGTAAATCTAAACCAATGCTGGATATATTGGAAGTGGTTTCAGCTCGAAATTCACCATGTACTGACTTTGTCATGCTCTCTCTTAATTGATGTGTGCTATATTGCAACTTGACCTCTTATTATCTTATTAGCTTACAAAACTTAAGCTCATTGGGTACATGTGAATCAAGTGTCATGTCATATCCACCTTTTAATCAGTCTCGGAAGTGTCTGGAGGTTGCCTGTGGCTCTTGTGACAAAAGAAGGTTTGGACTGGGCCTTCGATCTTATTCCAGCTCAACTTCCGGTGCACCCATGAGTGCTTCTTCATCCTTGGTGGTTTTCAATGAGGGTCCAGGGTCAAGAAACCATGGAGCTCAGTGACTTTAATAAACTTGCTGTAATTTAGACGAATGATCGAAATGTTAAATTGGGATTCCTGCCTAGAAAAGAATTAATGGAGAAGAAATATCCATAAAGTGTACCTAGATTGATAAGATGGAGCATATTAATTATGATTCGGATCATTTTTTTAAATGAATAAAGTGTATCATCCAAGCACACGAACATGAATTTGTTAATTGCATCTATTTAGCATACATAATGCATGCTGAAATCATAATTCTTCAGTTTCTTCCTGTAAATATTAAACAATCTTCTGCTCTGCTAAATATGTTCCCTATGCTGTATTTTTGATGTTTGCTACCTCAACTTGATTGCACAATATAAATTTGCACAATTTCTGTTACCTGAGATGCTTGGTGTAAAATTCTGTCATTCTGACTCATTACAAACTCAATGGTCTTTGTCAATGTATTAAATTGCACTGTAGTAACCCATATTTCTGTCTTTGAGATATTTCTTTTTTGTTTCTTTTTGTTGATTGATGATTGGATTAGGTTGCTTGAACACATTATGATGTTATCACTATCACTTTATAAATTTATGTTTCTAGGTGTTTTTTAGTGGTCTAATGTGTTTGGAGATATTCTGATCAGCAAGTTTCCCCCTGTAGTTTGTTAGAACAGGTGAGGCAAGACTTCTGAAATATGCAGTTGTAGAGGTCCAGAAAGTTGTATCAGGTAAAGATGGTGAGGGAATTGAAGAAGCATATATGAGCAGTCTTATTTGTTCAGTTGAAGCCTATGGCAGTAAAAGGCTTCTAAATTTGGTTGATGCTGTTCTGTTTGATATTAATAAGTGGTGTCACAATCAACTAGAGGACTACCATTTGCATTTTAGTCAGGTCAGCTCTCTGAGTGTTGTAATTTTCATGCATAAGTAACTATTATCTTCTATGATGTCATTGTTTAATCCATTCTTCTATATTCTGCTCTCAAATTTTATGCTTCATAATTACTAGACATATGCATGTCAAAGTAAAATTTGTTCTGATATGCAGATGCTGAAATGCTTCCATTTTTGTTATAAACTTATAATTAGTCTGAAATATGCGCTTAGTCTTTTATTATCATATTGGCCATCCCATCTGTTTACCCTGCAATATGACAGTGATAGTTCGATACTGTGTTAGTACAATGTTGGTGTAAGTATAGATTACAAGATTCTGAGGCAACAATTGTCATAGACAGGAGATGATTTATGGTTCAAATTATTGTCAAGCATGTGAATTGTTTCAAAAGGCTTATACGGACATTTTCCACCTAACATAAGTGGCACTCAGAACCTTGTATATAATTTTCTACAAAAGGACTCAAGGTATATTCGAGATTTATTTCTAGACATGGTTTGCTTGTCTTATCCAAACAATCTCCTAACATGGCAGACAATGATTTCTTTCCTATTAAAAGTGTGTTCTGGTTGTAGTAACAAGGCTTTAAAGTTGTACACTCGATCCTTCTTGAAAATAGCTTCTAACAAGTTTTCGGTATTAGTTCTCCTACTGGTATGTAGGGTTAGCAAGTTTTGTTCTTGCACTTGATTATTGATCAAAACCTTTCAATGAACTAGGAAATATAACATTATTTTGTTGCATTCCTATCTTGATTATCACATTATGTGGGCAATGCAAGATTTAAGAATAAATTTATGTTCAGTTTTCCTATTAAAATTGCCATCGTAAATTTTCCTATTAAAGTTGCCAACCCCAAATAGTTTGGAAAAGGAGTGCTGGTTGTAGTGTTATTGGTTTTTCACTTTTCATATTGAAGTTCTGAAAATTTAATCTTTATCATTGTTTGCCATGCCTGTAATCAGTATCTTCAAATTCAAAGCACTTTTTAAACTTCTCAGTTTATTGCTTTGTGAATTCAATATATATAGTCTAGTTTATTTGAGTTAAATGGAATGTACCTTAATTAGATTATTTTGTTTCTAATACAATAATGGAACAGGGTTCTGCCCTTTTGATGGATAATGTGCTAAGTTGTCATGTCTTGTTAAGCTAAACAGGTATCAAGGATGTCATGAATTTTGGTGCTGGCCATGTCAGGCCATACTGACCAGCATGTGCATGCTGCGACAGTACCAGCACCTGCCACGAGTTGGCATGTCACCTCTTTTTTAAATATTTAAATTTTAAATAAATTCTTTTATCTTTTTTGTATCTCCCGTTATGGAATGGACTGTGCTTGCAAGTTACTGGCATATCCACCTGCACAAGCTTTTAGAACCTTGAAGTATGCAACTTCCATTATATCGTTAGTTAGTTTCCGTTAAATTTCTTCCAAGCATTGACTACATGGCAGGAGAGCTTTGTTGTTGCTTTTGCATGTAGATCTAAACTCTCTTCTGTGTTGGTGGATTGTTGATAGGAAGAAAATCATAATATCTCTCATCTAAAACATCCTATAAGGAAGGATTATGGTCCAAGGAGGACATCCCATGGGACATCGGGATAGAGTATCATCCTATGTGTTGGGATAGGACCGTCTCGCTAGTGTCCCAGCATCCCAATCGGGATGTCTTGGGACATCCCTTGTCCAATGGGGCAGGACGGCAGCACATCCCATTCCATGGGAAAATGGGGACAGCCCCATCCCACGGGATGTAAAACCTTGCCCATAAGTACTATCATGTCCAGTGGAAACAACTTTCTAAATAAAGAACCTAGCAGACTTTTAACTACTTTTATTTTCTGATATTTTTAAAGGAAAATACAGCTTGCCAAAAATCATGGTGGATATTCTAACCAGCCATTGAAACTAGTATATAATTTACCAATGACATATGTTGGTGCAGAAACTGGTCGTCGCCGGAGGTCGCTGGAGTCGAGGCCGCTGAGGTCGCTGCCGGGGACCTGCAAAACAGAGTCCCGTCCGAAGCTGGTGGGGGGTGGCTCCGGCAGGACCCTCCGACGCTCAAGTCAGCTCTGGCCAACAGGAATGGAGTGCTCGGGAATGAGTTCCAGAGCTTAGAGAAGAAAAGGAGAGCTTAGAGATCAGAGAGATTAGCCTTAGCGTATCTGGAGGAGAGGGCCCTTTTATAGTGGAGCTTGATGGTGATGGCTACTGCCGCGTGCTGGCGGGCCGCTCGAGGTTCGGCGGAGTCAGTCTCTCGGGGAGGTGCCGTACGCGGCAGGGTTGGTGGTGACAGCTGCAGTCGCATGCTGGCGGGTCACTCGAGGTTCGGCGGAGCCAGTCTCTCGGGGTGGTGCCGTACGCGGCAGGGTTGGTGGTGACAGCTGCTGCCGCGTGCTGGCGGGCCGCTCGAGGTTCGGCGGAGTCAGTCTCTTGGGTAGGTGCCGCATGGGGCTGGTTACGGAGAGAGTGGCGTCGGTAGTGGCGGCCATACCATCCAGTCTCGTTGTTCGTCCAGAGAAGTTCGGACTTGTAGGAGAGTTCGGCCGAAGGAAAAGCTTGGGAGCAGCTCAGCCGTAGCGGAGTTCGGAGGAGCTCGGCCGGCTGAAGAGACGGCTCGGGGGAGTTCGGCTGCTGGGAATCCGAAGCTCGGCCGTTGGAGAGTTCGGCCTGCCGTTGGACTTCGGCTGAGGGCCGGCCGCTGGAGGGTTCGGTGGGAGCTCGGTCGTCCGAAGTTCGGGACGACCGCTGAGGAGTTCGGACGCCGGATGATTCCGTTAAAGCTCGGCCGCTCGGAGTCCAAGGAGCTCGGCCGGCTGAAGGGGTTCGGTTTTGATGCTAGGAGTCCGAAGAAGCTCGGCAGCTAACTAGTTCGGCCGGCTGAACGGGTTGGAAGAAGCTCGGCCGTTGGGAGTTCGACTGAAGTCCGTCTGTCGAAGCTTTTCTACGGCTACTGGTTGCATTAGGTTGGGCATCGAGCTAGACTTCGGTTGGAGCGGGATTTATCCCCAACACTAGCCCCCCCACTCCCGAGTTCGAAAATCGAAGGAAGGGAGTGCAGGAAAGGCGACTGCCAAAGTCTTCCTCTGAGCTCTGTGCTGGTCTAGGTCGAAGCTCGGGGGAGATCTCATCCCCGACCGGGGTTGACACGGTTGCTTTCTCTAGCCAAGGTCGATGTTGAAGCTCTCCAGCCGAGGTTGACATGATAGCTTTCTCTAGCCGAGGTCGATGCTCGCGTTAGGATGAGGTTCTTCTCCTGTTCCTAATCGAGGCTGGCTCGATCGCTCGGGAGAGATCTTATCTCTAGCCGTGGTTGTCAACGGTCGCTCGGGAGAGATCTTATCTCTAGCCGAGGTTGATTCTCGCGTTAGGACGAGGTTCTCCTCCTGTTCCTAATCGAGGTTGTCCACGGTCGCTCGGGAGAGATCTTATCTCTAGCCGAGGTTGACTCGGTCGCTCGGAAGAGATCTTATCTCTGGCCGAACTGCTCGGAAGAGAGATCTTATCTCTAGCCGAAGGTGGTTGCTCGGGAGAGATCTTATCTCTGACCGAGGTTGCTTTTCGGGAGAGATCTTATCTCTGGCCGAACTTCTCGGGAGAGATCTTATCTCTAGCCGAGGTGGTTGCTCGGGAGAGATCTTATCTCTGGCCGAGGTTGCTTTTCGGGAGAGATCTTATCTCTGACCGAACTGCTCGGGAGAGATCTTATCTCTAGCCGAGGTTGGCTTTTCGGAAGAGATCTTATCTCTGATCGAACTGCTCGGAAGAGATCTTATCTCTAGCCGAGGTGGTTGCTCGGGAGAGATCTCATCTCTGGCCGAGGTTGCTTTTCGGGAGAGATCTTATCTCTGGCCGAACTGCTCGGGAGAGATCTTATCTCTAGTCCGAGGTGGTTGCTCGGGAGAGATCTGATCTCTGACCGAGGTTGCTTTTCGGGAGAGATCTTATCTCTGGCCGAACTGCTCGGAGAGATCTTATCTCTAGCCGAGGTGGCTTTTCGGGAGAGATCTTATCTCTGGCCGAACTGCTCGGGAGAGATCTTATCTCTAGCCGAGGTGGTTGCTCGGGAGAGATCTTATCTCTGGCCGAACTGCTCGGGAGAGATCTTATCTCTAGCCGAGGTGGTTGCTCGGGAGAGATCTTATCTCTGGCCGAGGTTGCTTTTCGGAAGAGATCTTATCTCTGGCCGAACTGCTCGGGAGAGATCTTATCTCTAGCCGAGGTTGGTTGCTCGGAAGAGATCTCATCTCTGGCCGAGGTTGCCTTTCGGGAGAGATCTTATCTCTGACCGAACTACTCGGGAGAGATCTTATCTCTAGCCGAGGTTGCTATTTCGGGAGAGATCTTATCTCTCGCCGAACTGCTCGGGAGAGATCTTATCTCTAGCCGAGGTGGTTGCTCGGGAGAGATCTCATCTCTGGCCGAGGTTGCTTTTGGGAGAGATCTTATCTCTGGCCGAACTGCTCGGGAGAGATCTCATCTTTAGCCGAGGTTGCCTTTCGGGAGAGATCTTATCTCTGGCCGAACTGCTCGGGAGAGATCTTATCTCTAACCGAGGTTGCTTTTCGGGAGAGATCTTATCTCTGCTCCGCTGTCATCGCACAGCTTTTGCATCTAGAAACAACATTATCAGAAGGGAAGAATTTTACCGAAGAAAAGTTACGGACAGCACATCCCCGTTTCAGGGTCTTCGGGGCGTTGTTCCTCTGAGTTCCCTCGGGCAGCAAGTCCCGTCCAGACGACTTCCTCTATCCCATACTGGCCTCTTTAATTTAGAGCATGCTTCTGCTTTGTCGCTGGGAGACGACGAATCGCCGATGTACCAAGCTCCCCCCGGGGTGGCGTTGATGACGTCGTGAGGCGGCCGATCTTATAGTTTGTGGTTACAGCAGCGCCCTTAGCCGATCTTCTTTCGCCGAAGAAATTTATCCAGCCGCTCCTTCCTGACGAGCTCCTCAATTTCGTCTGGCAGCTGGATGCATTCCTCGGTGTCGTGGCTGTGGTCGCGATGGTAGACGCAGTACTTGCTTCGATCGCGTTTGTTTGGGGGAGACCGTAATCCTTCTGGTCTTAGCAGCTGGCTCTTAACTTCCGTGAGAAATTGAGTTCGAGGAGCATTGAGGGGGCGTAGTCGCAGAACCTGCGGGGGAGCTTTATGAGGGTGAGTTCGGCCTCGCCTGCGCCGAACTTCATTCCGCTTTCCCGCGAAACCTTCCGCGGGAGAACTTCATGCCTCTTCGTCCGGACCTCCTTGGAGTCGTACGGAGTTCGGCCTCGATTGCCCTCGGGCGGTCGTGAGCGCGGCCGAACTTCATCTCACCTCCTGTGAAATCTTTGCAGTGGTTTCCTTGGTGGCGAGCTCGAGGTGGAGTTCGGCCTTGCTTGCGCCGAACTTCATTCCGCTGACGAGCTTCGAGACGGAGTTCGGCCTCACTTGCGCCGAACTTCATTCCGACCTTCTGCGGGAGATCTGCTCTCCGTTTCTCCTTCCTAAGGGCGATCGGTATGCCCAAATGCTCTTCCTCAAGGCCGGTTCCTCGCGTCCTCATGGCGGGTTCGCTGACAAAGTTTTCGCCAGAGGTTGTCGCACGGCCTGCATCATCTTGGCGGGGCCGCTAACCCGACCAGTAGGTTGAACTGCTCTACATCTGCGGTGGCTTCGGGTGGAGCCTGGGCCACCGGGGCTGTAACGGGAGCAGATGTACCCGGCGCGCAGGACGCCGATCGCCGAGTCGAAGCTCTCCTGAAGGCATTTTCTCTTCGGAAGAGAAAAGGGAGATCTCCGGAGAGGGAAGGGAAGAGTCGCCGAGCACTCCTTTAAGAACAAGGGAACCTCGAAGGTTCAGGCCCTCCTTCTAGCGCCATTTTGTTGGTGCAAAAATTGGTCGTCGCCGGAGGTTGCTGGAGTCGAGGCCGCTAAGGTCGTCACCGGGGACCTGCAAAACAGAGTCCCGTCCGAAGCTGGTGGGGGGTGGCTCCGGCAGAACCCTCCGACGCTCAAGTCAGCTCTGGCCAATAGGAATGGAGTGCTCGGGAATGAGTTCCGGAGCTTAGAGAAGAAAAGAAGAGCTTAGAGATCAGAGAGATTAGCCTTAGCGTATCTGGAGGAGGGCCCTTTTATAGCGGAGCTTGATGGTGATGGCTGCTGCCGCGTGCTGGCGGGTCGCTCGAGGTTCGGCGGAGTCAGTCTCTCGGGGAGGTGCCGTACGCGGCAGGGTTGGTGGTGACAGCTGCAGCCGCATGCTGGCGGGTCACTCGAGGTTCGGCGGAGCCAGTCTCTTGGGGTGGTGCCGTACGCGGCAGGGTTGGTGGTGACAGCTGCTGCCGCGTGCTGGCGGGCCGCTCGAGGTTCGGCGGAGTCAGTCTCTTGGGTAGGTGCCGCATGGGGCTGGTTACGGAGAGAGTGGCGTCGGTAGTGGCGGCCATACCATCCAGTCTCGTTGTTCGTCCAGAGGAGTTCGGACTTGTAGGAGAGTTCGGCTGAAGGAAAAGCTTGGGAGTAGCTCGACCGTAGCGGAGTTCGGAGGAGCTCGGCCGGCTGAAGAGACGGCTCAGGGGAGTTCGGCTGCTGGGAATCCGAAGCTCGGCCGTTGGAGAGTTCGGCTTGCCGTTGAACTTTGGCTGAGGGCCGGCCGCTGGAGGGTTCAGTGGGAGCTCGGTCGTCCGAAGTTCGGGACGACCACTGAGGAGTTCGGACGCCGGGTGATTTCGTTAAAGCTCGGCCGCTCGGAGTCCAAGGAGCTCGGCCGCTAAGTAGCTCGGCTGGCTGAAAGGGTTCGGTCTTGACGTTGGGAGTCCGAAGAAGCTTGGCAGCTAACTAGTTCGGCCGGCTGAACGGGTTGGAAGAAGCTCGGCCGCTGGGAGTTCGGCTGAAGCCCGTCTGCCGAAGCTCTTCTGCGGCTACTGGTTGCATTAGGCTGGGCATCGAGCTAGACTTCGGCTGGAGCGGGATTTATCCCCAACAACATATATATAGTACATTATGTAACTATGACTTCTCATAGATTTGTCAGAGCGTCTTCAGTATCTTCAGTTGGACAGTGTCTGATATTAGGCAAGATCATCATGCCCGTTATTTCCTATTGCTCTTAACCTGTGGTCATATCCAAAAATTTCTCTTGGTTTCGTCAAGACTATTATGTATAACTCATCCTTTGGATTGGTCTTCTGATTCCCTATTCATCACTTGGACAATGGCATTTATCATTTGGTGTATTCTCTTTCTAAAATACCCTGGAACCTTTGTTGTGAACTTACTATTTACTTGTTAAGAGTGAAGCAAATAGGAGAACGTTAGCCAGAAATCTGCACATGTATTCTCAGTCTTATCCTTTTTTCCTTTGTTTCCTGTCATGTCTTAGAAACCAAACAATGGCGCATTTCTTAGTTTCTGTTTTTTCTGTGATCTTCTGCACAAAAATATACATGCCTCTCCTTACCTCCTTGCTCTGGTATTCTCATGTGGTTCTTATTTAGTCATCACTTTTACCTTTAATCATTTAGCAATTCCATAAATTTGGAAACTGAAACCACTTTTCCTAAATTTTAGATAATCAAATGGTATTGTTACACAAGGTTCGCTGTCTTGGTACCGGACCCCGTACCATTACCATTCTATTACAATGTTGGTATGCAGTTCGGTATGGTATGATAGTGTCAGTAATGGTATGGTACGGTATGCCCCATACCAAGAGGTATGAGGTGGTATAGCAATATTGGTACTATTCTATTTGAACATAGTTTTAGTACAAGTTGGGTTGGGTCAATCAAAAAACCTGTCCACCCAAAAAAAAAAAAAGGGACTTGAGTTTCTGGTGGATTAGTGGATCAGGAGTCTTTTCAATCTAAGAATGGGTTTCACCTTTCACCTCAATATTTTTGCTCAGAAGTTGCATCACACAATCAAAACTACATATAATCTTATTAGCACACCTATGAGAACCCTCAGTGCCAAGGTATCTTCCAAAGTATGACAGAAACGTGGCTCTTTTAACAGTCAGGTCTGATGTGAACTATTGGGTTATTAGATTATCCAACACAACATTGGCCTTCCATCACACTTGGATGTGCGTGAGATACCAGCAGAGATCCCTATGCTACAGACTGCATGGTTGCAGTGCCTCTCACACATCTCGAGGGTGCCATGGGCAGCCAATATTCCATTCCATGATCGTATGGTCCAAACAAGCGTAATACCTTTTTTTTTTTTTACTTTAAAAATTATTGTTGGTTTGTGTGTAATCAAGATTTTAAAAACCACTAGAACAGGATGGTATGAGTGGTATCATACCATTCTGGTAGAAAACCAGCACCGGTATACAGTATGTTGCTAAAGGATGCAGTTCTGGACTGTGTGCTCGTACTAGGCAACATACTGGCAAAAAAGAAATCGGTACAAGGTCCTCTACCGGTATTTGAAACCTTGAGTATAGTTATTCTTTTTTTCCAGGAAATTTGATTTCTTTTTACCAGTATCTTCTGTCCTAGGTTAACAGATGGTCAAATATTATATCAATTATCAAAGTTCTATCTTATGTTTACAATTTTATATTCTTGTGATGAAGAAATGGTTATACTTAGAAATTTTCAATTATCTTAGTTATGAACAATGTGAATTTCAACAAAAAGAATGTTTTAACATTCTCAATTATCATTCTTCAGGTATTAGTCACTTGGTTTTATGATAGATACAGGTGATTCTAGCTTTTTTGTTCCTTTGTCTATGTCTGAGTCAAAATAGGTCGTAAATCGACTGAGTTTCTGAGTTGACTGAAGGCAATTTATCAGTTGAATCCTGAGTTATGAGTTTTCAAACCATGATTTCAAATATTATTTTCTTCATTTTTTTTCCTTTAAATCATTTTGCTGATTTGTTAACCATTGAAATAAAGATCATGAGGCCTTGACCTTTGAAACTACATCGTGTATCATGTTTGTTTTACTTCAAGTTCCTTTGAGGTTTGGACACCAAATCAGTTATTAATGTTTAGTCACACACGATGCCTGAACATTAGGTTTCGGTTTAATGCTTTGATGTAGGACAAATCTGCTACATTTGAAAGCATCCTGACGTTGGCGATACTTTGTGGGTCACATTTCACCGATGAATTTGCAAAAATCAAGGTTAGACATATCTCTCTGCCATAAATCAGTTCATGGTAACATCTCGAAGTCATCCATTTCATTGTCGTTGGTGCTTTTCAGTTATACGTTCTAACTAATTTAGCTTCTTATTTGGTTATCCTTGGTTTTCTCTAATGGCATTTGTATGTATATAATTTCTGCATCAATTGTAATAGGCATTATATCTGCAGAGTCAGAGGTTTGCTGATTTGTCTCCAGGTTTGGAAGTCTGCAGATGAAAGTTAAATGTCTAATATATCTTCTGTTATAAAATCAAATTAGCATTTGATGATTTTCTTGTCAATGATCAGTCTAGACTATTGATATCTAACTGTAGCTAATATCTTTTGTATCTTATTGTAAGCTGTACTCAATGTACCCATTTTCTGCATGAACCGTATTAAGCATTAATTTTGTGAAGTTAGATGTTATTTTAACTTGTCTCCAAGTTAGCAAGCCTGGATATTGAATGTTGAATTTTCATTGGATATATTTTCTGTCATAAATTCAGATTTGTATTTGATGTTCAACTTTTCAGCAATCAGTTCAAAATGTTTTATAATGTGATTTTGAATATTCTAAATTGTTAACAACATATTAGGCCCCTCTGTTGCTGTTTATTTTGACAGTACCATAGAGAGTTATGACAGGGTTTGTTGGTTTTGGTTGATACTTTAGTTATTCATCTTTTACATTTAAATAATTAAATTACTTATCAAATCATTGGCTTGTGTTACTTTGGAACACACCAGAGTGTCAAGAGATGCTTTTTAGTTGCTAATTCATAGTGCATTATCAGCTATTATGAATGACCAACTCGATGAATCTTTTGTGATGATGAACCATATTGGACAATGGGGACTATCAGATGTATTACAATCCAATCTATGTAAATTTTTGATATATCAGTGATCATACCAGTGGAAGGATGTGATTAATCAATCTATGTATGTTTTGACCTCTAGCGTTAAACTGTTCATTCCACTGCTTGGTTTACTCTATGACAATCAAATCTTGTATATTTATCTCTGTGCATGCTGCCTATCTCAGTAATGAAATTGAATATAATGCCATCACCATGATGATGACCATGCACATCAATGTCTTTGGCTGGGTGTTCTGCTTTTAATGTACTATTGTTTTTCGTCAATTTAGTTACATGCTCCTCAACATATGTATCCTCGAATCCCTTCATCTACTTGTTTGAGGTTTTCCTTGGATTTTCTAAATTATTTCTGTGGCCATTAATTTGAAGTTCAATCTATGCGATCTTCCTCCATATGAAACCCACTTATCATCAATATTTGGAGCTATGAATGAAATCAAAATGTTTGGCCGAAATTGGCTGGTTTCATATGAAACTGGCTGAGTTTCACTAATTTCAGTCAGCTTCAACCACTTCCGATTAATTGTCAGCCAAAATTTACAATTTTAAGGCTTATGTTGGAGGAATATGAGCAATGCACCGTTGGAAGGAAACTATCAATCTATAATGTTTTGACTTTTGAAAGTATATATGGATGATCTAATTAAGTATTATTGGGTTATTGTTAATCAACAATTTTAACAAACTTATTTGGACCATATTATGCATAATTGACATATCTAATGGAATTTTTATCATATTACTTAAAATTACAACTTTTGGAGAATATAAGAGAATCCTAATGCTAATCGAGTCACTTATAGAATCTAGTAAAGTTTATACATACTTGATATATCAGGAATACATGAGATATTATTTACTTAACTGTTGTCTTAAAGGTTCTTAGAGGCTTCTTAGGTGAGTTTTTTTTGAGGTAGTAGGTGGGTTTGTGGTCCTGGTATTGGTATTGACACCACCTTTCTTTTGGCTGCTTGCTTCACATGCAAGAAGAGGAAAAGAGGAAAGGGGACAAGAGAGGATGAAGGGGATAAAGAGCGGGCATGCAAGAAGAGGAAAAGAGGAAAGGGGACAAGAGAGGATGAAGGGGAGAAAGAGCGGGCAGTTCGGACTTCTGTTGCTCTCATCTGGCTGCCTCCAAGTCTAAATCTATATTAGAATCTAGTTTTCTTCTCCTTGTATCGCACTTCATTTGTTTTTCTCATCTTTTTTCCCAAAAATAAAAAAGAATCTGGTATCAATACAATAAGCCCACCTATTAACTCAAAATTGTTCCCTAATCCTATATTGTGATATAAACAAGCCCCAAAACCTTTAAATAATCATAAAAAACAACAAACAATAGGGAATATGAAGTGAAAAAGGGCATCCCAATGAATTACCAAGATGCCAACCCATCCCAAATGGTCGGATAGTGGGTCTTGGTCGTCTTGGTTCATACAGGCTGGTTACCAACCATGATGACCTGGTTATTCATATAAGTCTCTAACCCATCCTAGAACCCAGAATCCACTGATCTGATCCGAAATAGCTGGGATGGGCTGGGATTTCAATCCAAAGAGAACCCTCAATATTCTACAGCTTAGAACGTTGGGTGCTAGAGGGCCTATGAGAAGCATGTGTAATAGTCCTAGGTTACTAGATTATATTTAACTGTGGTGGCAAATTTAGAAAGCACAGAGTAGGGAAAGGTTGCATTAGAGGACTTGTGGGGATTGCATCAGTGGAGGGATGGAGAGGCGATTGAATGGTATGGGCACATGCAATGAAGATGTGAGGAGGTTCAAGTCTGGAGAGTTGATCTTTTGGGGATTTCAGAATTGAGGTAGGAAAAACCTAATTAAACATGAAAAGCTGACCCACTTTTGTGCAGGGTGGAAGCTGTATGGTTTGGTTGGATATTGGTCGATCTTTTGACCTAAACTTTGAATTAGTTATGGGTCAAAACTTTGACCTAACTCAGGTCATGTGGGTAGTCTTTGTTTGGGTCAAATTGGGCTTGGTTGGTCGGTTTATGATCTTTTGGTAAGAGAGTGAATTGTCTCTTTTTGGTACGAGTCTTCCAGCTCACTTTAAATTTGAGTGACCAGGAGTAAAATTAGGGCCAAGTCGGTTAAATTGGGTCAGTTTAATGGTTGGGTCATGTGGATACAGTTTAGATGAGTTGGGTTGAACCATGAGGGTTGATGCATGGGTTGAAGGGTTTGGCCTGGATGTTGGGTTGGACTGAGCATTGTTAAGATTACATATGTTAGTAATTTAGTATGTTATTGTTGACTTTGACCTGAACTCAACCTGACCTGATTTATTGCCAACCCCCAAGACCTCAAACAACATGGATCAAAGTTGCGAGAATAAATTTGAAAAGGCTTGGACTAGCATTAGAGGTAGTCCTTGCTAGGAATAGGTGGGTAATGGAGAGTTATGAAGTTGACTCTGATTAATTGGGGACAAGAGTTATGCAAGTCAAAGCAAGCAGCATACTGCAGAGGGTACAGTATAGCCATAGCCAAATGATAAGGACAAAACAATTACATTTTTTATTTACACAATTATAAAAGTGTATTTTTCATAGGGTTTGTATTCTAAATTTTAATGACATCATGGGAAAATAATCGATAGATGTGATCTTTTCATAAAAGTGAAGTCTTTTTTTTTTTTTTTACTATAGTCTAAAAATGGCCTCATTTGAAATTCCATAAAATCATTTGCAAGTTTTCAGCATATTTCAAATCACTAACATCAGGTTCCATGAAATTCAATGAATATGTGAATATTTTTCAAGATTTTGTTGCACCAGTTATTTAAATTACATAAAGTAAATGAGGTCTAAAAGGACTTGCTTACACAGCATAAAGTATTGGCAAATAACCAAAATTGACGTATTTATAAATATTTGTGGAAACTAGCAAGTATAAAGAAACTATATTAACATGAATGCACAAATTAGATGTGAAAGACTTTTACATATAACATACTTTTTAAAATTATAAAATGTTTCTTATTTATTTTTCTAATTATTTTTCTTTCCAAATTTCTTTTGTATATTTTTTTGATTTGTTGCATTTTTTTTATTTTTCAATTTTCTTTTGACAGTTTTTAAAAGGTTTCTTTTTTAGACCGTCGAAATATACGTAAGATAAAAGGTTCCAGAGTCCAGACTAAAATGACATCAAGCATACTTTAGTGCTTCATTTGGTACCTTTTTTTTTTATACTTGTTTGAAATATTTTTCTACATTATATTATAATTTCTTCCAAGACTCTGAAACTGAAACTAAAACTGTTGAAAGTGACGAACTGCTGAAAAGAAAACTCATTTAGCCTGGCAAACTAACTTTTCAAATTTTATCATATTTATTTATGAAACATGGGGAATGGCTTTGAAGTTTGAATCATTGTTTATCACATTTTGTTTTTTTCAAGTTTGTCACACCTTATGCATCTAAGCAAAGCTTTTATAGTTGAAAACTGAACTACCAAGTGTTGTTAGTAATAGGATCATTTATTTTCGTATAGTTGAGACAAGAATTTCACAATAGGCTGAAACATGTCACTTGTAATTGGAGCGGAACAGGGAGTGGAGATGACCAGATTATTATAAGGAGGCTAACAAGCCATTCTAAAGAAGTATAAGGTAGTGAATTAGCTGTTTTCATTCTCAAAAAGGAGATTATTCCATATATTCATATCTCTTTTTTGTTGATGCTGTTGAGTTTATGATGTTGTAAACTGTTTCTCTCCAAGTGCCTATAAGAATATAGCAGGTTTGCAATAATGTTTTGCTTGTGCTTGAAGCTTTTAAGGACTTTATCATTTCAATTGAATTAAGCTCCTTAAAGTGGCCTTTCATCAGTTTTCAACTATTAATTTACATTAGATTTCTTCCATTACAGTACATTATACCTTTGGCTGGAGATGGGACAACATCTATCTTAGTGCATTCATTCATTGAGAAGTCCATTCATGCTGCTTATAAACGGGTGAGTCATGCCAATTAGGGCTTTTGACATGGAAGTGATATACTTGGGACATGTACAGTGATAAACTCAAATTCTCTTGGTATGCTAGGTCCATAATGTCGTGGATGTGAAATCTAAGTTGGAAGGGAAGCATCCCCTCACCATGCTTGCTGATGAATTAAAGCTAATTGCTGAGAAAGAATGCACTACATTTCTTCCTCTGTTGTGCCGACAATATCCTGATGCTGGAATTCTTGCTTCCGTACTCCTCCATCAGCTATATGGGGAACAACTGGTGTCTTTAATAAATTACATTTCTCTCACATCTAATGTACTGTTAGATTAGTCCAATTTATGCTTTATACTAATGCATAATATATTCCTGTTATGCCTAGGATCCATTCGTGGAAGGTGTCTCACAGTTTTCAGAGAGTGTAAGAGAAGTACTTGCAGCAGCTGATTGTTTAGAGCATTATCTTTCTCACATAGTCCGTTCTGTACGAAATTGTGTGGGATCTCCAATAATCAATTATTTACATCCATATCAGGTTTCATACCCATAACTTGACCAACTGCACTAAACATTACATATGACCTTTTTATACATGGTATTTGATGATGTTTGCTTATCATGTCATGTATATGGAACTGTAGGGTTTTTTGTCTTCTCTTTCATTTTGGGTGTTCATATAGTTGGCGTGGTGGTAAAACTAGAATATTTATCACTAAATCATACTAGAACAAGTAGAATGTTCATGTACAGCAAATAAGATAGCTGGATTGACATGCAGTTCAGCTGCTTGATGAGCATATTTGCAAATTTGCAGTTTCATACCTGGCTTGCACATATTATCTTGCTTATGCATAAGAATTTAGTCATTGAAGTTTTTAAATTGGTAAAATTTGTTATTGGAGATAATTAGCTTGACATGATCTGTTTAGTATCTCTCTACACAGATAAAGCAAATTTGTGCACCACTTATTCTTCAATGGTTACATACTCAACATGACATCATCTTGGAGTGGACAAAACGTGCTATCCAGATAGAGGTTGGTTTGCTTGATTGGCAAAATTGGTTCTAACAGTATCTTTTATCCATTTTAAAAAATTGTTCTGGGAAGTGATTATGTAATTTAAAATGCATTCTTCTTCATGTCCCAGATATTGTATGAATAAACTACTGTATTTCCTAAACACCTTTCTCAATATTTCATCCCTCTTTCCCAGTTTAGATGATTGTCTTTTAGTTTTAGTGGCATGCTTTGAACTTATAAAAGCATATAGTTTGTGTTTATGCATTTCACAATCTTAATTGTTTGCTCACAGTTTATGATTAGATACTTCTAAAATATGCAGGAGACTGATAAATAATTTATCAACAATACTTGGCCGATAAAAATGCTACAGGACTAATATGTCCTATAAACATTTGAATCAAGGTTTTAAATATCAGTGGGATGGCAAGGCATTTCACTGTCCCGCTTGTTGTGACAAGGCAGCAATCCAAATGCTGAGATGGGATGATTTGGGAAATGGACAAGGATGGGATGAGACATGCACCGTCTGGAGTGTTAGGATGCCTAATGGCCTTGTCCCATGGAAAAACTGTGACAACCTATCCCATGGTATTAAAACCTTGAATTGAATATGTGGTGGGACCTGATTATCAAAGGTACACACATGTCTATGTAAAAACTACACATGTATTATGTATATATTTTTCAAGGTCGCATGTATGTATTTTTCAGGTTATGTTTATGCAAGATGTATATGTAATATGTATTTATACATGTATATACACATGCAAAATATCCATGCATATAAATAGATAACTATTAAAGTTGTATCTCAGCTGATTAGCTGTTATTTGAATTATATACACATGCAAAATATCCAATGCATGCAAATAAATAACTATTAAAGTTGTATCTCAGCTGATTAGATGTTATTTGAATTTCAATTTTTTAAATACTCTTTGATGTGGTTGTTTATGTTCTCCTTAGAGGTTCACCTCATGCTCTTTAATGTGGATTTTTATGTTCTTCATAGGATTGGGAGCCTTTATCATCTCAACAAAGACAAGCAGCATCCATAATTGAAGTCTTTCGAATCATTGAAGAGGTTTAGATCACTTCAAACGATTTATTCAATTTTTAAATGCATTCAAAATTTCAAATATTATTTCACTTTTTTCTCTTTGAGAAGGTTATTTCATGTACTTCTTAGTTGAGTTTAATGTATTATGCATCTATCTTCTTTAAGAAGATTGTCAAATTGTGGTGCAGATGCAACAAAAAAAAAAAATCTATTGAGCATGAAATTTTCTTTTTTGTTGAATGTTAAAACTGAACAATGGGATGTTTACTATTAGGAAGAACAATCTGAAATGTGCAAAGCATTTAGAATTATCAAAACCACAGCCAGCAAGCCTCTTGAGATTTTGTATATTATCAACATTATAAGTCATTGATTGCCATTTTACGCTAAGGTGATGTTTTTCATAAGTGCAAGATGGGGCAAAGTCTTTCTCGAAACTTACATCCAAAGTTTCCTGTGGTTCTCCTTCTCTTTAATCTTGGAACAAAATAGTATATTTACATGTTGCTTCTTTTTGCATAAAGATTCGCTTTCTGTACTATTGATCATGAGAGCTACTTTTATTTGCTCTCTTCTTTATAAAATTTTATATATTCGTGAAACCAAAATACCAAGGTATTCTAGGCATCTTAGTCTTAAGGTAAAAACAAAACCTGGTGCTTGATGCTGAAAATCTCTTTAATCATAGAAGCATGGTAAATTTTATATCGTAGTCAGTATTTTTTTCTTGATATTTACTATCTTTATCTAGGAAATTCCGTACTGACCCGAACTAACCTGTACACCCCGTACCGAACCGTACCAGTGGGGAACTGGGATGGCTCGACTGGGGAAAGTGGTATACCGGAGGAGGGAGAGGGAAAGAGAGGAAGAGAGAGAGGAGATGCCGTCGAAAACCGACGGTGGCCCGCTGCGGCCGCTGGAGGGCCGCGGAAGCCTTCGCAGCTCGACTATTGCCCGATAGGGTTTTTAAACGAGCGAGAAAGAGAGAGAGAGGGGGGAGCAATGTATTGGAGAGAGGCATAACTAGTGGATGGGCCGTCGGAGTTTGTCGGGTGGCTGTCGTGGCCATCGGGCGGCAGAAATCATGCGGGCGGAACTGCGGCCGCGGATTTTTTAAAAAAGCCAATGAATAGGGAAGCCGATAAACTCATTGCTGGCCCCCGTTTCACGCCTATGGTGCTGCACATGTGGAGTGCGCCATCCAGCGACCACGGTAGCTAGGCGGAGGCCGTCCGGCAGCCTCTCCAACTTCCCCTCCATTTTCTCTCCCCCCTTTCTATTTCTCTCTCTTTCTCTCTTTTCTTCCTCCCGGTTCGCTTTTTTTGCGTATGTCAGTTCGTGTCGGTCTAGTACGGATCTGTATAGACCCGTACCACCGGCCTGCAGGCTGCGGTTCCGATATCGAGTCCGTAAACATTGACCTCTACTATTTTCTTTTGTAAAAAGACTGTTTTGATTAGTTTTCCTATTTTTCAATATTTAGTATTTTGACTTTGAGAGAGCTAGAAATTGAATTAATCAAAATTCCTCTTGATAGATCTAGTAAATACTAAATAGTCATATTCCTTTGATCTCTACCCATAGAAAAAATATCTGGTAAAAAAATGAAGATTACCTTTATAGACAAAAGAAATACAGGATCAAGGAATAAAACTGCAAATTGTAGAACAGAAATCTTGTTGATTAAAGGTTTTCTCTTTTGAGTATCTATTATTAGCAATTGATGATCTCTAATGACATGCAATATTCTGAATATGAATAGCATCCTTAGGGATTGAGGAGATACATGCCTTTTTAGTTACAGTTCAGGGTCTCGCTTTGTCCTACCACTAAGTATTTGTGCTGTCCCACTGTTACAAATCAATAAAAGATAAGAAACACTTATCTTTATTTCAGCAATGAATAATGATTAAAGATGTGTGAAGAACTAATCTTACATGGCTATGGAATTTGCTGTTTCAATGGGAAGGAGTTGTTTTTCCTTGCTGGCATTGAAAAGGCTTTTTGCTGCATTCAAACTGTCAAGTATTGTTTTGTGTTTAGAATTTACACACTTATTTCTCAGGAAAAGTCAAGCACAAAATAAAAACAAATGAAAATTTTTGAACCAATCATAGGACCTGTAACTTAACAAAGAGTGAACCATTTACACTTTTTTGTGCTCTTACTTTTCTTCCATATTTAGAGAATGCCTTGGTCTTTACCTTTTCATCATGTAAACCTTCTCATCAAATGTTTCCCTAAAATTAGATTTCCATCCTTATTCATGTATTCTGCTGGTATTTTATGTATTCATGTTGTTGCTTTCCTCTTCATACATGAGATAAAAATCTAAGCTTATAATAATTTGCAGACTGTTGATCAATTCTTTAAGTTAAACCTTCCTACGGATATGATCCATTTGCGATCTTTACTGATTGGAATTGTTCGGAGCCTTGATTCTTATTTGCAATACATGGTCAATCAGCAAGGTATGATTCACACTGTGATAGAAGTCCATTGTTTAATTCCCTAAACCATTTAAGGGTTCTTGTTGCAATTTGATCAACAGTTGTGGAAGAGTATGGTAATACCAAGCTAATTCTTTTGATTTATCAACTTGATGTTTTATTATTTGTTTCATTTTGTCTACTTGGTACTCTATTATGTCTAATACTTTTCGAAATCTTCTTATATTTAATGCAGTTTGAAAGGTAGTCATACAATGAGGTATTAGCAATTTAGCATTTTCTGTGTCTTGCACATGCGCCTTACGAGCAAATCACATATTTTGTTGTGGCATGTTGATGCTGGCATGCATTAGCAGGAAAAGATATGAATGTACAAAAAGTTTTATTTTCACTATTTTGGGCTTTTTCTGACTTGGGCCACTTTTACCTGCTTTTACTAAAAGTAACTATTTTAAATAAGTAAACTTAAAAATTAATGCATGGCAAAATAAGAGAATAAATCATACTAGATATTTGTTTTGATTGTTAATTAATGCAGAGTAATCTCTATAATAGTAAGTCATATTAGACAATTATATTTACCCATTTGCATTTTAAATAACCTTATAATTCATAAAAAGGGAAGTCTATTAGTATATTTCAAATACTTAGAATGCATTACGTGTTGTAGATATTGTAAGTATGGAAGAAACTCATATGGTATTTATATACCATGATTTTCCTTCATCTCCATTATTGATCCGGGTTAGAATGATGATATCGTGTTGGCCAGTACTAACTATACTATACCGTACTGGTAATGTACTAGTATGGTATCGAGGTTTGATTCGATATGAGCTGTATCTGTTCACATCATGTGGAACTACCTTGTACTGCTCAGTTATGGGTGGTACCATGGCTGAGTGTAAGAAAGTATTGGAAGGTTGTCTCGATATGAGATGCATTGCATACCGTACCTAATTGCAAGGTTTTAAATCCCGTGGGATGGTGCTGTCCTGCTGATCGCTGTCATAGGCAGTCAAAAATAAAATCTAACTCACTACTATATAGATAGGATGAGTCAGGATCGTATCCTCAGAGATCGTGTTAATTATATTTAAATAACTTAAATTATAAATTAAAAGTAAGATTAAGATTAATTAATAGTCTATTTAAATTAATTAAGAAAGCAAGTAAATAGCAAATTAATTAAAAGTTGAGTTGCAAGTATGGAGATGGATTCTTAGGATCTCAACTGATCTCTTGTTTAATAGCTGGTATCCATTTTAATATGTTTTAATTGATATCTAATCAATAAAGATATAACCTATCTCAGAGAGCATGGTCTGTACCTTTGGATCATAGTCTGTCCCTTAAAGTTATAGGCTAGTCTAAATTGATTTAGATATAATAAAAAGAATTAATCTAAAGATAATCTATCCTAAGAGCACGAACGGTACTTGTAGATCATGGCTCGTCCCAAGGGTCATAAATTATTCCAGATCAATCTTATAAGATATAAAAATATTATAAATAAAAGCAGTCTTTATTGTAAATTAAAAAAAATATAAAAGATGGAAAAATAGAAAATACCGTCAAAACAGGATCATAGTGATCTCCTGAGAACAAGACGAACTAGCCAGCCATTGGAAAGTTTCTCGCTAATATCTTCATCCTGAAGCTTTGAGGAAGAACTTGGATAGCAGCTGGGTGCGGAGATCAGAGCAGGAGAAGAAATTTGGTGGAGACAGGAGGCTTTTATGATCTGTTGAAGAAAGAAAGAAGAAAGAAGGCTTTGGAGAGAGAGAGAGGAAGAGAGGGCTGGTTGTTGGGCTGTGGCGTGAAAAGAAAGCTTCTATTGGGCAAAAGGTATGAGGAAGGGGCTGATGGCTCGTTGATTTGGCTTAGGGTGCTTTTTATAGAGGAGAAAATGAGAGAATTTGAATTAGAGAAGGAGAAAAACCATGGAAATCGAGTCTGGTTTGAATTTTGTTGCTTGTGAAGGACTCCAACCATTGGATCGGGTTTAAACAGCTTAGATCGAGTCAAAATCCATCACTCGTAGCTTCATTGGGGCCTAGATTAATTCGGAACCGTTGGATCTCTTGATCAGGTGATTTTGAATTGTTGGATGGTGCTAGGATTTCCTGAATCAAGTTGGAATCAACTTTTGGCCGTTGGATCTCAACCGGTGCGAACACGGACCGTCCGATGTCACAAAAGAGCTGGATGCTATTTGAATCAAACCAGGAAACCTTCCCCACCGTTGGATATTGATCGGGATTGCCTGGAACCGTTCGATTGCGTCTTTACTATTCTATAGACTGCTTAGATTGAGTGCACCATGATCTCTGCCCAATCAAAGCACACCATGCCACCTAAAATGACCATTTTACCCTTCTGAGCCGTGTAAGAAATTTCGTGGACCCTTTAAGGGTCCATGCCTTTTGCGTCACCGCCGGTCCATCGTGGGTTGCATGGTTTCCTGACGTCAAGGCGCTAGGTGCTAGCAGGCTATGGACTGCGTTTCACATGGGTTGGATTGTGCTGAACTTCGTGCAGCTGGACCGACCGACTGGACCGGCCAATTTATTTATTTTATATTATTATTTTTTTCTTCTTTGAATCCTTGTTTTGGGTCTATTTTAAGTCCAATTCGCTCCAAATTTTCTTCGTTTTGACCTATAAATTGAGATCTTTTCATCGGTGATCCTATTTTCTGCAAAAGATAAAATAAAAATATCAATTCTTAAAAATAAAAATAAATTAATTTATAAATTAATATTTTTATAAATATATTTAATGTATTTATTACACCTCCCAACTTGAGCTTTACTCGTCCTCGAGTAAAGTAGATAAATTAGCAATATATACGGACTTAGCCTTGAATTAAAAGTTAGTTTTAGACATTCCTAAAGGCAAGATACCCGGCTAGACTATTAAAGAGGTACGTCATCGGATTATTAATTTGATCCAATTAGTGGTTAAGTGTTAGTCATAAAAATTTTTAGAGATTTTCTTTCACCAACTCCGCACTTTACTCTTTGAATCCTCTAACTTGATGTAAGAAGGGTTTATTGTCTTCTTGCAATTTAGTCCCCTTATTATCCACTATTTTTTTTTTTTTTTAATTTTTTATTTTTTTAACCGATTTTTTGCATTCCCATCTTTTGACATAAACCACAATGCTTATTCGGGCGAAGGAGTCCGGTTACTTAGTGAGACAATGTTAAACCCTTCTTTTTTATATTGTTCATCTTTTTACGTGAACCACAGCGCTTAGGCGAAGGGGCCCGGTTACTTAGTGAAAAACTAATTTTTTTAAATAAATAAAAGCAGATTTTAAGGGAGACTTTTGCATATTTCGATCTTTCCACTCAACTCCCATGAAGCAGATTCTTTATTAAGATTGGTAAGAAGAGGGTTCTAGAACCACTCTTAAAATTTGGTCTTGTTTAAACCCTACCATTCATTGGGTTTCCTTAATAATTTACTCATCAGTATCTCTAAAATTATCTAAATCGTTAATCACTCATTGATTAGGATGCCTAATTAACTCTTAATCAAGACAAATTTTGGGTATATAAAGCTAATTATTTCAAATCATACTTAAGGACTCATAAATTTTAAAGCTAGTTATTTTTTCCTCCAACTTAATTTCCATTGTCCTCAACGGAAGAAGAGAGAAACGAAAATATTTATCAAGGAGGGATACCATCTGATTTATTATTTGTAGGTCCTTCATTATACTTCATCAGGTTCATACAGGATGTTTGATAATGTGCTCCCCCCCCCCAACGTAAGCTAATCATCTTTATTAGTGTCCCACAAAAATAAAAAAATTGGAAATTTAGAACATAAAAATGATGGGTTGCCTCCCAACAAATGCTAAGTTTTAGGTCTTCAGCCAGACTAAGCCAAAAATTTATGGTGGTTCATAGACTGGTTCAATTAGATCCACTGACTTGATTTGCTTTTCATCCCTTATACCATCCACATAAGGTTTAATCCGTTGGCCATTAACCTTAAAAGTATTTTTCTATTTTGGATCTCTAAGTTCTACTGCTCCATGGGGAAAAACTTAGGTCACAATGAATGGTCCGTCCCAACGTGAGCGAAGTTTACCAGGGAATAATCTTAACCTAGAATTAAAGAGCAATACTTTTTGATTAGGTTCGAATATTTTTCTTGAAATGATTTTATCATGGTAAGCTTTGGTTCGAGCCTTAAAAATTTTGGCGCTCTCATATGCCTCATTATGTAACTTCTCTAATTCATTTAATTGTAGTCTCCTTTTTGACCCCGTGTTTTTCATATTAAAATTAACTTATTGCCCAATATGCACGGTGTTCTAATTCTCCCGGATGACAAGGTTTTCCAAAAACAAGCCGATAAGGAGACATTCCTATAGGAGTTTTGTAAGCAGTACGGTAGGCCCATAGTACATCATCTAATCTCTCAGACCAATCTTTACGATCGGGCCTAATAGTTTTCTCTAAGATCTTTATTTTTCTATTCGAGACTTCAACTTATCCACTAGTTTGAGGGTGATATGGGATGGCTATTCTATGTGTGATTCCATATTTTTTCATCAAAGCTTCAAAATTTCTATTCGTGAAGTGTGTACCCCAGTCACTAATTATGGTCCTAAGGCAACCGAACCAACTTATAATATTCATTTGAATAAACTTGATTACCACCTTATGATCATTGGTTCGTGTTGCCATAGCTTCTATCCACTTTGAAACATAATCTACTGCTACCAAAATATATTATAACCATAAGAGGAAGGAAATGAGCCTATAAAGTAAATCCTCCAAACATCAAAGATTTCAACTACTAAAATTGGCGACAGGGGCATCGTATCTTTCCTTAAAATATTCCATGTTTTGTTGACATTTTAAGCAATTATGGCAAAAATCATTGGCATCCTTAAATAATGTTGGCCAGTAAAATCTGCTTTGTAGTACTTTTGCTGCCATTTTTCTTCCACTAAAATATCCCCCACAAGCTAATGAGTGGCAAAAAGTTAAGATACTTTGAAATTCACTCTCAGGGACACATCGCCGGATAATTTGGTCGGGACAAATTTTGAACAACTCTAGTTCTTCCCAAAAATAGTATTTTTCTTGGGAAAAGAATTTATTTTTCTCTTGTTGGGTCTAGTGGGACAGGACTTGTCCTATCGCCAAGTAATTAACTATGTGTGCAAACCAGGAAAGATTATTAGAAGATGTTGAAAAGAGTTGTTCATCAGGAACCTATCTCCAATGTTTTCACTATTCTGTTCTACCAAGATCCTAGAGATATGATCTGCTACCATATTTTGGAAATCCTTTTTATCTAAGATTTCTAGGTCAAATTCTTGCAACAAAAGTATCCATCTAATCAGCCTAGGCTTTGTATCCTTCTTTGATAGTTGATATTTCAATGCAGCATGGTCAGAGTAAACTAAGACCTTGGAGCCAAAAAGATATGACCTAAATTTTTTTAGGGCAAACACAATTGCAAGCAATTCTTTCTCAATTGTGGTATAGTTCAATTGAGCATCAAAGAGAGTTTTGCTAAATAGTAAATTATATGAGATTTTTTATTGAATTTTTGCCCTAAAACTGCTCTTGCCGCATAATCAGAAGCATCACATATAATTTCGAATGGTAGGGTCCAATCTGGTGGTTTGATAATTAGTGCAGTAATCAATGCTATTTTAAGTGTATCGTAGGTGGCTAAACAGTCTTCATTAAAATCAAAGGAATTTTCTTTAACCAAAAGATTACATAAGGGTCGGAAAATTTTGCTAAAATCCTTAATAAAGCGCCTATAAAATCCTGCGTGTCCTGAAAAGGATCGTACTTATTTAATCGAGATTGGAGGTGGCGGTTTTAATATTTTCTCAACTTTAGCTTTATTTACTTCGATACCCCGCTCGGATATGATGTGTCCGAGTATGACTCTCTTATGAATCATAAAATGGCTCTTTTTTCAACTCAATACTAGATTCGTCTCCACACATCTTTTAAGTACTTTAGTTAAATTTTGGAGACAGATATCAAAAGTAGAGCCAAAAATAGAGAAGTCATTCATGAAAACTTCTAAAAACTTATCGATCATGTCAGAAAAAATCGCCATAATACACCGCTAAAAAGTGGCCGGTGCATTGCATAGTCCAAAAGGCATTCTTCGGAAGGCAAAAGTACTATAGGGGCAAGTAAAGATGGTTTTCTCTTGGTCCTCTGGAAATATAGGTACTTGATTGTATCTTGAATATTCATTCAAGAAGCAGAAGTAGCTCTGACTTGCTAACCGTTCTAGAATTTGGTCAATGAAAGATAGTAGGAAGTGGTCTTTCCTAGTCACGGCATTGAGTTGCCTATAATCCACACATACTCACAAGCTAGATGCTGTGCAAGTGGGTAATAACTCACCTTTTTCATTTTCTACCATGGTGATACTCAACTTCTTAGGCACCACCTGGGTCGAGCTAACCCATTTATTATCAAAAATTGGGTAGATAATACCTACGTCTAACCATTTTATTACCTCTTGCTTTACTACCTCCCACATGTTTGGATTCAATCGATGTTGCATGTCTCTATATGGTTTGGCCTCAGTCTTGCAGTGTATCTAATGCATGCAAATAAAAGAATCAATGCCTTTCAAATCAGCAATTGTCCATCCTATGGCCTCCTTGTGCTCCTTGGGCACACCTACAAGTTGGTCTTCTTGGTCAGTAGTTAATTCGGAGGATATAATTACTAGAAGGGTCTCATTGGGTTCGAGAAACAAAAACATCAATATATTAGGAAGAGGTTTTAACTTTAGGGTAGGTGGTGCTTCTAGGGATGGTACTAGAAGGCTCGACTGAGTCGCTAATTATTCATACTTTACAGTCCAGAAAGGAGTGGTGCTAAAATTGGGTGGCTTTAAAAGTGCATTAACTTCTCTAGTGTATCCATCAATGTCAAAATCATCTACTCCAAAGTGTGCTAAGCATGCCTGTAAAGGGTCTGAGTTGAGCAAGGTATGGGTTGTCTTCTAAAACTTCCTCTAGTAAATTGATTTCACTATGGTCGAAAGTAGGTGGTCCCTGAGCAGCGTTAAAAATATTCAACCTCAACTTTTTGTTCCCAAAAGATACATCCATAACTCGGGTCCTACAGTTTATGCAAGCATTAGCAGTTGCTAGGAAGGGTCTACCTAGGATGATAGGTACTTGGCTGGGGTTGCTACCAGATTCCATGTCTAATACCAAAAAATCTACAGGAAAGTAAAATTCATCTACCTTGACCAGCACATCTTTCAACATTCCATGGGGTACCTTAATTGATCTATTGGCTAATTGTAGGGTTACCATTGTGAGTTTCAATTCTCCAAATCCAAAAAGGTTATAGACAGAACTTGGAAGAAAATTAACACTCGCACCTAAATCTAGTAATGTTTTCTTAATGGTCAGGTCCTCTATGACATAAGATATGATTGGGGTATCAGAATCCTTAAGTTTGGATAAGATTATTTGTTGAAAGATGGATCTATTAAGTTAAGTGGACTTTCTTAGATGTGTGTGCTTTAGTTCTTCGTTTTTTAGTGACAAATCTTTGAGAAATTTGGCATATATTGGGACTTGTTTAATAGTATCAAAAAGGGGTAAATTAATTTGGACTTGTTTAAATAATTTAAGCATTTCATTCATTTTAATGCCCTTCTTGTTTAAAGGCAAAAGGGGTTCTAAAACACTAAGGAATGGAGCTTTAGGTGCAGGTGCTGGATCAGTAGGTTCTTCCCTCTCTACGATTTTATTCTTCTCTGGTTCGGTTGGTTTTGATGGTTCTGGTTCTTAAGTTGTTTCTAGCTGATTTATGATTTTCCCACTTTTAAGGGTCATAATAGACTTGGCATGTTTGGAAAAAATTTCTGGGCCGGTGGAGCTTTCGGCCATGTACTGCCCTTTTGGGTTATTAATAGGCTAACTTGGAAGTTTTCCTTCCTTCTATTAAAAGTAGTGGCTAATTGACCTATTTGGGTCTTTAGCTTGGCTATTGATTAAGTGTGGGAGTGGAGGATTTGGGTGATTTTTTTCTCAAAGGTAGTGTTTGAAGAAGGCTGTGAATTTTGTGTAACTTGTGGGTATGGAGCTGGTTTATAGGCTCCCTCAATATAATTAGGTCTAGGTACTGGTGGCCTAGCAGTAGGTTGTTGGGCCCAAGAAAAATTAGGATAGTTTCTCCAACCAAGATTGTAGGTGTTGGAGCAAGGGTTGTATCTTGGTCTAAAATTATTTTGAGTTTATGCTTGATTTACTTGTTCGTGTATAAACTCAGGGAACTGGGATGTAGCAGGACAATCATAAATAGTGTGTGCAGGACTTGAACATATTGAATAGACATCTATCATAGGTATGGGTGGAGTATTGGTGGGCATTGCTTGCAGTAGTTGGTCTATCTTTGGAGATAATTCATTTACTTGGCTGTAGATGTCCATCGAACTACTAATTTCATAAATTCCACTCCGTTTAGGTCTAGACATGGGAGGGTCTCTTCTGGCAGCAGACATATGCTGTAATGAATTTTCACTTAGGATTTCAAACAGCTGTCAGGCTTCATGCTTGTTTTTTAGCATGAAGGTTTCACCACAGGATGCATCAACCATTCGCCAATGCTTCTCTGTCAAGCCATCATAAAAGCACTGGACTAGTTGCCACTTGGGTATAGCATGGTGGGGGCATTTTCTAATCAATTCTTTTAACCTCTCCTAAGTCTCATGAAACATCTCTCCCTCTAACTGGAAAAAACTAGTTATGGCCTTTCTTATTTGATTAGTTTTTCCTATTGGGAAGTACTTTTTGAGGAATTTTCTTTGAAGTTGGTCCCAGGTTGAAATATTTATAGTATCTAAGGAGTTTAGTCAATATTTAGCTTTGTCCTTTAATGAAAAGGGAAACAATTTCAGCCTGAGGGCAGCATCAAGGAAATTTTGGATTTTAACTGTTGGGCATATTTCTAGGAATTCATCTAGATGTTTGTATGGGTCCTCATTGGCAAATCCATAAAAAGATGGGAGCATTTAAATAACACTAGACTTGATTTCATATTGTGTAGCCTCTAATGCAGGGAGAGTAAGTATATGTGGAAGGAGTAAAGTACTACTTCAATTGTCTAGGTGGATCGTTCTCTTGATTTCGGTCCATGTTCCTGGGTCTATTGGCTCTAAGGGTTCTTTCGATTTCAGGATCTACAGATTGAATCTCGGGTTGCAATGAGCGACGTTCGAGCATAAACCCTACAATTATACTTTAAGGAAAACACAAAAAAAAAAATTATATATTTTAGAATTTTTTAGATTTTTTTAATAAGATAGAAAGAGACGAAAGAAATTCTAAAGATGAGAGCTTAGAGAGTCCTAAAACTAAGAAATAAATGCGAAGAGTTTTAATTAGATTTGATGTTGGTTAGCAATCAAGTTATACAATCAATCCTGACTAAGGGTTATCCTAGATCTAAATAGCTCCTAACTGCTAAGATTACTTTCAAGCCCTTCAAGTAAAGAATCAGCCACTCAACTGGCCAAGGTCGGTGGGAGTCCCCTCGTTGCTTTTCTTATATACCAATTGTCTTGGCTAGGTAAGCTAACGGAACCAATTAAGTAACCACCTTTCTTCGGGACGTGATCCCTGAACCACTTGTCTTAGACACCAGTCAAACTGACTAGCCCTAACTTGATCCAACTTTTAGGATTTCTTATCCTAATGAGCTCGAATATCCTTAGAGGCCAACGTTTAATTGATTTTAAGAATTAGAGTTTGGGTTAATGCAATATGAAGGAAGTGATTTGTGGGCTAAGGAAGGATGATCAAATCTCCATCTTATCTTGTTTAATTGGATTTAGTATCTTTAAATTATCTTATGAAGATGAGATGCAAAAATCCAAGATGTCTAAGTTAGGTAAGACAATCAAACTTAAATTAGTTAATTTCACTTGTTAGGTTTTGTGAATAGGTCTCTAATCCCTTAAATAGCTGATGCAGTGTTAGTGTAAATTTTTTTAATTTTTTTAAAATTTTTTTTAAAATTATTTTTTTGATTTTTTTTAAATTTATTTTTTAGTAACTAAATCACGATCCCTACAACGACACCAAAATTTGATCGTTGTCATAGGCGGTCAAAACTAAAGCCTAATTCACTACTATATAGATAGGATGAGTCAGGATCGTATCCTCAAAAATTATATTAATTACGTTTAAATAATTTAAATTATAAATTAAAAGCATGATTAAGATTAATTAAAAGACTACTTAAATTAATTAAGAAAGCAAGTAAATAGCAAATTAATTAAAAGTTGAGTTGCAAGTATGGAGATAGGTTCTCAGGATCTCAACTAATTTCTTGTTTGACAACTGGTATCCATTTTAATATGCTTTAATTGATATTTAATCAATAAAGATATAACTTATCTTAGAAAGCACGGTCTGTACCCTTGGATCACAGTTCGTCCCTTAAAGTTATAGGCTAGTCTAAATTGATTTAGATATAATAAAAAGAATTAATTTAAAGATAATCTATTCCAAAAGCATGAATCGTATCCATAGATCACGGCTCGTCCCAAGGGTCATAAACTATTCAAGATCAATCTTATAAGACAAAAATATTATAAATAAAAGCAGTCTTTATTGCAAATTAAAAAGAAATACAAAAGATGGGAAAATAGAAAATACCATCAAAATAGGATCATAGTGATCTTCTGAGAACAAGACGAACTAGCCAGTCATCGGAAAGCTTCTCGCTGATATCTTCATCCTGAAGCTTTGAGAAAGAACCTGGACAGTAGCTGGGTGTGGAGATCAGAAGCAGGAGAAGAAATTTGGTGGAGATAAGAGGCTTTTATGATTTGTTGAAGAAAGAAAGAAGAAAGAAGAAGGCTTTGGAGAGAGAGAGAGAGAGGAGGGCTGGATGTTGGGCTGTGGTGTGAAGAGAAGGCTTCTGTTGGGCAAAAGGTATGAAGGAGAGGCTGATGGCTCGTTGATTTGGCTTAGGGTGCTTTTTATAGAGAAGAAAATGAGAGAATTTGAATTAGAGAAGGAGAAAAACCATGGAAATCGAGTCTGGATCGAATTCATCTGCCTGTGAAGGACTCCAGCCACTGGATCGGGTTTAAACAGCTCATATCGAGTCAAAATCCATCGCTCGTAGCTTCATCAGGGCTCGGATTAATTCGAAACCATCGGATCTCTTGATCAGGTGATTTTGAACGGTTGGATGGCGCTAGGATTTCCTGAATCAAGTTGGAATCAATTTTTGGTCATTGGATCTCAACCAGCATGAACATGGACCGTTCGATGGCGCAAAAGAGCTGGATGCCGTTTGAATCAAACCAGGAAACCTTCCCCACTATTGGATCTTGATTGGGATTGCCTGGAAATCGCGCCTTTACTATTCCTGTAGATCGCCTAGACCGAGTGCACCATGATCTTTGCCCAATCAAAGCACACCATGCCACCTGAAATGACCGTTTTACCCTCCTGAGCCGCGTGAGAAATTCCGTGGACCCTTTAAGGGTCCATGCCTTCCGCGTCATTGCTGGTCCATCGTGGACCGTGTGGTTTTCTGACATCAGGACGACGTCAGAGCGCTGGGTGCTGGCGGGCTGTGGGCTGCATTTCGCACTGGACCGGGCCAGTTGAATCGGCTGGTTTATTTATTTTATATTATTTTTTTTCTTTTCTTTTTTCTTTGAATCCTTGTTTTGGGTCCATTTTAAGTCCGATTCGCTCCAAATTTCTTTCGTTTTGACCCATAAATCGAGATCTTTTCATCAGTGATCCTATTTTCTGCAAAAGATAAAATAAAAGTATCAATTCTTAAAAATAAAAATAAATTAATTTATAAATTAATATTTTTATAAATATATTTAATGTGTTTATCACCCGCTTTTTCCATGGAACGGAACATGCCGCCATCCTATCTTGTCCTAACATTTGAGAAAGGGGATGTCCCAAAATGTCCTAATTGGGATGCTGGGACGTTGGTGGGGTAACACTATCTCGACACATGGATGATACTCTATCCCAGTGTCCCGCAGGACATCCCACAGGGACATGAATCCTTGTCCGATTGTACCCTACCGAATCTATAGCATACCGTATGATTCTTGGTAATGGTTTGTGCACATCGGTTGTTGCTGCTTCTAATGCATGTAGTTGGTCATCATATCTTCAATGAAAGCCAAAAAAAAAAGATTCAAAATCCTAGTCTTGGACTTGATGTTAGTTAGGGATTGGGTTGGTGGAATAGTTCTGACACCTAGGATGCCCGACATCTTACCAAGTCACTGCTACATCAATTTTTTCCCTCTCACTTGTTCTTAATTGTTGTTTAGAAACTTGTTAGGGTTTTTATTAGGTCATTTAGGATTATAGGTGGTTTTCAAGCCCATGAATTTTATGATGCCGGTAATGGTACCAACGATCCAACACCAATTTGGCATTGGTTTTCACTTTTTCTTTTTTTAAGAAAAGATTTTTATTTGGAATGTAAATCCTATTTGGGATATTATTTTGTTTTATTTGATTTAGGAGGAATAGATGATATTGCAGAAGAAATTTGTCTAAGGAGGCAACCTAACATTAACAAATTTGGTTATATTGAATTTAGCAATAAAATTTAGGCACAATAGTAGTTTTGCTATGTGTTATGACTGTTTCTTATGCAAGATTCGTTGATCAGTATTTTATTTTGAATGACAATTAATTGATAAAATAGAACATTTCTTTCATAGCTTATATGCATATACTTATTATTTATAAATTATGATACTCAAATGTTATAACTGTATGCAATAACTATGGGACTGGTAAACACATCATAATATTTTATGTGCAAGTAATTTTTATTTGTTCTTTTTGCTTTTCCTAAACTCTCGTGTCACAATTGCAGACAATAATTAATATGTTTTCTAATTCTCAATATATAGCTATAGAATGATCAAAATATGTGTTAAAGAACTGCAAAGGATCATATTTTTATGGGCAGGATTTCGAATCATGGGTAAGTTAGTGTATAATCAGTTGCATTTTAAATAATATTTTAAAAATTTTCATTGATAATAAGTTTTACTATTTAATTATTTAACTTTCGCTGTTTTTGTTATGTCACATTGGTCCCCAATAACAAAATCCTGAACAAATCTTGAACAAAATCTCGGATCCGACCCTAGGTCCAACAGTTTGGTTGAAGCACAGCCCAATCAAGTGATTTCGTTTTCATGCCCTAGTTGGATGGAGCATGGGGAAGAAAATAGGAGAAAGAGAAGTTTATTGCATGATTGTGGTCATCTTTCTTTTATGATTGATTTTATGTGATTGTGGATATTTTATATTATGAATGCTGTTATTATGTGATTATGGACCTTTATATCATATGGATGTTTACATTATTATGATGCTAGGTACTAATGTTTTATAGTTTTTTTAATGAAGTTTTTGTTTTTTGCATGAAGTTGATATAAAGTATTCATTTTTCATACTTGGTAAGAAGAATATTGATATATTTCAGCAGCCTGCTTTGGGTACATACAACCTGTCTTAGCACCTTCTATCTGCTATAAAATCCTCGGTGGCTGTATGCCTGCTATCCACTTTTTAATACATTGAAAAAACCATACAGAAGAGGGAAAAGAAGAGAGGCTCGAGAACCTCTTTTTGCTATGACCTGACCTGTACTAGTTGATGCCAGCTGGTGCCAGTCATTGATCTGGTTTGTACTGGCTGGTACTTTCTGGTACCAGTTGGGATGACCCTGGTTTTCAGGTACTATGGTCCTGGACTAATCCTAGGACCCAGAATCTCACTGGTCCAATCCAGGAAGCCTGGATGGACGCATACAAACTGGGATTTGAAACCTTGGTCAAAATCATCAGTTGCAAGAATCTTTGGATTGCCCTGAATAGAACCAGGATTGTATGGTTAGACATGCTTTTGAAAGGGGACATAGCACATTGTCTTGTACTGCTATTGATATATCTATATCATTAGTCTATGAGAAACTTGCATCAAATCAAATTGATATGTAACAATGTACATCAACACGGACACCCTTTGACATGTACAGTGCAAATCACATGAAAGCACCTCACATTGGTACATAGTGATATAGACGAACATAGATGTTATATATACTCTTTCTGAGTTGATGAAACTGATATGTTCCGATGTTCGTCTAAAGATTAATAATTCGTAGCACTACTTCTTGACCAATATGTTTGTTTTTTTATTTCTTGGGTGCAGTTGACAAGCATATGTTATATCCTAGTCCACCAGCTTTAACACGGTATAAAGAGTCAATTAATCCTTTCACAAAGAAAAGGTCAGTGGAGCATGCATTTCTTGAGGAGAAAATAACCAAACAGTTAAATGACTTGACAGTACCAACACTTTGTGTTAAACTTAACACTCTACATGTGAGTTTCATTCTTTCAAATTTTTCATTAATTCGGTTATTTGTGGGTAAATAGAAGCAATCATTCTATTATTTCCCAGTCAGGTGAATAAGCATACTATGTATTGCTTCATCTTCTTTTGCATGATCTACTGGTATTAGAAATACCTGTTAGCAGTTTCATTAGTAGCATTTCTTTAAAACATTCTACCCATAGTTTATATTTAACTTCTTGCATATTTAGTAGTAGTATGTTGAAAATTGATTTCTGTTTGATGCATGTAAATGGAGACCATGATGGAACTTTTATTTTGTTCTGATATATGCAAAAGGTGCTCTATTATTTAAACTGTAGCATGGTATACTTGCGTATGTTCCCTGTGCAGTAGTGTTTTGCTTTGAAGAAATCCTAAGTTTTGTTGTTTTATGAACTGTATGTCGGTTTATATAGATAGCCTGTGGTCTGTCTCAAATAAAACTATGCAGGAACAAACTTTTCTAATGCATGAATTATGTAATTGCTCAAAGCCTTGACTTGCAGTTCAAAGAGTCATTACTACAGAACAATAGGGTCCCATCAAAGATAAAATTAGATAAAGAAAGAAAAAGGAAAAGAAAAGGAAAGATGAAGAGGATTAAGATTGGAGGGAGGAGTGACCAGGAGAGCATGATTAGGTTTGATCATGTTGTCTTGTTTCGGTAAGAGGTAATGGCTGTTATGGATTATCAATTATGGACCAAAATGACCATAATACTCTAACTGGCCTGACCCTTCATGTTATAAAGTTCATTAATGGGCTTTGTTTTTTCCAATTATGTATGTTTTACCCATTTGAAATTAGGAGCCAAAGATAATATGGACTGAGAACCAATGGGCATTCTGCATATGGGTGCCAAAATTTCAGTCCAGTTTGGATCCTGGTCAAACAAGATCCTATAGTTACAGTTTTTTGCTTGATCCAAACCTGATCTATATCTGGATTTCAATCAATGTTGTGTCTGGAGTCAAACATGGTTTTAATTTGGTCTGTTTGAATATGACCCAGTTTGATGCAATGTTAAACATTGAATGTGATGCAGACTAGAAAATACAGTTAAAACTTTATTTCTAAGAACCTTAATATCCAGAGTTACAAACCTGAACCCGATCCAGTTATTAAGCCATATAGTAAGAACCTGGATTATCTGAATTTACAGATCCAGAACCAACCTGGTTCTGACCCAATTTAAAGTGCTGTGTAAGGACCTCTATTTTTGAATTTGCTTATCTGGAAAGACCTGAATTTAGATTCAGATAATTTTTATGTCCCAACCTGGTTTTTGAACAATGATTATATTGTATGGATCTAGTCTTTTCAGAGTTGGTCTGGATCAGTCAGACTGGTGCACAAAATTTTGCCACCCCTAATTCTACCACTTCTATACAGTTTATGCATTCATGATGATTGAGATATGCCTCTTTAGGCAGTCAATATTATTAGTTGTTCGGCCACTCCTAATTCTTTGCAAAGAAGCATATTTATAAAATTATGGTTCCCGATCCTTGAAAAAATGTATGGAGTTAAGTTTCTATCCTCTATTTGTTTCCCAACTTTTTTTTTTCCTCCATACCCCAACTTTCTCTAGTTTTCTAATCTAGTGCTACATAAACACAAGTAGAAACAAGAAGCTTACAGTTATTCCATCTATATAGGTTTGTAATTTTCCTCTCTATTTTCATATTTTGTACATATAACCCATATTCGTTCTATGTTATCCATTTCTTTCATCTTGTTAGTTTTCTTTCCAATGCTATCTGACATTTTCCAGAATATTCATGTTCTTATGGGGGCATTTGCCTTCAAAATCAGGAAGAGGGCAGGACTCAAATCCAGGTCCTTGGTGCCAACTCCAAAGACCTAAGCAACTACACTAGTTGACACTCTCTAGGGCAATGTCATATTAATATTACATACAAGTTTTGCCGTACCAGTTGGTACCATACAATACCAAGTATACCATACTTCAATGGTCCTGAACAATTACGCAGTCTCGTATTATACCAACACCTGGTATGTCTTGCCATCTCATACCATATTGCATACCGACATTATAATAGGATGGTATCAATACAAGATTTGATATCGAGACAAGGAACCTTGATTACATTAATCATTTGGGTCAGCATCCCTGCCACTTCCTCCTCTTAATCTCTTATCTTGACTATCTAGACAGATCTATTTCATGTCACATCTCCTCCGGTAATTACATTCCATTCTCTCTCAATGCCATAAAGCTCCATTTCCCCTCTTTTTGTGCAAGAAGGTTGCTTACTTGCTCCCCTAATATAATATGTCCACATGAGCTGCTAAAGTTTATTACTTTTCTTGTTTCTCATGTACTTGTGATGGTGTGCATATTCCAATATCTCTATTTACAAGAAATTTATCTGTACTCAAATCTGGTGGGAGTGAGAAGCATGGTAGACATTTGCTATTGGTTAATTATATGAACTGTGCTTAGAAAATAACATGCTGTCTGATGGTCTTCGCTTTCATGTTTTTCAATGGAGAAAATTATTGCAATAAATAAATCAAAATTGCTTATCTTCCAAGATTTCGCTGTTTTGTTTATGTTGTGCTTTAATCTGTAGCTCAAAATAAGTCAAAATGGTGCTCAAGAGGAGCTCATATGCAGTGGAAGTATTTGGTGTATAAGTAGGAGGCTGAGAGCAGGGTGCTAGTAGTCAATCAATGTCATCTTTAGTAGGATATAAAACATGAATTCTGATGAAACTGATGAAAAGTTTAAAGTTGATATTGACTTGAAGTATATAAATAAATGCTGCTTATGCCATGAAATCTTTTGTCACACCTGATTTGAGTTGGAAAAGAGTCTAGAGGTTGTATTCCAACCGGCCAATTGATTTGCTTTGGACCAGTGCACAGAGCTCATTGACCTGGAATGACCCAGTTTAGCATTCAGGTCATGGGTCAGCAACTCTACAATGATCAACCTAATTCCTCATGGCAACATAAATAAATAAATAAGTGCATAAATGTTAAAAACTTAAAAAAATGCTTAAAATATAAAAATATGAAAAATATAATAATAATTCAATCATTTTTTAGCATTTATATAGTAAAATGATGATATTTCATATTATTGCATAAACAAACACATAAATAGTACAATAATTCCAAAATGAGCTTTGCGTGTGTTCATATATAAATAAAATTTTTAGTAAAGTTTATAGAATCTTACTTCAATTCATCACAAAATCCACATACTTCATAATCAGGTTTGTGTAAATCAAGAAATCTTCTTTTGAATCAAGATTTTGTGATAAAAAATTAAAATTATGAGTTCAAGAAAAGTGATCAAATTCAGAAAAGTGTGGGTATGATATATGCATAAAAATTCTAAAAACAGATCCATGTTCACTGCTCACTGCTTAATGAAATCGATAATTTAGATATTTATGTAGCAATTAAAGAAAAACTCATCATGTCAAAATAAATCTCAATATAAGAACATTGTCCATGTCAACATTATCTTACAAATTGCATGACCTGGCAATGTCAGTGGCAGACAACTTATGCAATGCCTGCGGCTGCTTTTTGGTGTCTAACCACCTCCTTAGTGCAAGTGGCTGCTGCACAATGTTGAGGACTAACCAGTGGCCAGTTGTTGGGTCCAAAGTCCAAATGAAAAATGGCCAACTGATGGAGCGGAGGAGAGGAGGACAAGCCTCCAGGTGGCAGTGACCAAACAGCAGCAAGCAGCAGTGAAGGATGGGGAATGGAGGAGAAGGACCATGCCATCACTCCCCAAAACTAGGGCATCGAATAACTGAGAGCCCTTGCCCTGCTACCTTCCCAAATCTACCAAACCCCTTTTTGGTTTTTCTTTTTTTTTTTTTTTAAAAAAAAACACATTGTTAACTCGGGCAGGTGGAAGGTGGGTTGACCTATTCTGGTTTGACCAGTTCAGCTGCTCGAACCAGCAGGTCAAATGGGTTTTAGGGAATAGCAGGTCCTCAATTCACTCAACCAGCCAAGGGCTGCAGGTGCACAGTTGGGCAGGTTGACCCGTTCAATTGGAGAGGGTCTCTAAACATGCTTTGGACTGTCACATGGAGAAGCAACATTCCTATGCACAGCAATAGCTTTTTCATCTATATATAAACTTGGGCATCCCACATGTTGCCACCATAATAAATAATGTCTTAGCATACTAAAATGGTTGATCCTCTTGCCTCAAGGAAGGCTCTTTGCAATTGCAACTTGAATACTTGAATGTACTTCAGACAGAAATGTTAGCACCAAAAACTAGATCAAGGATCCAAGAAAAATTACTATTCGACAAATATTGTTTTCTGTATGTGTGAATCTTTTCAGCAGTCTGTCAACCTATGAGTTATGCTACTGGGAGTTCTGCTATATTTGGTTGCTATTTTTAAATATTGGTGAAGAGGTGGACTAACAATGAATTCAAGTTGCCATAATAATGTGAGAAGTGAGGAGAAAAAGAAACTGAGATACAGGAATCAAAATGACTTCACAAAGCATCATGTTTCTTACACCCTAAGCTAATTGGCATGTTTGAATAAAAAACATGTACTTTAAAAGACCTTAATAAATGATTTCTTTAAATTTTTTTATACAATAATTAACATATATAGTTTAGTTGAATTATTTTCTTCCTATTCCTCCCAAATATCCTTTTTCTTCCTCTTGCCAATTCTGACAATTGGATATGCATCCAAGTCCAATTCTTGTGTTCATGCCCATGCACCACTATTTGAGGGCATGAAAACTACTGTTATATTAGTTTAGTGACTTTGGAACCAACCTACGAAATCATGGCCAATATGATAGAATGAATGAAATATGCAACATGACTAGGGTGAGCTTCAAGTAGGATTAGGATGTCCAAAATGGAAACCATGATCAGCATCGATCCATTTTAGAATAGATGTGCAATATTTTATGGGTTCCTATCATTTCAAAAAGAGTTGAACAACAAGCCTGGTAGTGAGATTTGAGCTTAAATACAATTGATATACATGTTTGGCAATCTAAATGGGAATCCACCCCTCTGATTATGATCCATTCTGCAACTTAATTATAAAATAATAGAGAGAGAGAGAGAGAGAGAGAGAGATCTTACCTATGCATTGAATGGTTGTGAGATCTTACCTATGCATTGAATGGTTGTGAATGGTTTTTTCCCCAGCAATATGCCATGCCAAAATGCATGGTGTGACAAGCAATTGAGAACCAATACTATCGACTGTGGTTTGGACATCATAAAGTACACAGACCAAAATTTTATGGGTCTGAACTTTGAATTCTTTGGATGGTAGAGCAAATCTCAGGAGGCATCTTATCAGTAAAAGTATCTTTTGTTGGGTCCTTTTTGCATAGGTAAGAAATGCATGGGAAGAAACTTCTAGAACATTTCACTTTTGGTTAATTGGTTCAAGTTCTATTGGTTCAAAATACATGGTGAGCCACCTAAATTGAGAATCCACACCCCCAATCATGTTCTTCAGCATCTAATTTGTGTAAAATCCAAAATCATGAAAGTGGTTTCTTCCCTATCAACAGATGAGATTTTTTAATAATAACAAAGTAAATGGTTTAACATAATTTCTGTTTCATAAATATTCCATCTCATAGAATTTTAGTCAGTATTGATGTTGAGATCATGGCTGATGATGGGTTCAATATGGTCTTCTTGATTCATGCACTCTAGTACTACCATCCGTTCAATTTTAGTTGGTGAATTAACAAGAAAATTGAACTTGTGATTTGTGGCTTTTAGACTTATAAAACTTTTAGATTATGCAGATAATATGGATTTTTAATTTTTGTTGTCCTGTTGTTGGCTGGAAATTAGGTGATAGTAACATGCTGTATCATGCCTAGCTGTGCTGTTACTTCATTGCATTTTTTGGAAATTAAATATTTTTGTTTTCACAGTCAGGGATCATTTTTTTAAATTAGAACACAGATGAAAATGATCAAAGTTAGTATACATCTCTATGTAATATAACATTGAAAAAGCACTAAACAACTCTTTCTTATTTGTTTCAAGTTTTCCTGATAGACTTGTAATGTTATATCAGCTTTTTCTTGAAGTTATGTTTTATTCATAATTTTGCAGTACATACGAGATCAACTTGATACATTAGAAGATTCTGTAAAGCAAACTTGGCAACTTGCTCAGTCAGGTAACTATCTCAGTATTTTGGGGATACTTCAAATTGTTATTTTTATTACAACCGATTCATGTTTAGAAGGTTTTAAATACCATGGGATAAGGCCATCCTGGTTTTTCTGTGTAACAGAATGCCTCACGTTCCTACGCTTGGGATGGTGGATGTCCTATCCTGATCCATTTCCCAACTCCTATCCCGATATTCAGGTTGGTGGATATCTTGCCCTAATCCATTCCAACCTGTCCCGTCCCACCATTTGGGATGGTTGGATGCCCCATCCCACTGGTACTTAAAACCTTGTATAAGGTTTTATAAATATTTAATGATCAGGGAAAAAGATCACATTCAAGTGAGTTTATAATGAAGAAACAAAGTATGTGCAATACTTGGAGCACAGCTATTATACCTCATCCATGTCCATTATGGCAACAATTTGCTTAATTCAGATGCTAACTCTTATTCGATATGATCAATCATTATAATTCGAACTTGCTTTTATTAGGTCTTGTTTATTGTCACGAGGCTGTTGGAATTAGAGAATTGCCTTCCCAGATGCATAACTCAATATACGCTTGTTTGTTCTAGGCATTTCACCTTTTTTTTTTTTTTTTTTTTTTTTTTTTTTTTTTTTTTTTTGTCTTTGTTCTCTCTGTTATTTCTTTGGCTTTGTTTTTTTGTTCTTTTCATGTTAAAATGGAGATGCTCTTTGCCCTTTTTTTTATCTTGTAGTATTTCTCTAAGTCTTTCCCTTCTCATTGATCTTACTTTTAATGAGTTTTTCTTTCAGGTCAATCTATGGCTAATCTTACTAAGTTGTTAGTGATATCTGAATGCTAATTGTTATTTTGATTGCAGTCCCTTTTTTTTTTTGTCATGTTGGCCTAATATGTTCTGAGTCATCTTATGTATGTCTGAGTGTCGCAACAAGCATAGCCAATGTTTTTGGGGCGGCATGTCTAAGTCGATATCTTAATATTTTCTGCAGTTTTGAGATTGTCAAACTGCTGTCTTGTGCAGGTCATATTTTTGGAACTGTTAAGCAAGATTTATCCATATCTAGTGAATCAGTTGATGAACTATTTACTATTTTCGATGACATCAGAAGAAGTGCAATAGATGCAAGTGATACAATCACTGACTTCATTGGTGAGCTACCAATTTGTTTACAATACATCATCATATTGCCCGCAAACTGGATACTTTGTTTTCTGAGAATAAATTTATTTTAAAGTATCCTGCATCAGAATAATTGCTGTTGTGAAGTATACATATCTATGGTCTTTTATTAAACACACAGGGAGAATGGTTAGCAGACGGTGATAGAGGTTCTGCATATCAGTTTTATACCCTCCGCATAACTTTAAAACAGAGTTGTAGGTAAAAAGAACATGAAAGTGGAGACTAGGGCTGACAAAACTCAAGCCAGACCCACCAACCTGCCTGAACCTGCCAGTTAAAACTGGGTTTGTGTTTCATGACCCGGCAAATTGGGGTTAAACCAAAGCATACCTGGTCAAATATGTAATGAGTTTGGGTTGAGCATCCAGACCCAGTTGGGTCACTAACTCTTTGATTTTTGAGTTAAAAAAAGTATATAAAAGACAGCTGTAGGACATGAAGTCCAGGTGTTCTTTGCTCTTTTTTTTTTTCCTTGTTTCTTCTTTCTTTATGGTATAGGGTAGGGGATCAACAGATTAAGGCCTTCTCTTCAAGCACAATCACTACAATCATCACCCAGCTTGGCTGCTGCACCATGAGCATTTTTGGTTCTCTATGATTTTGTTGGTTTGACTTCAGTGATCTTTCAAGTTCTTGTTTTTGCAAATGATGGAGATTTCGAAGTACTCATATAAGGTTTTGTATAATAAATTCTAAGTTGTATGCTGAAATCGAGAACTCTTCATGGTTTAGGATTGATTTTCCTTTGAACTTGCTATTCCTAAATATATTATTTTCTCTTTTTCAAGTGATTCTTTTCCATCTCTCCACCAATTTCCTAGATTCATATTAAAAGATTGTAAAATGGTAACAAGTGGAGAGGGTAGGGCAAGGATTAAGTCCGGTAGGACATCTCATGGGACATTGGGTGGCGCACCGTCCCAAGTGTCGAGACTGGACCATCCCAGGTCACCCCAGCATCCCAAGATATCCAAACCCCCCACACCGCACCCCCCCCCCTCCCCTCCCAACCCCAAGGGTCAATTGGCAGTGTGCCCATTCCATAGAAAAAGCAAGACAGCCCCTTCCCATGGGACTTGAATCATTGGGGTAGAGATTCATGGTCCAAATTAAGAGAGGAGAGAGAAGCCAAGCTGATGGACAAATTATCTAAATTTTAGTACCTGCCAATGCCATCTTTTTTTTTTTTAATTTTCTGCAGCATGAGAATCTCTGGAACAGAGCTTAGGAAAGATCTTTATGTCATCATTATTTATAATTTCAGCACAATCTGGTTGGCTCTAACATGAAATGAACACAAGCCAGATGGGTATGGGTTTCATTTCCTTTGACTCATTCAAATGCAGCTCAATTCAGGCTGAGCAGTTTCTTAGTCGATGTAAAGTTGACCCAACCTGTTCCAATTGCCAACTGAAGCGACACCATGGTCTTCTATAATAAATGTTAGTAATTCAAATTGCAAGGCACTGATATTGTTGTGTATTGTATGTGTATCTGTAGTGTATCTCTATATGTCAGAGTGTAAATATTTTGGAAGTGGGTGCCATGTTTTGGAAAATGTATATATCAAGTTATTTCCTACATGAAGATGCAACTTTAATTTTGCATGACATGAGAACCAAGCGTAGACAGCACATCTCATTAGGTTGCATGTCTCAAATATATATGCATGTCGACAAAAGATGTGATCACCATCTTTGTCATGATGAAGATTCAGGAATAATGCAGTGCAAAGTAAATAATTAATGTGAAGTAAAAATTATATAAAAGATAGCGAACCTATTATACAAAGTTTCGAACTCATGGTTTCAGTAAAATTAGTGAAGCCTGCACTTCTAGTTCTTACTTAAAAGATGTAAATAAGATTGTGTGAACTCTGTATGGATGGAGAATCTAGTGGCAATCAATCATGAATAATTGGATTTTTAATAACTTAGATAGCACTCTGGTTTTTGCAAATCAAGGGGGCTCAGCGGTGTGCCTGCAACCGGGCTGGGGCTAAACTAGTCCAGGACTCAATCTACTTCCCGCTTATGATTTTATGTCCATATGCTATCATTGGCTAATTGCAAGATTTTTGGTACCGGTACCGATGACCGTGCCGGTCGCTGGCCGGTACGGTATGGTATCGATACCGAGCCGTACCAACACAGTACGGGAAGCGTGTTGGTCAAACCGACATGCCTTTTTTTTTATTGTTTTTTGTTGTTTTTGGAGAGAAATATTCAATATTTTTTTTTGAAAAAATATTTAAATTATTATTCAGTGATATTAATTAATATTTGTATCCTTCAAAATTCGAAAATAATGTTAATCGTATATAATACGAATCTAAAATACATAAATCAGATATCATTGGATCCTAAAATGCTTAAATTAATTAATTTTTTTTAATATTAAATATATATTATTCATTAAAATTCGATCGACCGTCGATGTCCATAAATAGTAGGATCATTTACATATTCAAAAGGAACATCAGTCTAGCTAGATCCATAAGGCAGGTGTGCTGGATCATAACTCATCTTTGAAGTGTCACCGAGGTCCTGGCTTTGGACGGTATCCTCAGACTGATAGTATGGTTGTGAAGGAGCCCATTCAAATTGCCAGCAGCAAAATCTGATCCATAAGATACTCTAGGCTGCATAGGATAGTAGCCACTAGAAGATGTCTTTGATGCATCATATCCATATCCGTAAGGATTATAGTATGGTTGTGGCTGTAGATAGGAGGATCCAGAATACGAAGATGAACCTGATACATCTATGGATCCTATTTCATGTGTGAGGTAATCTGCAGCTGCATCATGTCCTGAACGATCTCGTGGAGCCTGTCGTCTGTATGAAATCGTATCATCACGGGCTCTATCAGGACGTGCACCGTGGTTCCTATCCTACATGGCATGCCTAAACTGAGACTCACTAGTGCATCGAAGACTATTAACTAGTTCTGGCTGTCTCTTGTCCTTCGGTCCTCCATGATCATCAGATCCATGATCAATTGAAGAACAACCACTACTGCTCCATCTGGTATCTGAATCTGAATGAATCGAATGCTCGAGCTCTACTGGTGCCATACTTGCCTTTCCTTTTCTTTGGCTCATATCTCGCTCTGGCTGCTTTGGTTGTAAGGGCAGATGCTGTGGCATATCGGCTGGATGTCTAGGTGGAATGTTGTTGCTTGTCCACTAAAAGACGTCCACCCCAGCCTCGCTAGCAACAAAACTGGTTGGTCGTGGAGGCGATCTTAGCTCATCAAGCTCTGGATCCTGCTGTTGACTCATAACCCATCCGGTCATCGGATCATCTTCATCTTCAACAATAAAATCACTACAAGTCGGATCCGAATGCTTTAGCTGAACTTCTTCTTGAATGAATTTGAGCCTCAATCTCAGATTGTAGTGTACATATACAAGATCGTTGAGGCATTTATGTTTCAGACGGTTCCTCTGCTTGCTGTGGATAAGGACAAAGGTCAACCAGTTATGCTCACATCCACTCGATGAAACCGTCTGGAAGATCTTGATGGAAAAATTTCTTATATGTCGTGTAGATCCACCAAAATGCACCCACCATTTAGTTATAAAATAATTGAAAATCATGAAAATCAAAAATAAGATTGAATATAAAAATAAATTTATTGATATATACCTGGATTCATCTTTAATTTGCTTTTAACTGCTACATTACTTTCAAATGATTCTGTGCCCTCCCTAAATATTTTCATCTGTAAAAAAATCATTTGTTATAAACTTACAATATCTTATTTATTGAAGACATCGCTAAGTTAATAAATATCATTGAACTTACTTGTTTAAGACACAGCCACGATATCTACATTGGGCTCCATCTTTATCTGTTATATTTCGTAGAGTGGACAAAAGCTCTTCATCCATGCCAATTCCAGGTATGGAGTGTTGGAACCTCAGATTCAGATAGTAAGCTTCACATAGATTGTCATAATTGAACTACTTTATTTATATAAATTTTCAAAAAGTTGTTGACTTGCTGTTTACTTGCTAAGTGCAACTTTCTATCCATTTGATAACCCCATCGATGGTCGATGATCCTGATGTACTCATGTGCATATCTTGGATCTGCCACCTCGATTTGTTCCTTTGCCCTCTCCATCATATGATATAGGAAGTCCATCTAAGGGTATCGCTCACCATCGACAGCCTGAAGCACTTCATACATAGGCTTGATAGCCACCACTATCTTCTCAGCCTGCTGCCAGAATGACTATCTCGTCTCTAGGCTCTCCACAATGCTTCCCTCGGTGCCTATCCTAGCATATCTGCTCTCTTGCCATTCACTATTGACAAATATTTGATGCAGCTATACTTTCCTATCAATCAGGCTACCAAGTGCTATATAATTGGTAGCAAAACGTGTGACACTTGATCTCAAAATATCGCCTCCACCATACTGCCGCACCTATGATAGGATCCATGTATGGTTATAAATAATTCTGGTGATGCTCTGTGCTGACTCTACTATCTTCTTCATCCGATGAATTTTTTCAATATCCATCAACATCAGATCAATATAATGTGCAGCACAGGGGTCCAGAAAATATGTAGTCGCTGCTCCATCAACAACTCTCCTGCAGTCTTATATTATGGTCCATTATTTATAATAACTTGCATGACATTTCGTTCTCCTATTCGATCAATCACCTCCTCCATTAATTTAAGGATGTAGCTGGCGTCGTGCACCTTAGTTGAAACATCAATAGACTTGTGAAAAAATGTTCTTCCATCACAATATGTCAAGAAGTTGATGATGCTTCATATAGTAGGACCAGTCTAACCATCACACATCATAGTCAATCCATACATAGGCCATTTGCTCTTAAATGATGCAATCCACTTCTCTAAATCCTCCTTATTGCTGTCAAGAAGTTCACCATGAATATCTTTTGATCCTGAAGGTTCAACACCTGGATCGGCAGCTTGTATAAATGAAATGGTAGAGCGATAATATGGATTGTCTGCGGCATTCGCTGGGATGTGGTTGAAGTGAAACCAAGATCCAATAGCTCGCCACATATCTCTCTTCTTATCTTTTTTCAACACAGTGTCAATCCTTTGTTGCTTGGAATCTCTACTAGAAAAGGTATGTGGATCCAAATCATGAATGGTTGCCCCTGTTGGAATCTTCTTAGAGAATTTTCTTCTACCAAATGCTCCCAACATAGATGTAAGACGATTGCTGCCTCTACTGGTGGGCTCTCTAACTGAGGATGTCCTCCTAAACTATGACTCAAACTCTGCTATAGTGCTCTCTGAGCCTGATCCGTCCTCATAAACTAACGGCCTAAATGAAGCTCTATGCCTAGCCAGCTCCTCTAACTATCATTGATCATCCATGCTCGTCCAAATGGTAGCATCGATGTGTGCCTGCTTATCATCTGGAGCAGATTCTTTCTCTGATTTTCTAGAGTGATAAGAAGGTTGCTTTGCTGCTTGACGGTCTACCTCTATTTTCTTCTTTAAATTTCTTTTCTGCGTTGATTTAAAATCAATGAAGTGCTTCTTCATCAATTGACGGACCTCCTGTGGACACTTACAGCACATAGCTACATCCGGATAGCCGCCAGCCAAATGTTGCTTCAACTGTGTAACCCCTCTGAATTCTATGTTACATTATTTACATCTCTAATGCCAGCCTGAGAGCATCTCTTCATGCTCCCAACCAATATCACGCTCTGGATCCTTCTTTCGCGATGGATCCATTCCTAAAAATTGACAAGCATATTATTTTATTAATTACGTAAAAAATGATAGATTTCATTTATCTAATTTTTTTTATATTTTATAAATTATTTAATTATTTTTATTAATTTTTTTAAAAATTATATTAAAAAATAAAATTAGAAAAAAATTTTGACCTTACATTCATGTAGAATCCTATCATTGATGTTACATATAAATTTCTTAGTCCGTGAATATGTATAAAATGCTATTTTTTTTGAAATTTAGGCCTAAAATACTATGCACAAGATGCGTTAAAATATTGATAAATCGACACCAAATTTATGTCGAAAGTAGCTTGCAAGTCCATTAATAATCTGATTTTATAGTTTTTTCCAAAATTTATTTTTAAATAATTTTTCATTCTAAAAATATATATTTTAATTTTAAAAATTATATACTTAATGAAAATTAATGATTTTAGTGTCGCTGTATAGATCATCCATAGATCTACAATATATATTAAAATCATACAAAAAAATAAAATTTTGACATAGTTTCTCCTTGTTTTTTATTTTTCATGATTTTTTTTTTAAAAAAAGAGAAGAGAAGAGAGAGAAAGGTAGAATGAGTTACTTCTAATCAATCTTCTTTCCTTGTTTCTCTGGTGTTTCTGGAGTGGGAGAGCGAGCAAAGCTTCAAACGAACCCAAAAACAAGGAGAGGAAGCCGAAAGGCTTCCTCTTTACCTCTTTTCCTGAATATAAGCATCGAACCATTCGGTTCGGTCCAAAACAAGACCGAACCAAGCGGTTTCCTATTTTTTTAAATTTTTTTTTCGGTGCCAATTTTCATGGGTGAATCGGGCCGGTTGGGCGCCGATTCGGTTCAGAACGTCCCGAACCGCCCAGTTCGGGTTGGTTCCAAAAGCGTTGGCTAATTGGCTCAGCTTAGGTCCATGAATTTAAGCCGAACCAGGTTAAGCACAATCTGAAACCAACTTTATTCATTTAATTTTGTTCTATTTCTTCTGTGTAGAAGAAAAATTAATAATAAGATGGGAGATTGGTAACAAGTATGGAGAACTAAAAAAAGGGTGTTGTTGTAGAATCTTACCAGTAATTTCTTCTACAACTCAACCTCAATTGAGCATTCCACCTACAAATAAATCACTTTAATACACAATTTTCAAACTTAAAGTGAGTGATAGGGTTAGGTGTTTCAAAGCCATAGGATTTTGGGTTGAGTTCTGTTGGCCTGTGCTGGATTGAGGTAGTTGGGTTAGGTCATGTAATGTTGGACCCAGTATAAACCCGGTTAAGTTACAAGTCATGTCGGGTATATATGACCCTATCTCAACCCAGTTTACAAACAGATCAATTTCAGACCAAACCTGAGCCAAGGGTCTAAAAGAACGGGACGATCCAAGCTAACTAGATTGGTCAGAGGTAGACATGACTTATTTGCATTCTAATTGGCAGTAGTAAGGAAGGACCCATCATGCTGAGCAGGTGAAGTTCACTAGAGCTCAACAGACTCTACAATAGTGCTGGTTGTGGCATGATATTTAAGATCCAATAATTTCCCAAAGTTTCATTGCTCTTTGGTTCAACAGGAGTTAGAAGGCCTCAAGAATAAAAAATTTAGCAATTGAGGGAACATTTATCATTAACATACTAGCTTAGCTGGCATTAGAATATGCTAAAATTCAAGGAAAGTGGTAAAGTTGGCAACACATGAAATGATACCTTGTATATAACAATTTTTTGAAGATTAGCTAAATAATTAGCATTAGGAGTCACAATTGGTTGATAATGTGCAATCTCCTGACAAGGTTTCTATGTTGCCAATCACTGTCACCATGCATCAGGCTAGTGTTCTGAAAGAATTAACAGGAGAATGATGACTAGCTGTACTTTGATTATTTGGCACAATGGATGAGGTCTATCAGATACTTCCTCTATGCTCTAGCATTAATGAGCATCGCTATTTTAAGCAACCTGAGGATAAGATTTTAGTGGGGTCAAGGTCCTCCATTGCAAAGTGGTAGAGGTGGTCCTTGAATGTGAGGTGCGTTGTTGCTACTTGCTAGTGATAATCAATCGACCTGCACCTAGTAGAATAGTTATGCAGAAAAGGCATGATCATGCTCAATATGGTACAGTTAGCTACCATCATTGCCTAACTAAGCTTGTGGAATGAAGCCTAAGAAGCATATTTGAGCTAGTAGAATGCTCACATAATAAACATTCTGAGGAAAATATGAAGACATGGGAGTGGCTGCAAGTAGACCTTCTTAAGTTGATCACGTTGAAGAAGCACACTTTTTACTTGTAGGTAATAAATTAGCTGCCAAAAGTTAACTTATAGTAGCAACATTATGAATAGTAATCATCAAAGTAACAAGTGCAAATGTTATATAATACTGGTAGTAAATGAAACAATGTAGAGTGAAGCAGCAAGCCATGAAACACAATTTTTTGTGCTCCATGTGTATCCAGGATCGGACCCACTTAATATATGACTCTGATAAGTTACAGGTGCGTCCTTAGGTAGAAGAGAACAAGAACCCAAGTATCAGTGCGTTAAGGCTGCTAGTTCCTTAAATGTAGCTTACTACCTCTTGGGTACTTGTGGCCATGGATTTAAGTGCCAATTTGTGTGGCATGCATGATAGTACCATGCAAATGCCTTACTGGCATGTAGCACTAGCATGGTACCTGTAGCACTTGGTATGGGGCTGTGCCAATGCTGCTAGTGTCTGGCAGACACACCATCTGCATGTAATACTCATCCTTGCTTTGGTCTCAGGTTGATGCCTTCAATAGGCATGAAATAATTATTGAATATAGTTGGTAGTTAAACGAGTAGTCATCAAAGATTGTTTTGTTGGGTAGAAGGTGATCATTAAGCATAAGGAAGCTCAAATGAATGGCCAAAGTAGCAGGACTAGCAATAAGAGCAAATAAAACACGATCGCACTGGAGGCTTTCTTGATGGTTGCCAACACTTATAAATGCCAGTGTTAAGAGGTGGATGATATGGTCTAGTAGGTACTAAGTACTATGGCTATATCCCATAGAGAATAACTGGAGCATCTTGGGAAAGTGGTGGCAGTTGTGGTATTGAAAAGTGAAGGATATTAATGGCATTGAAAGAGGTGGGATGAGATAGTCGTATAATATTAGATAGCAAGATCTAAAATACAGGTATGGTGGGAAGATGGATGTAGTATGCTCACCAATGCTGAATACAAAGTTAAAAAACTAGCCTCACCATATATCTGAAACACTAAAACAGAGAAAATAAACTAGCGGCATGATGGATCAACACTTAATTCCCACAAACTACACTAAACAAATAACATTATATAATAAGAAGCACTGTTAACTAGTCATTATAGTCTGTATCCAATAGTTTTGAGCTATTGAGCATAATGATATTTTACTATTATAACTGGGATTCAAGTTCTACTAGTCATTTGCTTAGCTGGTACTTCATATGTTGTTTACATTACTATAGTAGTTATTTTAAAACTTACTCTTTTCCATTTTTTTCTCCCAACTGAGGGGGGAGGGGGGTGCTTTGCATTAGGCATTTAATAGAACCTGTTGCACTTGACCATTGTAAATGGACTTGATAACTGTTTTAGGAAGGATGCTAATGAAGAAAAATACCTGATGTAATCAGGATTCTTTCTTTCGTCAAGTATTGGCTGAACATATGGCTGAATTGCTTTTCTAAATTAGATTTTTTGTGTTCCAGGAGCAAGGCTCATATTCTGGGATATGAGAGATTCCTTTCTTTTCTCATTATATCAAGGCAGCGTTGAAAGTGCTCGCTTCGAAATTTTTCTCCCATTACTTGATGGGGTAAGTCAATAAAATGAGAAAGCAATCTTGCTTCTTCATTTACTGTTAGAGCAACATTGTCCATCACGTGTTTCTTCTTCTGGAGATGTTCATCAATTTGCCCATTCCTGTATTACCATTTTTCAGTAGCTTTATCAGAAACTTGCATAAATTTGTGTTGTAGGCTCTTGACTACATATGTGATCTGATCATTGAGACACTTAGGGATCAAGTTGTTTCAAGCATTTGTCAAGCATCAATGGTAGGTGTTTTTCTTCATTAGGTAATAAAATAGTGAATCATTAACACTGTTTTGATCTGATCCTTTCTATGTTCTCATAATAGGAGGGCTATGTGTGGGTATTGTTGGATGGAGGCCCATCCCGTGTGTTTTCTGAGTCTGATGTGACAATGATGCAAGAAGATTTAAATGTCTTGAAGGTAAGCACTCCATCAAATGCACATTGATATCTAGAATCCTTCACACTGATCAATGGCATTTTTATTTGAAAAACAAATATAAGCTATGTTGTCTATGGTGTTTTAGTCTATATTAAGATATACATTGGATTTATGCTAGAGATTATACTAGAGATATTTATGGTTGTTTGTTTCGCCTTCTTGTTAGAACCCTTGTTCTTGGGAAGTTTAGCATTTGTCTGCCATCATTATCTTTCTTGGTATCAGAGGTTTCTAATTTACAAATTCTTAATGTAAAGAGGAAAAGGAACTTCTGCATTGGACATTCTGGGTCACAATCTTGACATAAAGACTGCTAAGTGATCATTTGCTAAATTGCTATTATAGTGTTTGTGCAGTGTTTGCACTCTGTCATTGGGATTTTAAATATCAAGTAGAGGACACCTGAGTTATTATCTTTCATTTAAGTGCTATTATAGTCCATCTCACAAGATTTTTTATACTTTCCGAAGCATGCTTTTGCAGTTATGTGATGTATGTTACTTATGAGGGGTGATTTAAGGGAGCAAAAATTGTTCAACATTCTCACCTTTTCGGTCTTGCTGTTTCTTGTGTTTGCCTTTGTGGCGTGCACTGTTCTGTCCTCCAAGGAAAAGATGTTCTCCAATGATGTGGTCATGTCTGTAGCAAATCAAGTATTTGAGATGTCATAAAGATACTCAAAAGTTTGAGCAGTTATACTAGAGATGCTAACGAATATGACTATGAGATCTGTTCTATAAACAAAATTTGCTACACATGCACATATTTATATATGTGTATGTATATGTATGTATATTTATGGATGTATGTATACACAAAATTAATCATTTTCGTACTTGAAGGTTTCCTGCAAGGTTTCTACCAATTTTCAACATCATACCCACTGATTAACATGAATGTGAATATGGTGCCATCTCTTGTACATGATAGTGAGTTGTTCCTATGTGCTTGTTGCATGTTCTTATAGATAATCTTAGTCTAGAAAGAATACCTATGTAATATCCCAAGCTTTGAGGTAAGGTTTCTGACCGATTTGTTCCCAGATCTGAGCAAATCCAGGTGCATAGAATTTGTTTGAATTAAGATTTGAGAGAGAATTAGGATCTGGGATGGGAATTCAGATGGATCTATGAGGAAATTAGAGAAGACTTCAGAGGAGAGAAAGGGGTTCTGGGAGTTAGATCTGGAAGGAGGAAGAGGGAAAATTTAAGAGGAAAATTTTCATTTGTTCATTGCTGCTCATCTTTTCTGTTACATCCTATTTATACTCAGTTGTTAAGCTGTGATTACAATGCTTCAGAACGAAGTAAATGGTTGTTTTTGGTTGGGCTTGAATGGGCTTTCTGTCGGCTTGGACCTGGGCTGTACTTGCTTTTTAATGGGTTCAACGAGTTTCAGATTCGGGTTTTACCCATTACCTGGTACCCATGGTACCAGATATTTTGGTTTGGGAATTCTCTGGAAGCCTCCAGACTCTCTCTGTTATCCTACTCTTCTCCTCCTCTTCTGTTCCAACCTTAGCCACCCTCTTTGGTTGAAGTATCTTCGTTGGAATCAGAACTCCAGATGGCAATGAAGCTCTTCCCTTCCACTTTACTGGTGTTTCTTCATAGATAAGTGTTTTTCCCCCTTTATTGTGTTATAGTTTCCTCCTCTACACTAAAGTACTTTCTTTTATTGCAGAGGGTGTTACATTCCCTTCCACTCCAAAAGTTCCTTGTCCTCAAGGATCAAACAGGGGGTATTGGCTTTTGAGGACCTAGCAGTCCTCCCAAATAGCTTCTTCACCAAGATTACTCCATTTGACTAATACTTGGGTGACTGCTTTGTTTCCCCGATGGATCATTCTGTGGTCTATAATCTTTTCTGGTAGTGCTAACAACTGCCCGTCTTTCCCTGTGAGGAAAACTATTGGGGAGGCCTGTTGTGGATGCTGTATCCCTTTTTTAAGTAGAGAAACATGAATACTGGATGTATTTGGGATCCTTTGGGAAGCTATATGCCACCGATCCTATCCTTTCTAATATTTTGAATGGACCATAGTATTGTGAGGTAAGTTTGAGATTCTTGCGGATAGCTACTGTGCTTTGTCTGTATGGTTGAAGCTTAAGGTATACAATGTCTCCAACTTGATACTCTTTATTTACTCTTCTTCTGTCTGCATTTTGCTTCATGCGATTTTGAGCATCTCTCAGTTTATCTATTAATATGTGTATCATCTTACTTCTGTCTCTGTTCCAATCTTCTACTGTGGTATGTGCTCCTATTCCTAATTGGACCACGGGATACATAGGAGGAGGCTGCCCATACAAGTGTCATTCCTAAGGAGGAATGGTAGTTAGTGTTATACCACCATTTAGCCAGGGATACCCATTTGTACCATTTATGTAGGCTTTAGAAACAGAAACAACATAAGTTTCTAGGCAGCGGTTTATCCTCTTTGTTTGTCCATCTGTCTGGGGATGGTAGGCTGTGTTAAGCTGTAATTTGACCCCCATTAATTTGAACAAATCCTGCCATACTTGGCTAGTGAATACTTTGTCCTTGTCGGATATAATGCCCTAAGGCATTCCATGTAATTTATAGACATTGTTTAAGAATGCTCTTGCCACCTCCTGTGCTGTATAGGGATGTGTTAGGGGAATAAAATGTGCATATTTTGTGAGTCTATCTACTACCACTAACAAGGTATCTTTACCTTCTGATTTGGATGGTGCTTCGATGAAATCCATACTGATTTCTTGCCAGGCTTGAGTTGGAATTTGTAGTGGCTGTTGTAGACCTGCATAAGAAGTTCCATCAACTTTATTTTTGATACAGATTTCACACTCTTTCACCTTCTCTTCCGCTTCTCTTTTCATTTCAGGCCAATAAAACAATTGTTTAATTCTCTTGTAGGTATGACTCATTCCAGAATGTCCTCCTAGTGAAGATGCATGCATGACTTCTAATAATTTCTATCTTAATCCTCCCGTACTTCCAACATAACTTCTTCCTTTGAATTTGAGCACTCCTTGATTATATGAATAATCAGGTTGGGATTCGGGTTGGATTAGTATCTCTGCTATGATCTGTTGAATCTACCGATCCTCTTCATAGCTTTCTGCAATCTCACTGCTCCAGGTGGATATTATGGCAGTTATAGTGTTGGTGCTTCCTTCTTCTAACCCCCATCTGGATAAGGCATCCGCTGCCAAATTTTTTTTTCCCTTTTTATACTGTATGGAATAATCCAACCCCATAAGTTTCAGCATTCCTTTCTGTTGAATGGCTATAGTAATTTTTTGCTCCAATAAATACTTAAGACTCTGATGATCAGTTTTGATGATAAAAGATTTTGGGCTAATGTAATGCTTCCATTTAGCGATTGCCATTAGAATAGCTAAGAACTCTTTTTCATATGTGGATAGCCCTCTATGTCTTTCACTTAATCCTTTGCTAAGGTAAGCTATGGGCCTCCCTTGCTGAGTGAGCATTGCTCCATTTCCATGTCCACTAGCATCAACTTCTAATGTAAATGGTAAGGTATAGTTTTGAGCATTGCCAGGACTGGGGCAGTGGTCATTACCTCCTTCAATTTCTCAAAAGCTGCTTGAGCCTCTTCATTCCAATGAAAGTTATTTTTTTTAGGAGTTCAGTCAAGGGTTTACTGATAGTTCCATAACTTTTTATAAATTTTCTGTAGTATCCTGTAAGATCCAAAAATCCTCTCAATTCTTTGAGTGTAGTTGGCATAGGCCATCTTCTCTTCTCATTGCTGTCACCTTTTCTAGATCAGTGGCCACCCCTTTTCTTGTAATGATGCGTCCAAGGTACTCTATCTGTTGCTGTCCAAAGAAAGACTTGGATCTTTTGGCATACAATTGGTTCTTCCTCAATAAGTTAAGGACCTTCTTGAGGTGCTCCACATGCTCCTCCAATGTTTGACTGTACACAAGAATGTCATCAAAGAAAATTAATACAAATTTTCTGAGGTAAGTAGAAAAAACCTTATTCATGATGGCTTAAAATGTGGCCGGTGCATTGGTTAGCCCAAAGGGCATAATCAAAAATTTATAATGCCCCATACGAGTTCTGAATGCAGTCTTGTGCACATCTTCAGGGTTCATCCTCACTTGATGGTATCCAGATCTTAAGTCTATTTTAAAAAAATATTGAGATCCTTCAAGTTCATCCAAGAGATCATCAATTAGTGGAATGGGGTATTTGTCCTTCACAGTATTCTTGTTTAATTGTCTGTAATCCACACAAAACCTCCAACTGTTATCTTCCTTACTAAAAGTACTGGTGATGCATATGGGCTAGTGTTGGGTTGAATGATTGCATACTTAAGCATTTCTTATATCTGCCTTTCTATTTCATCCTTTTGCTCATAGGTGTACGTGTATGGTTTTATGTTAATAGGGCTGGTTTCTGACAGTAGAGGTATTTTGTGATCCTGTGGTCTGCTGGGAGGTGATCCTTTAGGTTCTTGGAATACATCTGAGTATTGTTCCAAGACCTCTTTCAATGTAGAAGGTATCTCATCTTCTCCTTTGCCTTTCTCAGTATTTACTAGGTGCCCTATAGTACAACAATTATCCTTCAGTCCAGCCTTGTACCATTGTATAGCTGTAATCATTTGAAGTTTGGCCTTGGCAGATTTAAGTTTTGATCTTTCTGTTATGTCTTTGAGTATCATTTGTTTTCCATCCTTATTGAATGTAACAGAATTGTTTTGATAGTCAAAAGTTATCTTCCCATAGGTTCTCAACTAATCTATACCCAATATAATGCTTGATCCATCCGATCTGATCACCCTTAGATTTGCATGATATAGTTCTCCTTGCATGGTCCATTGAAAGTCGGCACACTTTAATTTACTCAGAATCTTATGTCTATTGGCCATAGTCACAATAAGAGGAGTTGCAGGAGTAAGGATAGCTTTCACCTCTTTGGCTATCTGAAAATCGATGAAGCTATGAGTACTGCCCGTGTTAATTAAGATGATTACTGTCTTATTACTTGCTTCTCTTTATATTTTGATAGTTTCATGCTGATTCTATCCAACTAAAGCATAAACAATAGTTCCCATATCTTTCTTTTTTCTTCCGATATGGTTTCCTCTTCTTTCTATAGAAGTTGCTCATCAATTACTTCATCTGCCTCTTCTGTGGCATTGATGGAGTGAGTTGACTTCTGTGGGCATTGGTGGCCAATGTGGTACTTCTCTCCACATCTATAGCATAAGCCTACTGCCTTCCTTTGTTCCTATTGCTGCTTCTCATCTCCTTGAGGTAAGTTTGCAATCTTGGTACTTTGGGGCTTGTGGGCTTCTCCTTGGGTAGCAATTCTGAGAGCATAATACCCAACAAGTTGTGAGGGATTTATTTTATTAACCACTTTACTCTTCCTCCACAATATTGTCAGTGCCTGTTCATGTAGTTTGGCCTGTTTATATACTTCCTCTAAGGTGGTAGGTTGAGATAAATCAATAAATGATACCAACTCTTCTTTTAATCCACTGATGTAACTTTCTATAAAATGTTGTTCAGTAAGATTTGGATTGTGGTACAATATTCTAACTCTTAAATCTTTAAATCTCTTCTGATACTTCTCCACTGTTTCTGTCTGCATCAGTTTATTAAACTCTCTGACTAATTATTTCATGTTATTACCATCAAATCTCCTGCATATCACTTCTATCAATTCTTCCCAGTTAACATTCTGTTTATCAATGACATATCCTTCTTTCCACCTCTGTGCCCTACCTGTGAAATGCATTGTTGCTATTTCCACCCAATGTGGAACATGAATCTGATATATTCTGAAATATTGTTCACATTTTCTGCTCCATTCCCTGGGTTCCTCTCAACTAAAGGTCGGGAAATCTAGCTTTGGAAAGGGTACATGAAAGTTTGTTATGCTTTGGTTTTCTTCGATGCTTTCGGTTGGTTTGGGTGGAGTGGGTAACAACCCTTTGCCCCTACCTCTAATGGATACTACAGAGGTACTGGTGCCAGGATTTTCAAATGTATTTGTTTTTCCTTCTCTTATAGTAATAGGAGTGTTATGTGCAGGGTACTGGTCAGTGGACTGGGATATAGATGGTTGAGGACTCAATAGTTTCAACAACTGCTCATGTTTGCAATTTTGTTCCTATATTATAATCTCATGCCTTTTTGCTGCTTCAATCTGTAGTGCTTCATATCTCTGTTTTTTCTCCTGTTGCATTTCATTTAATTGCCTTGCCAGGATTTCAATTTTGGAATTGTAATCTCCTATAAGCTGCTATAACCTTTCTTCCAGCTGGTTGTGGCATTTATTATGGAGTTTTTGCATTTTTTCTTCTATGATTCTAATGTTTTTATTTATTTCCTTTAATCTAGTTTCTTCTGCCATATTCTCCTATGCTATTTGAATATGACTGCAGTTTTTATATTTGTTTCTGTGTCTCACCCCTATTTTGAATGCTTTGAGACCAATTTTGAGTAAGATTTGACAGCACCGGTTATTACTTCCCTTTACTTCTGGCTATAGAAAATCTTCAGCCAAGAAGGCCGATGATGATCTTGAGGTCTGATCTCTGTTCCAATCCTTTTGAAACAGTGATCACTCCCAAATCTTGGTACAGATCAAATCTATGCTGCTATTATCTACTAAAAATTTAGAGATCAATGAAGTATTTGATGCTGATCTGCTGAACTTGATAGATCTATGTGAGAGTGGTGTCCATGCCTTCAGATCCAAGGAATCTGGGCTCTGATACCAAATTTGTAATATCCCAAGCTTGAGGTAAGGTTTCTGACTGATTTGTTCATAGATCTAAGCAGATTCAGGTGCATAGAAGTTGTTTGAATTAAGATTTGAGAGAGAATTAGGATCTGGGATGGGAATTCAGATGGATCTATGAGGAAATTAGAGAAGACTTCAGAGGAGAGAAAGTGGTTCTGGGAGTTAGATCTGGAAGGAGGAAGAGGAAAAATTTCATTTGTTCATTGCTGCTCATCTTCTTTGTTACATCCTATTTATACTCGACTATTAAGCTATGATTACAATGCTTCAGAACGAAGTAAATGGTTGTTTTTGGTTGGGCCTGAATGGGCTTTCTGTCGGCTTGGACCTAGGCTGTACTTGCTTGCTTCTTAATGGGTTCAGCGGGTTTTGGATCTGGGTTTTACCTGTTACCTACTACCCATGGTACCAGATATTTTGGTTTGGGAATTCTCTGGAAGCCTCCAGACACACTCTGTTATCCGACTCTTCTCTTCTTCTGTTCCAACCTTTGCCACTTTCTTTGGTTGAAGTATCTTCGTTGGAATCAGAACTCCAGATGGCGATGAAGCTTTTCCCTTCCACTTCACTGGTATTTCTTCACAGATAAGTGTTTTTCTCCCTTTGTTGTGTTACAATTTCCTCCTTCTCTACACTAAAGTACTCTCTTGTACATGATAGGGAGTCATTCCTATGTGCTTGTTGCATGTTCTTATAGATAATCTTAGTCTAGAAAGAATACCTATTTCATCTGCAGCCACCTAGAAGTAACAAGACAAACCATAAGGTTATCATGGCTGATTCTTGGCATTGTGTTCTTGGCTTCTTGTTGCATGAAGAAGGACCTATATAAAGGTGTTATATAAGATGTTTTTAAGTGATTGTATTTTCTTGTTCCATCTTTGTCCATTTCTGGTATTTTGTTTTTATAATTGTGTCATGCTGTTCTATCGATCATTTAGTTGTTTGGTGCTGTCTTGAAATCCATTACCTCAAACTGATTTATTTGTCAAAGTTTTTTCCTTGTCATTTGACATTGTTGTTTTATGTTCTGACGGGAAGATCTGTTTCCTAGGATTTTTTTGTAGCAAATGGACAAGGCCTCCCTCATGTTATAGTTGACAAGGGAGCAAGATTAGCTCAACAGATTGTAGATTTGTATGCTCTGAAGGTCTGCCAGCTCTTGGATGTTTTTTAGCTTATTCCTTGAGTGTTTCTAAATATATCTGACTTCTTATTTCAGACCAATACCATTATTGAGATGCTGAAAAGTGCAAGTGAACAAATCTCCTATCATCCTGAATCTAAAAAACCTGGGCAAAGATGTGCAAATGATGCTGAAACATTACTTCGAGTTTTATGTCACCAGAAAGATGAAGTAGCCTCTAGGTTTCTAAAAGTGCATTATAAGCTTCCCAAGTCTTCAGGTGAGTACAGGTTCATATCCAACTCATACAGTGTAGTTGTTTACTGTTAACTGTGATGTCATCTCAATTTTGATGCCCCACTTCTGCATGTGAACCTGTGATGTTTCCATGTGCATGGTCTGTAGTTGTTTTTCAGATGGCTATTGGTGTGTATTGCATTGTAGTCGCATTTCAGTATCTTTTATGTTTCTCATCTAGATAACCTTTTGCTCTAGATAACCTTTTGCATGTGTTAAAATGGTTTATAATTTATTGTCAATCTATTTTGTCGATAACCATTTGTTTTCCAGATGGAATTACATCAGATTCTGCAAGTTGTATTCCAACATTCAGTCTTTACTAACGTAGTCGCATAATATATGGGAGACTATTGCTTACTGAAAGTTGCATATAGAGCTACTGCATTAAACTTGTACATAAAATTACTTGCTCAAAAAATGAGGAAGCAGGAGCATCTAAGTAGCCTTCTGAATTATAGAATAATTATTTGTTAGCTGTTTGTATGGTTACACTTAGTTGTTGTATCTTGGAATTCTTGATTTAAGGATTCTAGAACAAAAGAAAACATCCTCAGTTGGACAAGGATGGATGGCTATGGTTATGGTGGAACAAAACAATGCAAAGTATAGCTATAGGCAATCCTAGGTTGCTGGCTAAAATATATGGTTGGAAAAGATAAATTTGTTTGAACCGTAGGTTGGAAGCATGAGGGACATGTTTTCTGAAGAAGGTACAGCACCCCAGGTTATCAAACGGGGAAAAAAATCAACTAGGAGTGAGACTGAAGCTGATAAAACCTATCAGCAAGATTGAAACACTGATAAATGATTCTTGTAGAAAAGAGTTTCAATGAGTGCACAGGACTCGAAGCCTCCAGACAGAGAGGCTTGAAGATATTATAACCTGGAATTCGTTAGAATGATGCAAATCAAGAAAGTTAATAGGTGGAGGAGAAAATCAAGCTCATCTGGATTCAAATAATATCAATTTTTAATTAGAAAAAATTACCAATAAGTAGGGGTCATCTTTAGATAGAATAATTCATGAAGAATTCTGATGGGGGTAATCTGACATTTTAGTTGTCTGTCAAGACATCTCGATTACCTTCAAAATTCAGAATGGACTTTCGGTTGCATAATTAGATGGAAAACAAAGTGTTATGAACCCTGGTGTAGGATCGTGTCACGGGATGGTGAGCTGGGAAATCTCCTTTGGAGAAGACAGACTTTCCTTGCTTGGTGTTTCGGTGTTTGCATGTGAACCCTATTCTGAGTTTGGTTTGGAGGCTCGTTTGGAAGAGAGAGCCTGCCTGATCTCTTGAAATAACTTTTAGATCAAATTCTGCTTGCTTTATTGTATGTCTCGCTGGCCTTTATATAAGCAGGCTGTTACATTTATTTGAATTCAAAACAATAACAGAATTTCAAACAAGCAAAATAAAAGGGATTCAGAGTTTGATCAGGAGAGGAATTTGAGGGCTGACCAAACTTCCTGCCATCAGACTTGTTCAAACACAGCTGCAACTTATTCAATCCTGCGGACCCGCTTAATTCCCGCCAGCTCGGCCAGATTTCTTGCAGTAGACCTGGCCCGCAAAAGCATCTCTAACACAAAGTTAATGAATTTTAAGGCTGCCACTAAAATTCTGTTGTAGCATTCAATTTTTTTCGTCCATAAATTTGATGTGAACCAGAAGTGGATCCATTGAGAGTGAAACTTAGATAAAGCTTGAAGAAATCAATTTCAAGGGGTGCACAATAATGTCAATGGCATATGTTACCTTTCCAGAAGTTGAGGATGGTGAAACCGTTCTGTGTTGCTCATGTTGTCCATGCTGATTTCAGATGGAGAACCAAAATACTGGACTTCCACCTCTTTAGCAGGATCTTTTTCAGACTATTTCCCTGCTTATTTTGCTGTTCAAGTTATTGTCCTCGACTCATATGATTGGGTTTCAAAGCAGGCATCCTCTTAGTCGCATGCTCTATATCTTGGTGCCAGATCATTATATTTTTTACTTTCCCTGATGTTTTAGTCTGGAAAATAGTGTGATAATACTGATAATGTTTTGTTTTTTTTGGGATGGACCTGCCATGGAACTATACATGAGCGTCTGTTCCCTCTTCTGGATGTCTTCAAGTCTACCAACATTGCCTTTGAAATCTGCGCCTATTTTTGTGTTTAACCTACAATATTAGGTGTTAAAAACATGTAATTCCAAGATCCTTGCAATTATTTTGGTGGTTTATTTTCAAAATTCACAAATTTCTTTGCCCGTGTATGATGTAATATCTACATTGTTTTTAGCATCCCAGTCATGAAGTGAGTGGAAAACAAACAGACTCACTAGTTTAGCATTTTCTGCAGACTATGAGGATGATTTTGGAAAGGAGCGAGCATTAAAATCTTCCCTTATAGAAGACATGCTCAAAAGAAACACTTCGTTCAACTGGACAGAAAAGGGCCAGAGAGGCTTTAGGATGATGAAGAAGAAATTTCAGGAAGCAACATCTGAAATCCCACGTGCACCTTGGTAAGCAATTGCTGCCGGTTTCTTTTGCTCATTATACATAACTAGTTAAAGTTGTCAGAATTGTGAAAATGAAAATCAGTTTTCTTCTTTTCACCGGGGGGAGGGGGGGTGGGTAGACACGCGTTCCACTCCACAGATGTTGCTGTCATAAACAATCAAAAGCTCTCCTTTATCCCATTCTTTCATGAGATCATAGAACTGGAGTATGATTGTGGAATATCAAGTATATTAGTGTATATCTTTTTTAGTTAATATCATCATTGGACCAAACATTTAGACTTTTAGAATAATTTGAATATCTGAGAGAAGTCAGAACAATTATCATATTTCAGTCAAACTGTTCGTTCTTGTAGATATAAAATTGTAAGAATGTCTTTTTCTTCCGTAGAATTTCTTTTAGATGATAGGACCATGCTGCTAAAGTAGATAACAATCTGATATATAAGTAGCCATCTGAATTTGGAGTTCATCCATTTCATGAAATAATCTTAAATACTTGTGCTAGAATCTCTCCATAACCTAGAGTGCCACCCCAGTTTCAGTACTCATTTCCAAATCGCAACTATTATTTGTATCATGATTCTACAGATAGCTAATCAGCTTCCAAGGAGCAACCAGCTTAGTCTCACTTATAAATGATAAAAGTGACCCCAGTATACTGCATTACATAGTTGTACATGCATGAACATTTTTGTCATTTGACAGGTGCAATGAATAATTTTTTCGGTATTGTTTCATCTTTAATGTATTGACTGCATCTCCCAAATGTCAAAACTATTCCATCCAGGTACTTCCATTATGTTATTTTTGTTATTTATATAGGTTTTGTTTATTTCCTAGAAATAAAATAAACATCCTCGTATCAGTATGTATCTATATGAGCACTCAGAAAATAGGCCTAACAAGGTCGGTCATGACCCGATTGGAGAGTTAGGTCACTAATGATTGGTGTCATTGGACATGATTTACTATTGTTAAATGATTTATTATGATTTGGAGATGTCTATTATTTATGCATTAGGGATTTTCAAGTTACATCCTTTTGTTTTTTTTAACAGGAGGTAGCTTAGAGATTCTGGATGGTTAGCCCTAATTCTAGGGCTGGAAACAGGCTCAAGCTGTCCCAAGTCTATCGGGTCGCGCTGCGGATTAGGCTTGAACAGTATTTGGCCGGTTTTGGTTTAGATATGGAGTCTATTTATTTATCAGGGTTGGGCTCGGATATATCCAAGCTCGAGGTTTGAAAATCTTGTCTTTCGCTGCGAAATTGTTGGATCCTTCCCATTTCCCCTTCCTCCACCTTAAAATTCTTAGGCTCCCACTTCTGACCCTCTTGATTTGAAGTAATGTGGGCCTTTCCTCAAGCTCTTTAGAAGATTTGTTCTCTTGGAAGTGTCGATGATCCCTTGGAACGAACCTTTAGGACGAGGAGCATTCGTTGATTTCTACTAGCTTTCCTAACTTGATGGAGCTCCGCTCCAAGATGGTCATCAGCTTCTTGATCTTCGCCTTCGGTTCTTTGATCCTCTTTTTATGCTGGCCTTCTTTTTCATCATTGATCTTGGATCGCAAGCTTTCTACATGGAGTCACGGTGCTTTGTTCTGCACCTCGAAGCTCTCGACCCTCTCCTTGAGCTAGCTTTGTTCAGCATTTTTGGAGATCTCAGGCAGATGATGGAGCCGGTCTATTTGAGGATCTTCTGCTCGAGGAGCTGGGTGTGGAGGCAAGACTCTAACTGGAGTTCCTCCACAAGGCGGAGGAGCTTGGCGATGTCTGGCAGCCGCGGCTAGATCTAGGTGGAGTGGGGGTGGTAGACATTAAAGGAGTGGTCCAAGGCAGTAGTGCGGCCCTTGGAGTTGGGGGGTGGAGCCTCCTGAGAGCTCGTGGAGGATGATGACCACAGGGTTGTCGCTAACTTGGGGTTACTGGGCTCATGTGGAACCCCATCGCTGCTTTGACCTTTCTGGCCGCACATCGCCCTCCTCTTTATACTATCTTTACACCATTCATTTTGATGCATTTGCATCAAACGATGGGGCTGGATTGTATCGCATGGACTTTTTCTTTGCTCGGCTCGAGCCTGAGTTTAGGCTCGGTCAGGCTTGAGTCTGGGTTTTTGAATTGAATAATTCTTTCTACACTGCATACGGTGTAGAAAATTTGAGCTGTTTTGCACCGCATCTTTTTATTGATCCATGTAGATTTTAGTCGACATGATGGGATGGGACATGACCTACATTAAATGTCGGTTGGACGATTTTGGAAATCCATTCCACACCACATCTGCACGTTGCTTCAAACGAGTGAAAAGTCATTTTTATCCTCGTCTCTTTATGAAGAAAAGAACGACAAAATAGAGCATTTTGGTGATTCAGCTGCAAATGAAAAAAAAAAAAATCAGAGCGAGCCAATAGTTCCACTCTATTCTGAAATTGGTACTCTATTACTTTTGTGATTCTTTAATCTCGTTGTTGTTCATATTTTCATTTTAGCAGTCGCGTCTGGACTTTCCTATATCCGTGCGAACAACTAAGAAGATTTAGGATTCTTAATTTTTTCAAAAGATAGATTTTAAGAGTTACGTGTTCAGATGGATATGGCGAACACAACGACAATGCAAGAAGAAACCGCAGATGGAGAAAGGCAGCACTGCACTTGTTCTTTACACAGGAGATAATGATACCCCTTCAACATCCAGAAGAGAAGAAAATGAAGAACAACAAAAAAGGTAAAAAAAAATATACAATAGTAATATAATATTTTAAAATTTTTAATCTTTTTTCTTCATGCCGTATTATGACAGTCATAAATTTGTGTAGAGATTTCATAATTTTTGTATACAAGTATCATAATTTTTTTATAGAAGTATCATAATACTAAATCTGTAAATATTTGTTAAATTTATTCCTTCATGCCGTATTGTGACATTCTTTGAGTCACAATATAGACAAAGAATTATAAAAAGATTTGGAAGGAGGGGTTAAAAGCTTCAGTTTAACATTTATTACTGAGGTATCATAAATTTTGTATAGAAATATTATAATTTTTGTATAGGGATGTCATAATATTATTTTTAAATATTTTTACTATTTTTTTCTTCAATATCCTATTATGACATCCTGTGAGTCAAATTATAGGCAAAAGATTATATGAAGATCTAAAAGAAGGGGTTAAAAGCTTCAGTTTAGCATTTCTTACATTTCTTGCAGGGATGTCATAAATTTTGTATAAGGATATCATAAATTTTGTATAAGAATGTCATAATTTTTGTATAAAAATATTATAATATTATTTATAAATATGTTTACTATCTTTTTTCTTCATTTCCTATTATGACATCCTGTGAGTCAATTATAGGCAAAGGATTATATGAAGATCTGAAAGGAGATGTTAAAAGCTTCAGTTTAGCATTTCTTGTATTTCTTACAGAAATATCATAAATTTTGTATAAGGATATCATAATACTATTTTTGCATATTTTCACTATCTTTTTTCCTCCATGTTCTATTATGATATCTTGTGAGTCAAATTATAGGCAAAAGATTATAGGAAGACTTAGAAGAAGGGATTAAAAGCTTCAGTTTAAAATTTCTTATATTTCTAGTAGGGATATCATAAATTTTGTATAGAGATGCCATAATACTGTTTCGGCACATATTCGCTATCTTTTCTTCTTCATGTCATATTCTGACATTCTGTAAGTCACAATATCTTGGAAGAAAGGGTTAAAAACTTTAATTTAGCATTTCTCGCATTTTTTGTAAGGATATCATAAATTTTATATAGAAATATCATAATTTTTATATTTGGATGTCATAATGTTGTTTTGGCATTTATTTGCTATCTTTTTTTTTTCATGCCATACTAACATCCTGTGAGTCAAATTATATGTAAAGAATTATAGCAAGACCTGGAAGGAGGAGTTAAAAACTTTAGTTTAATATTTCTTATAGGAATATCATAAATTTTGTATAGCAGTGTTATAATTTTTATATAAGAGTGTCATAATACTATTTTCGCATATTTTTACAGTCTTTTTTTCCTCCATACCCTATTATGACATTCTGTGAGTCAAATTATAGATTTTATATATAGATATCATAATTTTTGTATAGGAGTATCATAATAATGTTTCCGCATATTTTCATTATCTTTTTTCTTCATGTCCTATTATGACATCATATGAGTCAAATTATAGACAAAAAATTATAAAAAGATCTGAAAAGAGAGGTTAAAAGCTTCAGTTTAACATTTCTTGCATTTCTTATAGGGATATCATAAATTTTGTATATAGATATCATAATTTTTGTATAGAAATATCATAATAATATTTTTGTATATTTTCAGTCTTTTATCTTTCATGCTCTATTATGACATCTTGTGAGTCAAATTATAGGTAAATAATTATAAAAAGATCTGAAAGGAGGGGTTAAAAGCTTTAGTTTAGCATTTCTTGCATTTTTTGCAGGGATGTCATAAATTTTGTAAAGAAATATCATAATTTTTGTATAGAAGTATTATAATACTATTTTCATATATTTTTGCTATTTTTTTCTTCATGTCCTATTATGATATCCTGTGAGTCAAATTATAGATAAAAATTTATAGAAAGACATGGAAGGATGGGTTCAAAGCTTCAATTTAACATTTCTTGCATTTCTTACAGGGATATCATAAAATTTGTATAGGGATGTTATAATACTGTGTTTATATATTTTCACTGTCTTTTTCCTTCATACCCTATTATGACATTCTGTGAGTCAAATTATAGGTAAAAGATTATAGGAAGATCTAGAATGAGGGATTCAAAACTTTAGTTTAACATTTCTTGTATTTCTAACAGGGGTGTCATAAATTTTGTATACGAATATCATAATTTTTGTATAGAGATGTCATAATATTATTTCGGTATATATTCGCTATCTTTTTTTTTTCATGCCATATTGTGACATCCTGTGAGTCACAATATAAACAAAAGATTATAGGAAGACCTGAAAAGAGTTGTTAAAAAATTCAGTTTAACATTTCTTTCATTTCTTGCAGGAATATCATAAATTTTGTGTAGGAATGTTATAATTTTTGTATAGGGATGTCATAATACTGTTTTGGTATATATTTGCTATCTATTTTTTTCATGCCATATTGTGACATCTTGTGACTCAAATTATAAATAAAAAGATTATAGAAAGATTTGAAAGAAAGGATTAAAAGCTTTAGTTTAGCATTTCTTGCAGGGATGTCATAAATTTTGTATAGAAATATTATAATTTTTATATAGGAGTGTCATAATAATGTTTTCATATATTTTTACTATCTTTTTTTCCTCCATGCCCTATTATAATATCCTGTGAGTCAAATTATTGGCAAAGAATTTAGGAAGATCTAAAAGGAGGGATTAAAAGCTTTAATTTAGCATTTCTTGCATTTCTTACGGGAGTGTTATAAATTTTGTATATAAATGTCTATAGAAGTGTAATAATAATGTTTCTGCATATTTTCAGTTTTTTTTCTTCCATGTCTTATTATGATATGTTGTGAGTCAAATTATAGGCAAATAATTATAGAAAAATCTGAAAAGAGGGATTAAATACTTCAATTTAGCATTTTTTGAATTTCTTGTAGGAGTGTTATAAATTTTATATAGGGATATTATAATTTTTATATAGGAATGTCATAATATTGTTTTCGCATATTTTTCTATCTTTTTTTCTCCATGCCCTATTATGATATCCTATGAGTAAAATTATAGGCAAAAAATTATAAAAAGATCTGGAAGGATAGGTTAAAAGCTTCAGTTTAGTATTTCTTGTTGGGATATAATAAATTTTATATAGAAATATCATAATTTTTATATAAAAATATTATAATACTATTTTTGTATATTTTTATCGTCTTTTTTTTCTATGTTCTATTATTACATCTTATGAGTCAAATTATATGCAAAAAATTATAGGAAGACCTGGAAGAAGGGGTTAAAAGCTTTAGTTTGACATTTTTTACAAGAATGTCATAAATTTTGTATAGGAATATCATAATTTTTGTATTTAAGGTATCAGTTCTATTGATAATTTTTGTAAAGACTTGTTATTAGTACTATTGATGGAAATTATTTTTACATAACGTGATATTTCTATTTTTTTTAATGTTGTAGTTGGTTTCTCAATTATGAGATAGTTTGTAAGTATGAAGCTCTCGCAACTATTTAAAAATTCTTACAAGCTGGCAGTTTATGTTAAAAATGTTTAAAAGATAGGTTTTGATAAAGCTCATGTACATATAATCTGGAATACACCATTTGGCGTCTTCATCGATATGTAGCCATTCGTAATCGAAGGGCCACTTCTTGTAGATATAATCAGATGTTATAAAGGAGATGATGAGTTTAGCATTTGGGGTAAAGTATTTAGATTTAGTATGGAGAAAGTGGCATTGATCGTAGGTCTTCCATGTCATAGGAAGAAGATCTTCATCATAAGCCCAAATAAAAAGAAAAGGTTATTTCAAAGATTTGGGCTGAAATTAGATCTTCATCATAAGAATTTAGAAAAATTAATTATCCAGCTTCAGTCCTCGAAGATATAGGAGGACATTGAGGACACTATCAGACTTTGAATTGCATACATGCTTGGAATGTTTTTGGTGCCAAAATCAAATCAGACATGTCCAAAGTATCTCATTCCTTACTTGGATGATTTATCTTAGTTGGAAGCAATTTACTGGGCTTATGCAATCAAAGATATGATACTTCTTGATCTCTCAGAGATTGTTGAATGCTTGAAATTTGGAAAACTAATTCAAGCAAAAAGGTGTGATAAAGATAGGAGGCAGCCTATCCTGTTTGGCTGTTCAGTAGCTCTATTGGTAAGAATAAATTTTGTATAGAAATGATCGTAATTAATAAATTAAAATTTTTTTATATTTTTAATATAAAAAATGCTAATATTCAGATGTGGTTTTTCGAGCATAGAACAATGAGAGCTCCATCTAATTCAAATAAATTACCTAGGCTGTTAAAGTGGCATGACAGTCACCCAAAGCCCTAGAATATTTGGATAGTGGACATGCAGTCCCATGAGTTGGTAAGATGAGCCATGATGTCATAAATCTTTTATATTTCATATTTTATTATTAGAATTATTAATTTAATTAGATTTTCTTCTTTATTTATAGGTGGAGGATGTTATTCTCCCTACGTCTGAGGAGCAGTGGCTTATCAGTCTAAAAGAAAATTCTGTGGAGCCAAAAATATGCTGTGCAACCTATATGCAGATGAGGACTGAACTTGAGGAGATTAAGAAAAGCTTGTCATAGCTGAGAACCTCCTAATTTTATTGCTCAAATAGGGAGATATTATAAATAAATAAAAAGATGAAGGGGAGGACGGGACGATGGAGAGGAGGTGGAACCAAGGATGGAGAAAAAAAGGAAGCACACCCATGAAAAGAAGGATGATATGGGAGATAAATAATTATCTTTGATTCCTTCAATAATTAAGATAGTGAAAAGATAACCTCGGGAGTGGAAGGCCTCGTATCTAAAGTTGATCCTTGATTTGAGACCATTCCATCCATAAAAAAGTCCAAGACAGTCCCCCCATCACAAGCCAAATGAGACAGTTTACAATTTGAAGAGGATGAAAATTTGATAAAATTTTTTTTGAAAAAAAGCATTAGCTCGCAAGTCTTTTGTATTTTTTTTTGTTATGTATGATAATCTCTACATGAGTAATTTTGTTTTATGATATTCGTTATACTTTTCCATTGCAGAGAGGTCATGTACATCAATGAACATGGAAGCAGTATCACAAGGTCACGTGTTCATGATCTTATTAATCAAATGATAGTTGATGATGTAAGGATTTGAGTATACCTTTATTTTTTTATTATGCTTGTATATCATGATATCTATTTTTTTTATATATTTTATATCATAATTTTAATATGCTACAAGATATATCTTATTAATCACTTTTGTTGGTGTAGAATCTGATTGACGTCGGATCGAGCTGAAGTTGAGGAAGAAGAGGTCGTCGTCGGTAACCTGCAAAACAAAATCCCTCTCAAAGTCGATGGTGGTGGCTCTAGCAGTATCCTCCAACGATTAAGTAAGCTTCTTTGGCCAACAGGAATGGAGTGCTCAGGAAAGAACTCAGCAGAATTTTTGGAAAAGAGAAGAGCTTAGAAAAAACGTATTTGAAGGATCCCTTTTTATAGATGGAGCCTATAGCGGACTGATAATGACAGCCATAACCATTCGATAGTGGGCCGCTCGGGACCGCGTGAGATTTGTTATGAAGAGAAAGAGGTATCACCTATAGCAGACTAATAGTGACAGCCATAATCGTTCGATAGTGGACTGCTCGAGGTCACATGGGATTTGCTACAGAGAGGGGTGTCGTCTGTCGTAGACTGATAGTGATAGCCATAACCGTTAGATAATGGGCCGCTCGGAACTACGTGAAATTTGCTACGGAGAAAGGTGTCGCCTGTCGTGATATGTCCGTTCGTCGAAATTTAATAGTCGAAGTTCGGAGAAAGTAGGCATTGGTTGATGAAGAACTTTGACATGTATCAATTTCAGAGGAGTTCGGAATCCTAAAGAAAATATGGCTAGAGGGGATCATCTAGGAGAAATGCTAGCTGAAATCTGAAAGTAATTTGCTGGAGAAATCGGACTGAAGGAGAAGTGCAGAAGGAGTTCGGTTCCTGAAGGAATTCGACTGAAGAAGTTCGGAATGAGTTCAGCTTCTGAAGAAATTCGACTGAAGGAGTTTATCTCCAACCGAGGTTAAAGAAGATCTTATCTTCCGTTGAGGTTGACGTTGAAGCTCGGAAGAGATCTTATCTTTAGTCGAGGTTGAAGAAGATCTTATCTCTTATTGAGGTTGACATTGAAGCTCGGAAGAGATCTTATCGGTTGAGGTTCGACAGTTGGAGGAAGAATTTTTTATCGGAGCTCTTCCGTGATTATCGATTGCATTAGGCTAAGTATCAGACTGAACTTTGGCATGAGCGAGGTTTATCCCTAATAATAGTTTTTCCACTTTTGAGTTCGAAATTTGAAAGAACGGAGTACAAAAAAGATGACTGTCGAAGTTTTTTTTTGGACTCTGCATTCGTTAAGGTTGAAGCTCAGAAGAGATCTCATCTCCTGCCGAGGTTGAAAGAGATCTTATCTTCTGTTGAGGTTGAAGCTTCTGGAAGCTCGTGGGAGATCTTATCTCCAACCGAGATTGAAGAAGATCTTATCTTCTATTGAGGTTGATGTTGAAGCTCGGGGGAGATCTTATCAGTTGGGGTTCGGTAGCTGAAGGAAGAATTTTCGATCGAAGCTCTTCCGTGATTATTGGTTGCATTAGGCTAAGCATCAGACTGAACTTCGATAGGAGCGGGGTTTATCCCCAATAATAGTTCCTCCACTTTCAAGTTCGAAATTCGAAATGAGTACAAAAAAGATGACTGTCGAAGTCCTTTTTCGGGCTCTGCATCCGTTGTGGTTGAAGCTCGGAGGAGATCTCATCTCCTATTGAGGTTGAAGGAGATCTTATCTCCTGTTGAGGTTGAAGCTCCTGAAAGCTCGAGGGAGATCTTATCTCCAACCGAGGTTGAAGGAGATCTTATCTCCTATTGAGATTGATGTTGAAGATCGGAGAAGATCTTATCTCCAACCGAGGTTGAAGGAGATCTTATCTCCTGTTGAAGGATTGGAACTCGAGGAAGATCTTATCTCCAGTCGAGGTTGAAGGAGATCTTATCTCCTGTTGAAGTTGAAGCTCGGGGGAGATCTTATATCTTCAGTCAAGGTTGAAGAAGATCTTATCTCCTATTGAGGTTGATGTTGAAGCTCGGGAGAGATCTTATCTCCAGCCGAGGTTGAAAGAATCTTATCTCCTATTGAGGTTGACTTTGAAGCTCGGAAGATCTTATCTCCTGTTGAGGTTGACATTGAAGCTTGAGGGAGAGATCTTATCTCCAGCCGAGGTTAAAAGAGATCTTATCTCCCATTGAGGTTGATGTTGAAGCTTGAAGGAGATCTTATATCTAGCCCAGGTTGAAGGAGATTTTATCTCTCGTTGAGGTTGACATTGAAGCTCGGAGAGATCTTATCTTTAGCCGAGGTTGAAGAAAATCCGACTTCCCATTGAGGTTGATGCTGAAGCTCGGAGGAGATCTTATCTCTAGCCGAGGTTGAAAGAGATTTCATCTCCTGTTGACGTTGAAGCTCGGGATAGATTTTATCTCTAACCAAGGTTGAAGGAGATCTTATCTCCTGTTGACGTTGAAGCTCGAAAAAGATCTTATTTTCAGTCGAGGTTGAAGGAGATCTTATCTCCTGTTAAAGGGTTGAAGCTCGGGGGAGATCTTATCTCCAGTCGAGGTTGAAGCGCCGGCGATAGGACAGGAATGGATGGATCTGGCTTAGATCTGATGGTAGATGTGGTAGATCTCCGAATAGTCACCTTCTTTGGAGGCATTTCTTAGGATTGAGGAAGAGGATGGAGATGAATTTTGAAGAAGATCCACAGGATCGACTGAGCACTTCTTTAAGAACAAGGGTACCTCGAAAATAGAGATTTTTTTTTTAGCGTCAATTCTGTTGGTGCAAAATTTGGTCAACGTCGGATTGAGCTGGAGTTGAGGAAGAAGAGGTCGCCACCAGTGACCTGCAAAATAAAGTTCCATCCGAAGTTGGTGGTGGTGGCTTTGGCAGGACTCTCCGACGATCAAGTCAGCTCCTTTGGCCAACAGGAATGGAGTGCTCAGGAAAAAACTCAACAAAATTTTTGGGAAGAAAAAGAGAGCTTAGAGAAAACGTATTTGGAGGATCTCTTTTTATAGACGAAGCCTGTAGCGGACTGATAGTGACAGTCATAATCGTCCGATAGTGGGCTGCTCAAGGCCGTGTAGGATTTGTTATGGAGAGGGAGGTATCGTCTGTAGCAGATTGATAGTGATAGCCATAACCATCCGATAATAGGCCACTCGGAGCCGCGTGGGGTTTGCTATGGAGAGAGGGATGTCGCCTATCGCAGATTGATGGTGACAGCCATAACCATCCAGTAGTGGGCCACTTGGGACTGCGTGGGATTTACTATAGAGAAAGTAGTGTCGTCTGTCGTGATGTGCCCGTTCGTCGAGATTTAATAGTCGAATTTTGGAAGAAGCAGGCGTTGGTTGATGAAGAACTTTAACATGTATCAATTTCAGAGAAGTTCGGACTCCTAAAGGAAATACGGCTAGAGGGGATCATTCGGAAGGAATGCTAGCTAAAATCTAGAAGTAATCCACTGGAGAAATCCGATTGAAGGAGAAGTTTGGAAGGAGTATGGCTTCTGAAGGAATCCAACTGAAGGAGAAGTTCGGAAGGAGTCCGACTGATGGAGAAGTCCGATCGAAGGAGAAGTCCGAGAGGAGTTCGACTGATGGAGAAGTCAAGGAGTCCAGTTAATGGAGAAGTTCGGATGAAGTTCGGCCACTGAAGGAGTCCGAGAGAAGTTCGGCCGCTGGAGTTCGACTGCTTGAAGGAGTTCGACTGGGGTTCGATAACTAGAGAGGAAATTTTCGATCGGAGCTCTTTCGTGAATACCAATTGCATTAGGCTAAGCATCAGACTGGACTTCGGCAGGAGCGAAGTTTATCCCCAATAACTTTGTTTTGCATTGATAGATTATCGATGCTGAATAGGAGTTCCTAATAAATAACTGGAGAGAGTACCCAGAGAGGTACCATAAATGCCTCATTTCACCTATTATGACCACTATGATGTGTATGACCTCTCCATCACTATTTAATGAGCTTGCTGGCACGGCTGGAAGTCAGATTTTTGAAGAAATTAGTGATAAAGAAAAAGAGGAGTTTAGATTTTTCTTCACTATCATCAACTCAGATAATTCTCACTAGCATCTGATTGCAGTTAGCATGGAAAAGAAAGTATTAATGCACCTAAATTCAATAAAGCATAATGCTAAGTACAAAGTTAGTGCCAGAAAATGATAAAAAATTATCGGTTCAATGTTCCATATCTTTTGTGATAGCGAAGAAGTGATGAAGGGAGATATGGTGGAAAATGATGAATGCCCTTCTCAGCCAAGCGGTTCACTAGATTGTGGTCTATATTGTTTAAAGTATATGAATTTTCTTGCTTGTAAAAATAGGCCAGATCATTGAGATTTCATATAAGATGATATCAGTCAATATCGGCGACAGCTTGGAGCAAGAATCTTGAAGGAGGGCTTTAATCAGAAAATAAAAAGAGTGCTTAAAAATTAGGATGAAAAAACTAAATTTATGTTCTAACAATTTTATTTTAGTTCTTTAACTTTTATAATTGGATCAAAGATTTATAATTCAATGGATGTTATCGCTTCAACATTAATGAAAAGAGTACTCATATGTTATTTTTTCAAACAAGAATATTATCACTTTATTTATTTCAGTTCGGGCATTTTTTTGAATATAAAATGTTATGTACCTAAATATCATAAATTTCTAAATGAATGCCATAATGTTATATAGCAATATCATAATGTCATAAATTTCTGAATGAATGATAGAAAGACTTAAAAGGAAGGATTGAAAGTTTAACATTTATTGTAGGATATCATAAATTTTGTATAGAGATATTATAATTTTTGTATAGGAATGTCATAATACTATTTTTGCATATTTTTATTATCTTTTTTTCTCAATACCCTATTATGACATCCTGTGAGTTAAATTATAGATAAAGAATTATAGAAAGATCTGAAAGGATGAGTTAAAAGCTTTAATTTAGCATTTCTTGTATTTTTGGCGGGAGTGTTATAAATTTTGTATACGGATGTCATAATTTTTATATAGGGATGTCATAATACTGTTTTGGCACATATTTGCTATTTTTTTTTTGCATGTCGTATTGTAACATCCTATGAGTCACAATATAAGCAAAGGATTATAGGAAGATCTGAAAGGACGGATTAAAAGTTTTAATTTAGCATTTTTTATAGAAATATCATAAATTTTGTATAGGAGTATCATAATTTTTATATAGGAATATCATAATACTATTTTTGCATATTTTCACTATCTTTTTTTCTTCATGTCGTATCATGATATTCTGTAAGTTAAATTATAAGTAAAAAATTATAGAAAGATCTAGAAGGAGGGATTAAAAGCTTCGGTTTAGCATTTCTTGCATTTCTGGTAGGGATGTCATAAATTTTATATACTGATGTTATAATTTTTGTATATAGGTATCATAATATTGTTTTGGCATATATTCGCTATCTTTTTTCTTTCATGTCGTATTGTGACATCCTGTGAGTCACAATATAAGCAAAGGGTTATAGAAGAACCTGGAAGGAAGTGTTAAAAGCTTCAGTTTAGCATTTCTTGCTGGGATGTCATAATTTTTGTATAGGAGTGTCATAATTTTTATATAGGAGTGTCATGATATTATTTTTTTATATTTTCACCATTTTTTTCCTCCATGCCCTATTATGATATTCTGTGAGTCAAATTATAGGCAAAGAATTATAGGAAGACTTGGAAGGAGGGGTTAAAAGCTTCGATTTAGCATTTCTTACATTTCTGGTAGGGATATTATAAATTTTATATACGGATGTCATAATTTTTGTATAGAGATATCATAATACTGTTTCGACACATATTCGGTATTTTTTCTTCTCTATATCGTATTGTGACATCCTGTGAGTCACAATATAAACAAAAGATTATATGAAGGCCTGGAAGGAGGGGTTAAAAGCTTCAATTTAGCATTTCTTGTAGGGATGTCATAAATTTTGTATAGGGATATCATAATTTTTGTATAGGAGTGTAATAATATTGTTTTTGCATATTTTCACTATTTTTTTCTTTCATGTCCTATTATGATATCCTATGAGTCAAATTATAGGTAAAGAATTATAGGAAGATCTCGAAGGAGGGGTTAAAAGTTTTGGTTTAGCATTTCTTGCATTTCTGGTATGGATGTCATAAATTTTGATATAGATGTCATAATTTTTGTATAGGAATATCATGATACTATTTTGGCATATATTCGCTATTTTTTTCCTCCATGCCATATTTTGACATTCTGTGAGTCATAATATAAGCAAAAGATTATAGAAAGATCTGGAAGGAGAGGTTAAAAGTTTCTATTTAGCATTTCTTGCTGAGGTGTCATAAATTTTGTATAGAAATGTCATAATTTTTGTATAGGAGTGTCATAATACTGTTTTTACATATTTTCATAGTTTTTTTTTCCTCCATGCCCTATTATGATATCCTGTAAGTCAAATTATAGACAAAGAATTATAGAAAGACCTGAAAGGAGGGGTTAAAATCTTCGATTTAGCATTTCTTGCATTTCTGATAGGGGTGTCATAAATTTTATATACGAGTGTCATGATTTTTATATAGAATGTCATAAATATTGTTTTAGCAAATATTTACTATTTTTTTCTCTATACCATATCATGACATCCTATGAGTTAAATTATAAGGAAAGAATTATAGAAAGATCTGGAAGGAGAGGTTAAAAGCTTCGATTTAGTATTTTTTGTATTTCTTACAGGGGTGTCATAAATTTTGTATACGGTTGTCATAAATTTTATATAGAGATATCATTATACTATTTTTGCATATATTCGTTAAATTTATTCCTCCATACCGTATTGTGACATCCTTTGAGTCGCAATATAAGCAAAAAATTATAGAAAGATCTGGAAGGAGGGGTTAAATGCTTCAGTTTATTATTTCTTGCAGGGATGTCATAAATTTTATATAGAAATATCATTATTTTTGTATAAGAATGTCATAATACTATTTTTGCATATTTTTACTATCTTTTTTCTATTATTAGTCTTGGATGTCATAAATTAATTTCTAAAATCACATATTAAAACAATATATCGTTATTTTACCATAGTAAATCATATGTATGATACATAATATTATAAATTTTTGCAGACATAATAAAATTACATAAGATTGTATGAAATTTAAACTAATTATACTCTCTTTTGTGTTAGTTGACTGCATACATAAGCATCAAATTCATCCAACAATGGATCAATAGATGGTATAGTGCTTTCAATTGTTTGTTTGGACTACTACTACTACTTGATAGGAAGTGTTCCTTTTATCTTTTTGCGGTCCTTTTTTGGTTTTGTTCAAAAAATTTATCAACAAAAATCTTGTTCATATTTTTCTTCAACTTCTTTGATCTCGAATCCGCTCTTAATTCTATTCTCTTGGATGGCCTTTCATGGCAATTTATTCAGGATCTTGGATAAGAAGTTGTGTACTTGACTGATCTTGGATAATAAGCCAAATACTTGACTGAGCTATATATTCTTGCACCATCTTTTCAAGAAGTATTTATTGAACTAAAAGGATCGGCACTGGCATTTGACCTCCTCCAAATGGTTGTCGTATGAAATGACATAATTTTTTATAATCTCCTTGCTTATTCCATCAACTTCAATCCTCTTAAATGACTTTATAGAATATACAACACAGTTGTCAGCTTCTTCAATTAATTTTGTATTTGATACAGCCATTTCAAAGATCTCGTTCTAAATTTTTTTGAATATAGATCTTATATATTTGGCTGTTGCTTGCCTCTCAAAAGATGAGGATGTCTGTAGAAAAGCATTCGTTTGCAATGACTTATTATCTTGCTCATTTTCTGCTTCATATCTTTTCTCCAAGGTAACTTCGTACATATCGATGAATTTCTTAAGTATAGTCTTTGAATTTACGAACCCATCAAAGAATTGATTGATGCTCTCGCTTGATATACCTGTACAACATTTAAAAAAAAAAAAGAGAGAATCATTAAATATCTTCCTATGCTAGAAATTTGCAATCATTTATATAAATCAAATATAATATCATAGAAACTTACAAAGAATATATCCTTAAGATAAACTGGAACCTATTTATCCCGACATTCATAGAGGTCATTTAACCAATCTATTTTCTTGCATTCTTCATATTTCTCCATGAGTTGTAACCACTTTTCCTTGAAAGCCTGTGTCATAATTGTGTCATATATTGCCTCATCAAACTCAAACATAAATTTGGGATTGGCTGTGCATATGTGGTCGATCTTTTTAGGGATCTTCAATATATGTCATAGACAAAATCAGTGTCGGATTTTGGAAAAAATCTTCCTGACAGCAGCCTTGATTGCCTTATCTTGATCAATTGTGATGGCGTTTGGTGGTTGACCTCCATTTCCATCCACCATGATTGGAATACCCATTTAAATGTCTCAGTCCTTTCATCTGATAATAATGCACAATCAAGCAAGATGGACTGTCCATGATGGTTAACTCCAACAAATGGACAGAATGACATTTGATATGTGTGTCAGATAAGTTGAGTCGAAGTTCAATACATCACCAAAGTAAGTACTTTACATTCTTGACCTTGGATGGATTCAGAAGACAGTCTTGAGCTATCCATTGTCATTCAGATCTAAAATATAAAAAAATTATATTTTTAAGTTGCATCTATTTGAAGTGGATTATCATTGACTGTGCATCTCCTTCTTTTAGCTGACTCTGACGTTCCTGATAGATAAAATTATGAGCATCTTTCTTTGTGAAATTTAACTGCCTTCTACCCTCTTTTCTTCTTGCCATAATGGAGTATATTTGAGTTATAAGTATATTCATGGCATGCATATTGCTAATCTCTATCTTTTTTGGTGTGCTGATCCTTCGATGAAATCGTAGATAACCAATGGTTGATATGAACAACTTATGATTATGTTCTACAAAAACATCATCCAATATCTACTTACTATTTTTGGAATTTAATCTTGCTTTTATCGATGCCTTACAATCAATTTTGCTATTGTCCCTAGGATTCATGGGATTATCTATTTTCCTAGATTTTTCTTGCCTCCAACATGCTAGGTGGTTGAAGTATATTTCTTTCTTGACATTAGACCTACTACACAGTTGTGATTCCAAAACCAACTCTTCTTGCATATCCATTGTAGAAATTGTACAAATCGTTTACTGAATTGAACTTCATTCCAATGTGATGATCAATATAATCATTATGTACATTCGGGGTAGGTGTATTCTTTTGAACAACGCCAGCAGCCTCATCAAACTGATCATATTGGATATTTTTTGGATCTATAATTCCAACATCATCTGTACAAGATCAAACTGATCATGCTAAGGTGATATTTTCTCTAGAGGACATTAATAATTGCACTATGCATTGGCTAAAATATGATACTTGAAAAGTAATAATATGATTAGGATATAAAAAATATTTGAGAATATGAAATTTAAACTTATGACTCTTCTTAACATAATTATGGCATTCCTTCAGAAATTTATGACACCCAGGAGTAAAATGAAAAACTTAAGATTTTGATCCTCCTTACCATAACTTTTTCACCATCTTTTGGTTAAAATATGACACCCAAAGTGTAATAATATGGTCTGAGACAACTTGAGCTAAAAATATGAGAAATATAAATATCTCAACACAAAACGAAAAAATGAAGATGTCGATCCTCCATATTAAGATTATTGAACTGTCCATTGACAATATAACACCTAGAGAGTAATAATATGATTAATTTTTTTAAAAAAAAATAAAAAATATGAGATTTGAACTTATGATATTCATTCATAAAATTATGATACATCTTCAAAAATTTATGACACCCTGACAAGAAAAGATAAAATGAAGGTTTTCATTCTTCTATCAGAACTTTCTATCAGGCTAAAATATAACTTTTAGTATATCATAATATGGCACGGTGGCAACTTGACCTGAAAATATGAACATTGGACTTATGCCATCTCTTCATAGAATTATGACTCCTATACAAAAATTATGACACTCTAGTAGAAAATGCAAAATTAAATGTTTTGATTCGCCATACCAAAATATTTTCATTATTCATTGTCTAAAATATGATCAATTAAAGAAAGTTAACACTTCTGATATTCAAAATGATTGGGTTAAGTAATTTATAACATCTTGGAATATTATATAGTTTCGTAATGTATTAAAGTTCTCTAACTATCAACATAGTTGATGTAATAAAGGATCTATGCAAAAAAATTATAAAAAACAATCTAAAAAGAGTTTTTTTACTTCCTATTAGGAATGACATTTTGTCTCTATGCAAAAAATTATAAAAAACAATATAGAAAGAGTTTTTTACTTCCTATTAGGAATGACATTTTATCTTGAAGTAATAAAAGGCCCTATTTCAATTGTTTGCTTCAACCTCGGACCTACTCAGATGGTAGCACTTTTCAAAGCAAGGAAGAATATCATTAAAAATAGCTTTCGAATGTTTTAGAATAAGCAATAACATGCTCTCTGAGTATTTTGAAGGAAAAGGGCATTTTTGTCAGCTCAATATTTAAAAAAAAAAGACTGACTGGATATTAATGCACGTCATGTTGATAATAAGTGCCACTCAAGATAGATCATGTCTCATCTCATTGTGCCAATTGGGATCCATGTGGACCAATAAAAAAAAATGGTATAGAACAACTTAGATTTTCTACATCGTATGCGGTGTAGGAAGAATTATTCTTTTAAAATTTTTTTTTTCTAAACATATTTGAGGCTAAGATGAGTAATTTGGGCAAGACTCGGATAAAGGTATGGCCCAATCCAATTCGAATCCTAGCTGGTTCCTTGATTATAGCTATAAGATGAGGCGGTGAATCTAGTAGGATGTCAAAAAGCCGAGCTTTCTTCGAACCATACATGAAAGCAGCCTGTGGTAGGTTGCAAAAGTTAATTCGCAAGTGGAAGATTTTTCATGTAGACAACGGATGAGCTGAGTGATGGTGCCCTGTAGGTGTAAGCTCGGGTACTCAAACCAACGGAGCCGGCTGCAAATGTATCACTGCGATTTGACTGGGACGAGACCATTTTCCATCACCTTGCCAAAAGTCGATCAGAAAGGAACGCTGCAGGAGATCCATTGGAACAAACTCCCACTTCCCGAATACGTCCCCGGTAAAATGACTCCTGCATGCATTGCTGAGCGGCCAGTTTCATCCTCTGCCAAGGGAGGGGCGGATATACTGCTTCAGTCATTTTATCCCTATAAGAAGATCAATGGATGATGAACGTAGTGGTTTTGAGGCCATCTAGTTCGGATTTTGAAGGAGATTCCTTTATCTAGAGAAACAAAGCAACCTTTCAAAAGTTTTAATTGAATTGGACCGATCACGGATCCATGCATCCAACTAAGTGGTGCCGTTGGCGATCAGGAGTGCATCATTCACTAGCGTAGCAACCATAGGCCACTGCATGCTCATGTACGAGATTCTGTGAATACCTGGGCCATCGGATTTTTTATTATTATTATTATTTGCAGGTGCTAGATTTGCAGCTCAGCCAGCCTACATTTCGAATGTGCTCTTCAGTTTATTTAGTCTTGGGAGGTGCATGAACTATAGTTGCTTATTTGCAATTTCGATGAGGAACTTTGTTGTTAAGGTACATGCCACAGTAACGGCGCTTGGAGGTGTTGTCGCATCTTTAACGATGTCAAAAACGATAGGAACTTGACCTCCTGGTATATGCTTGATGGATGCCCAAACAGCATCAGATACCAATGAGCATCCTTCTAGGTAAAACCCAAGACCCAGCTCAAGGTTACCTCCAAGCTCTGCGATATCTAATGCCCCGCTTCTTAGCGATCGTCTTGGAATAGGATCGTCAGGATAGCCAGTTCGGTGACCCAGGTCCCCAAACTAGTTTCTGCACTGCATTTCACTTTGTTCTGTTGGGAAAGTCATCATTAGATTTAAATATGTTTGTGATAACGATAGAGCATCGTCTGCATGAATGAAGACAGAAATGTTGATCCTTTTTCTACATTTGCTCTTTAACCGATCTCCAGTTCTTCTGCAAAACATCTCACCTTTTCCTAGTCTTTTCTAGATTTCTAATCCGTTGACTGAGGATAGCAGAGGAAGATACCCTTCTCTCTGCAAATTTCGACTTCTCAGACTCCTTAGCTGGTAGCCGAGAGCCCACTGGAGCAACTGATTTGGATCACTCAAAGAATGAAGGCCGTGCTGTCCGTGTAGGCTAAGGAATTGTGTTAGGAATATTCAGATATCTCCTTACTGAAGGGCGTTTGATTACTGTTAGCAATACAGTGTTTATCAGGTTATTCCTTAAAAATCTTCACAGGCTGACGCGCCCAGGGATGGGCCTTGCCCCACCGGAGGAAGGAGACCTTCAGGAGGGAGGTGCTGGCCAGATTGAAGAAAATGTGCCTTCCCCGCCCCCGGATGCCCCTTTCCTCTTGTGCCAGTCAGAGAACATGGGTGGCTCGGTGCTTCACCACTTAATGGAGAGTGGCCATCTGGACATTGCTGACTCCGGCAAGGTGGCTAGAGCTGGGAGCTTAGTCCGAAATAATTTTTTGGATTTTGGACTAGACTTAGGCTTGATTTTTTGGGGGAAAAAAATCAGCCCAAGCCCAAGCATGAGCCCGATTGGGCCAACTTGGCACAAGAGAAAGGAGCCTGATGGGGCGCCCGTCTCCATCTTTGATGATCCATTTCCATCTTGATACACCGCCGGCTCCCCCTCCCCATCAAGGGGGCCCTTATGCCGACCTCCCCAAGCCCTCTGCTATGCCTACCGCCTTCTTTTTAGCCACATGTCCTCATCCATCACCCTCGATGAGCCCATCATGGTCGAGTCAATCAAGCGCCAGCTCACCGTCTCCAGATGATTTGCCGATGCCTCTCCTGATCTCTGGATGATCTTGATCTCAACCCCTCTCATGATCTCCAAACAATCCTAATCTCTTGATCTGTTGCCACTCTCTTGGTCTCCATCTCCAGATGATCTACCAACGTCTCCATCTCCAAATGATCTGTCTCCTAATCTCCTCCTCCAAGGACCTCTCAGCCGATGTCCCATTTCTATCTTCTCTCCACCTCCACCTACAAATGATCTAACAGCAATGGCATCGAAGGGGTGGGAGAGGAAGAGGGGGAGGGAGAGGAGAATGGAGCGGGCTGAAGAATGGACCTCCAATTAGGCTTGAGCTCGAGCTTGACCAGGCTTGAGCTCGAGCCAAGCCAATGGTATGCCTGAGCCCAGCCTGAAAGATGAATGGACTATATATTCAAGTCCTGACTAATCATGTTCAGGCCCAACCCAAAGCCCGACCCGAATTAGAGGTGGCTGAAGGCGGCATGGCAATCCAAGTGCAAGCAAAAGGGGGAAATGAAGAGGGCGCCCCTTTAACCCCTGCTGCCACGAACCCATTGATTGATGGGGGGTTGATGGGAAAGAAGAAAATGGGGGAAGGAGATTGCGGGCAGGGCCTTAAGGTAACCGTGGGCCATGCTACTGTGGTGACCAAATTGAAGACGGCCTTGATGGAGGGAGAATCGGATTTCGGGACTATGGAACCAAAGGCATTTGTCGAAGCTAGTAGAACTACACTGAGAATAGTAGTGCCCAGAGTATTCATTATCGATGTATCCATGAAGATCCTAATGTAGAATACCCAAGGGGGGAGCAAGCCCTCATGTGCATCCACCTTCAGAAGGCTGGTACAACAACACAATTTGGATTTATGTATTCTCTCGAAGACAGCCCTCAGGGGAGGGACTCGTCAGAGCTAGACATAGACTACCGACAAACTAGAGTTTTTTGCCATTGAGTCCTATGGGCTTGCTGGGAGAATCATTGTGATCTGGAGGGAGGGTTTAGTTGACCTTGATGTTTTCAATAATTGCACCTAGCATGTAATCATTGTTATTTCTGAAAGTAATAGACCTACTTGGCTCTTATCTAATATCTATGCCAGTACTGAATATAGAGAGAGATGGGTGGTATGGAATAAAGTGGCAAGGTTGATTGATTAGGATGTTTCCAACCTTATGGTGGGGGATTTCAATTATATTGATAGCATCCAGGAGAAGAAGGGGGAAGAACCTTCACTAATGATATTGAGTTGCGAGAGTTTCAAGACTTCATCTGGAATACTAGACTTATGGATTTGGGATTCTCTAGTCCTAGGTTCACATAGTGCAATAATAAATAGGAAGCAACGAGGGTCTGGGAGTGCATTGATAGGACCTTCTCTTCAGCAAGCTGGATCCAAATGTTCCTGAGCCATCAAGTGCACCACCTCTTCAAGATTGCATTAGATCACAGCCCGATGCTCATTGTTATGGACATCGAGCTTTCTTGCCTAAGTCTATTTCAATTTAAGAAATTTTGGCTCTCCTAACCATGCTTTTGAGATATTGTGAGGGAGGTTTAGAGGATGCCTATCCGAGATAATGCGATGTATCAAGTCACTCATTGACTCGAGTTGACGAGGCATGGGCTCCAAAGGTGGAACTGAGTGAAGATTGGTGATATCTTCAGGAGGTTGGAGGACACTAAGGTTGCCATCACTGAGCTCCAATGAAGAGAGGATCGAAAGGGAGGACTTGCTGAGGAGGATCTAGCAGAGCTCCAGAGTAAGCTGACCATGCATCACTTTCTATTGTATCAGTAGGAGATCCTTTGGAGGCAGAAGTTTAGAATCCAATGGATCAGAGAGAGAAATAAAAATACCAGATTCTTCCACCAATCAACTATCATCTAAAGGTAGAGGAACTAAATCAAGATCCTACGTGACAAGATGGGGGCGAGAATTGAGGGCGAGGAGATTAGACAAGAGATTCTCCACTTCTTACAAGGATGGTGGATTGATCGATTGGGTAGAGGTGAACTCTCTACTACTCCTATTTCGGCTAATAGGTCTCGATCCAGAAGAATGATGTTTTGATAGGTCCAATTTTAGCAGAGCAGGTCTGGAAGAAAACATGCACCATGACAGAGGATAAAGCATCTGGTCTAGATGGCTTCCCATCTCTCTTTTTTAGGCGATATTGGGTGATTATTTAGGAGGAGATGATTGAGGCTATCAAGTTTTTTTTGCATCAGGATCGATGCCAGGAGTGTGAAAGTAGATGTTTATTATTCTTATCCCTAAAAGATAAGATGTCTTGGAGCTAAGTCACTTCAGGCCCATCAGCCTATACACCATCCTGTACAAGATTTATGCGAAGATTATGGTTGAGAGATTGAAGCCTATCCTTCCTCGATTGATCAGAGTTGAGTAGGAAGCTTTTATTGGAGGCCATAGTATTTTAGATAATGTGTTGATTGTATAGGAATTTTGGCATGATTTCCAAAGAGCTCTGGCCCAACGATGCCTGATGACCATTAAGCTTGATATGGAGATGGCATATGATCGAATGAGTTGGCAGTTTCTTATTTTACACTTTGAGGAGTTTCAGCTTTCACCATGCTGGATCAGATAGATTATGAGCTATGTGGGGTCTCTCTCCTTTGCCATATTGGTCAATAGCACCCCGATGGATTACTTTTAATCTATAATGGGTCTGTGCCAAGATTGTCCTCCATCTCCATATCTTTTTATTCTTTGCACTGATGGTTTTTCTAGGGCCATACGAGTAGCCATCGTAGAACAGGCCTTGGATCTCTATATGCCAGTCCCAGGAGCTAGGTCGATCTCGCATCTTTTGTTTGCAGATGATTATCTTTTGGTGGGCCGAACGTTTGTTTAGGATACAGACTCCTTCAAGAGGATTCTGCAGAGATATTGCAGTGCTATAGGGCAGAAGGTAAATCTACTCAAATTGGCCCTATACTTCAGATCGAAGACCAAAAAGCCCAACTGGAGCAGCCTATCAGGGTGCGGCTGGGGATAACTAAGCAAACGGGAGCTTATCACTATCTAGAAGTGCCCATCATGGGACAAAAATCTCAGAGAGCAGATTGCTTAAGGATAGAGGCATCGATCCAGAGGCATTGGCAGGTCAGATGCTTATCCATGATGGATAAGATCACTTTGATTATATCGGTGCTTACTCAGTCCCGATCTATTTAATGTCCTATACCATCGTACCGAAAGCAGTGGCGGCAAAGATCGAACAATAGTTCAAGCACTTTGGGGATCTCACCAGGATGGTAGTGGAGTTCACCTTCTGGCATGGGATATAGTTTGTCAGCCAATTGGAGAGGGAGGATTGGGTATTCATTGTGGCGAGACACAAGATCCCGATTGCTCAGCATACGGTCAGATTCCTACTTTAGCCAAATTGTACTTGGAGTGAGATGATTAGAGCTAGGTATGGCTCTTGGACTGTTAGCACTGACACTCGAGCTAGTCGGAGGGACTTCTTTATGTAGAAAGAGATCTATCTACAGGCCCAGATGGTTTTTGACTGTGTTAGATGAATTGTAGAAGATGGGCGGGACATTGACCTTACTCGTGATCCTTGGATTGTTGATGTGTCGGTGGTCTGTTGGTCAACCTACATCAATATGAAGACTATAGTCGGGGCGGAGGGTGGGGGGGTGTTGACGTGTTAATATGGTATCCTAGCTCTTCGGACCAATCCTAATGGAAAGAGTGCTGGCCACTATGGTCCCTATATTCGATGGTCCGGATATCAGAATCTGGAGTTCTGCTTACACATCAAAGATAGTGATGTGAGACCTCTACAAGGTATTTAAAAGAGAGGCAGTTAGGAGGATATGGAGCATGGATTTGGAGGCTCCATGTCCACCCAAGGATTCATCTCTTCCTTTGGAAGATGGTCTGGCACCGACTTCCAACTAGGGCGATGTTGCATGCTAGAGGTATGGACATTCCTCTATCTTGCTCGAGCGGCTATAGTGATGACAAGAAAGTAGACCATGTTTTGTTTCTTTATCCTAGGACTTGATATGTTTGGACCTTGATGAGGCTCTTTTAGATGGCGAGTGCCTCTATAGAAGCAGCTTAGCATTTTCTGAAGGGGCCACAATGAAGCTTGCGGAGTGATTCTTCCAGGGGATTGGAGATTAAGACGGCATTGCTTATTGCATTTGACTTGCCAGGAATAGGAGAACCTTTAAGGTATCTTAGCAGCCAACGAGATTTACCTTAGAGAGAGTGTTGGTGCAAGATAGGATGTGATAATTATCATAAAATACTAATAAAAAGTATTAAATAATTTAATATTTAATATTAATTTGAAAGAATTGATACATTTATTAATGTTTTGCAGGAAAGGAACCCACCAACGTGAAGAGCTCGATTTATTATGATAAATTAGAATTATTATGAAAGCCAAAAATTTAAACAAAAATATATATATATATATAAATCAACTGAACCGGTTGGCTCAACCGATCGGTCCAGTAAGAACCAGCTGCAGCCCGAATCCGCTAGAACCCAGCGCACAGCAACCACTCCCCTCTTCACCATGACGTCAGGCAGACACCAGCCAACCGCCCGATCCATGGTGGATCGGCAATCAGGAAAATCTATTGTGGCACATGGTAACGGCGAGGGGGGTTGCATGATCGTTCGAATGACATCTCTCCCAGTTGATCGAGAGTGTTTCCAAATTTCTTTCAGCCTTTTCTATTGTGCCATCAAACGATCTTCAATCCTCCCAGTTTGGATCCAACGGATAGGAGTGGCTTCGATTTTGATAAAGATTCCCAACAGCCTTTTGAAGCGATCCGATGGTCGATTAAGCAGTCCAGAAGCCCATCCAACGGTAATAATTCAACAGACTCAAATAATTCGAGCCAAATTCGAATTGGACTCCCGAAAAGATCACAAAACTCCTGATTTCCTCCTTTATTTAAGGCATGTTATACTAGAGAAAACAGAGACCCCCTTTGGGGTAAAACAAAGCCTCCAAGCATCTCTCCTCTCTTTCTTCTTATTTCTTCTTTCTTTTCTTTTTTTTTTTATTTATTTAGTGATTTAAAAATGCCGCAAGCTATAAGGATCAAAATCATATACGATTGAGAGCTTATGTCCAGGAAAGTAAGAAAAATCTTTCAAGCATGAGAGTTTGTAATTTAAATTTTTTTATTGAGCAATAAATTTTTTTCATCTTTTAACATGTCTTCATTATTCATGCTTTAATGTTGAATTTCTTATAATTTATAGCTAAAGAGATAAATCGTGATCATGAATAAATACGGACTGTGCTTAAATTAGAATAAATTATAAAATTTATATTTTTAATATTTAATTTTTTATAATTTATACCTAAGAAGATAGATCGTGATCGTAGATAGATACGATTTGTGCTCAGATTAGGATAAATTATAAAAATTAAATAAAAATTATATTTATATTTTTTAATTGTATGATCTAAATAATTTATGTCTGTAAGATGGATCATGATCGTATTATATATGGTCCATACTTGATAGAATATATTATATTAGAATTAGATCAAAGAAACATATATTTTATAAGATTACATGTTGATAATAAAAAAATTACATGAATCAATTATAGATTTGAATATTGAAAGATGGAACTGAACCCTAGCCAATTTTTTTATCTTTTCTTAATTCCAAAAAAAAATAATTAATTAAAATTTATTTTTATTATTTTAATTTACTAAATTTTAATTAATTTATTTTAATTTACTTATTTAAATTTATGTTTTAAAGATATTTTATTTTATTAAATTGAACGCAACTTAGTCTTCGATCCCTGAAGAAATCAACACCCAACTCATCACTATTCTAATTATTAGAAAGATCGATTTTAATTTTTATTTGATGCTGGAGGTTATAGATGTGCCATCAATTAGTTTGACCTTAGTTAGTTGAGACATCTAGGACTTTCCGACTGCTCATACGGTGATCCATGTGGTGTTTATTATTTGAGAATTTCTATACCTAAGTTTTTTTTAAGATCAACTTTGATGGTAGTGTGAGGGATTCTAGAGATGGTGCTAGTTTTGTCATCTAAGGTCCTGACTCCAGATTAGTGACTCTCGGTAGATGTCACCTTCTTAACAATATCATTCCTACAATTGGAGCTACGAGCTGCTTGAACTAGTATATTCTTTGCAAGACTAGCAGCCAAAGGTCGATGCTGCTCACCTTCTCCTTGGTAATACTTGGCGATCGTCGGGGCTGCTCCTTAATTGGAATCAGATATATTTATTGTAAGGCCAACAGTGCAGCCGACTAGATGGCCTCCTTCGTAGCTGAGCACTCAGGATGAGTTGTATAGACTGAGATGACTGAGACGCTAGGCATTTCGAGATTTTTTTTTTTTTTGAACTTTTTGAGTGTATTATACTCGCAATGTATGAATGCTCTATCTTACCCAAAAAAAAAAAAATCTGCATGTAGGGATAAAAGGATTTACATGATCAAGTAGCAAAAAATGGCCTGGAAGATATAAAAATAATTAGTACAAAATTATAAAGCACCAAACTGATCCGCTAAACTACCGCATGGAGAACAAATTGAGTAATGCATCTTAACAAGGCAAAATTGATAGCACCATGCCAGCAAGAATTAAACAAGAATTTCTTGTAATTCAATTCATAAAATATTGCATTTAAAATAAATTGAGATCTAATATCTATGTCCATTGAGCAGCCAATGGAAACATCAACCTAGACGTTGCAGGAATATCAACTTATTTAACTGTGGTCTTTGTTTCGCTTATCTGGGTTTAATGTTTGAGCTTTTACATTGCAAGTTGTTGGGGATAAATTTTGCTTTTGTCGAAGCTCAGTCTGATGCTTAGCCCAATACAATCGGTAATCATGAAAGAGCTTCAATGACTAAATCTTAGTCGAACTTCTTCAGTCGATCGAATACTCCAGCAGTCAAGCCCCAGCGGAATCCCTTCAGCCAATCGAACTCCTCAGCGATCGAGTCCCAGTCGAACTCTCCCAATGATCGAATTCCTACCGAACTCCCAAGGAGCCAGACTCTTTCCAGATATCTTCTTCGGTCAGACTTCTACAGAAGCCGAAGTCCTTCCGGATTGCTCCTGCAGTCAGATTTCTTCAAGAGCCGAACTTCCTTTGGATTCTTCCTTCGATCGAACTTGTGTGGGAGCCGAACTTCCTTCGAATTCTTCTTTCGATCGGACTTCTACGGAAGCCAAATTCCTTCCGAATCGCTCCTACAGTCAAATTCTTCCAAGAGCCAAACTCCTTTCAGATCGCTCCTGCAGTCGGACTCCTCTAGGAGCCGAACCCCTTCCAGAATTCTCCTTCAGCCATATTCCTCCAGAAGTCGAACTCCTTCCAGATCGCTCCTGCAGTCGGATTCCTCCAGGAGCTGAACTCCTTCCGGATTGCTCCTGCAGTCAGATTTCTACGAAAGTTGAACTCCTTCTAGAATTCTTCTTCAACTAGATTCCTCCAGGAACCGAACTTCTTCCGGATCGCTCCTGCAGTCAGATTTCTACGAAAGTCGAATTCTTTCCAGAATTCTTCTTCAACCAGATTCCTCCAGGAACCGAACTTCTTCCGGATTGCTCCTGCAGTCGAACTCCTCCAGGAGCCAAACTTCTTCCAAATTGCTCCTGCAGTCAGATTCCTCCAGGAGCCGAACTCCTAGAATTCTCTCTCAATCGAATTTCCACAGAAGTCGAACTCCTTCCAAACTTCTTCTTCAATCGAACTCCAACTCAGTCGAGTTTCGAATGCATGCTTCCATCAGACGGCATGACTGTCATTATCGATCTGACGATATCGCTCTCTCCATAATGAACCCTATGCGGCCCACAATCGAACAACATGGCCACCACTACCAGTCTGACGATACCTCTCCCTCCGTAGTAAATCTCATGCGACCTACGATCGGACGATATGACTGTCACTATCAGCCTAACAACACATTCCTCTTCGTACCGAACTCCATCAGACCTCGAACGATCCACTGCCAGACAGCTGCAGCTGTCACCATCAATCAAGCTCCACCTATAAAAAGGAAACCTCCAGATACATTTTTTCTAGGCTCTAAACTCTTTTTTTCTTTTCAAAACTCTGTCGAGCTCTCATCTGAGCACTCCATTTTTGTTGGCCAGAAGAGCTAACTTGATCGTCGGAGGGTCCCGTCGGAGCCACCACCACCGACTTCGGATGGAACTTTATTTTGCAGGTTCCTGACGGCAATCTCATCCTCCACTCTAGCTCGTTCCGATGTCGATCAGATTCTGCACCAACAGAATTGACGCTAGAGGAAGAGCTTCTATCTTTGAGGTGCCCTTGTGCTTAAAGGAGTGCTCAGCCAACCCTGCCAACCTTCTTCTTCAAGATTCGTCTCCATCCTCTTATTCAATCCCAAGAAATGCCTCAAAAGAAGATGACTATCCGAAGATCTACCACATCTGCCACTAAATTTGAGTCGGATCCATCCACTCCTGCTCCATCACCGACACTTCAACCTCCACCTCCACCTCTACCGATGGTCATGATAGATCTAGAGCAGTTTAACCTGCTGATGTAGCGGATTCAGAGCCTCACCGAGATGGTGCAAGCCATGCGACAGCCCCCAACGGCAACTCCGCCAGAAAACCCACCATCAGGATGTCGAAAATCAATCCCAAGGAAGAACATTTAGGCTAGCATGCCCGTCGCCGTTGGGAAGGAAAAACAAAGAGCAGAAGATCCAAATTCGAATCATGGTTCTCCTCTGAAGGAAATCTTTCCAATCTATAGCTGGAAGCCCTCCAAGGTCTACGATCGAGAGGACATCCTCAATTACAAACTACGAAAGATTGATCGATGGATTGAGAAGCTCGGTCACGTCATCCCAACTCACCATGACGATGTCCGTACTGATCCTCTTTTCTCCCACCCAAATTATGCAAGAGTCCATTCCGTCGAGCTTCGAACTCCCTCAATTTGAAAGCTACGATGGAATCTTTGATCCGATTGATCATCTGGAAGCCTTCCGAATCATGATGCTATTCCATGGCATACTAGACGCTATATTATGTCGAGTCTTCCCATCTACCTTAAAGAAAGCAGCAAGAAACTGGTACCCGATGTAGAAGTCAGGTACGATCTTTTCTTTTGATTAGATGAGCCATTAGTTTGTGGCTCACTTCGTTAGCAGCCGACGTCCATGCCAAGGTTCGAATTTTTTTATGAATGTCAAGCAGAAGAAGGAAAAATCCGTCTGAACTTATGTCATCCAATTTAACGTTGCGGCATTGAAGGTCCAGGACCTGGATCAGTCTGTTGCAATGGCCGCACTCAAAGACAGCCTTCAGAAAAATAATTTGCTATTTTTTCTGAAGTACCTCAGGAACTTTGTCGATCTGCTAGCTCGGACCAAGAGATATGTTCGTGAGGAAGAAGCCTTCAAGTTGAAGGATGAAGAAATCGTAGGAGAGCAACGGACGGACAAGTCTAATAGACCCACCATCGATGGAGGGCTGAGTGAAGTTCGACCGCGCTCACGGACTCCTCTCGAGCGCAAGCGAGTCCGAACTCCTCGAGCTCGTCATCAAGAAAGCCCCGATAGAAGGGCGCGAAGAAATCCTCCCTCCGAAAGGTTCCACAACTACACCCCCCTCTCAATGCTCCTAAAATTCAAGTTCTGATGGAAATTAAGAATCAGCTACTAAGATCAGAAGAATTACGATCTCCCCTAAACAAGTGCGATCGATGCAAGTACTGCCTCTACCATCGTGACCACGGCCATGATACAGAAGAATGCATTCAGCTCCGAGATGAAATCGAGAAGCTCATCAGGAGAGGATGGCTGAGTTGATTCCTCAGACGTCAGCCTGAAGTAGGAGAAGATCGGTTAAAGATGCTGTCGTAGCCAGAACCATCAATGACGGAGGAACAACAAGGAGGTCGGCCGCCTTCCGTATCATCGACACCACCTCTGGGAGTGGCTTGATACTTCGGTGAGTCGTCATCTTCCAATCTCAAAGCCAAGAGAAGCTTGCTCCGAATTGAGAAAGCCAGCATGAGATAGAGGAGATTGTCCGGTCCGAAACTTATCGTCTGAAGAAACTCAGAGGAACAACGCTCCCACGACCCTAAAATATAGAAAATCTGAGGATGTGCTGTCAGTAATTTTTCTTCAATAAAATTCTTTCATTTCAATAATATTGTTTCTTGATGCAAAAACTATGTGATGAGAGAAAAGAAGCAGTCAATAGTGGCCATGTTAGGAACAGAAGGAGAACCTCGTCCTAACATGAGCGAGTCGAAGTCATTCAACCTTGGCTAGAGATAAGATCTCTCTCGAGCTTCAGAGTCTACGTCAATAGGAGATAAGATCTTCTTCAACCTCGGTCACTGGAGATAAGATCTCTTCCGAGCTCCATCTTTAACCTCGACTGCTGGAGATAAAATCTCCCCCAAGCTCCATCATCAACCTCGACCGCTGAAGATAAGATCTCTTCCGAGCTCCACCTTCAATCTCAGCTACCGGAGATAAGATCTCCGAGCTTCACCGTCAATCTCGACTGTCGAAGATAAGATCTCTCCCGAGCTCCACCTTCAACCTCGATTGTTGGAGATAAGATCTCCCCCGAGCTTCTTCAACCTCGATCGTTGGAGATAAGATCTCCTTCAACCTCGATCGTTGGAGATAAGATCTCCTTCAATCTCGACCGCTGGAGATAAGATCTCCCCCGAGCTCCACCATCAACCTCGGCTGCTGGAGATAAGATCTCTCCCGAGCTTTATCTTTAACCTTGACCGTCGAAGATAAGATCTCCTTCGAGCTCTACTTTCGACCTCGACTGCTGGAGATAAGATCTTCCCTGAGCCTCAGAGCCTACGCCAATAGGAGATAAGACCTCCTTCAATCTCGACTAGAGATAAGATCTCCTCCGAGTTTCAAAGACTACATCAACAGGAGAGAAGATCTCCTTCAACCTTGGCTGGAGATGAGATCTCCTCCGAGCCTCAACTTCAACCTCGACTGGAGATAGGATCTTCCTCGAGCTTCAACGTCTTCGTCAACAGGAGATGAGATCTCCTTCAACCTCGACTGGAGATGAGATCTTCTCTGAGCCTCAACTTCAACTTCAACCTCAACTGGAGATGAGATATCCTCCGAGCCTCAACTTCAACTTCAACTTCAACCTCAGCTGGAGATGAGATATTCCTCCGAGCCTCAACTTCAACTTCAACCTCGACTAAAGATAGGACCTCTCCCAAGCTTCAACGTCTTCGTCAACAGGAGATGAGATCTCCTTCAATCTCGACTGGAGATGAGATCTCTCCCGAGCCTCAACTTCAACTTCAGTCTCGGTTGGAGATGAGATCTCCCCCAAGCTTCAACTACAACTTTAACCTCAGCTGGAGATAAGATCTCTCTCGAGTTTCAAAGTTCACATCAACGGAAGAGAAGACCTCCTTCAACCTCGACTGGAGATAAGATCTCCCATAAATTTCAACCGCAACGTCAACAAAAGACAAGATCTTCCTGAACCTCGGCTGGAGACGGGATCCCTCCGAGCCTCAACTTCAACGACAACCTTGGCTGGAGATAAGATCTCCTCCGAGCTTCAACTTCAATGGGTGCAGAGCCCAAAAAAGAACTTTGGCAATCATCTTCTTGTACTCCCTTCAAATTTCGAACTCGAAAGTAGGGGGACTATTATTGAGGATAAACCCCACTCCTGTCAAAGCCCAACCTGATGCTTAGCCCAATGCAATCAGTAATCACGGAAAAGCTTCAGCGGCCAAACCTTAGTCGGATTCCTTCAGTCGATCAAACTCTCCAATGACCGAGCCCCAGCAGAATTCCTTCAATCAATCGAACTCCTCAGCGGTCGAGCCCCAGTCAAACTCTCCCAACGATCGAATTCCTGCCGAACTTCCCAGGAGCCGGACTCTTTTCAGACATCTCCTTCGGTCAAACTTCTACAGAAGCCGAAGTCCTTCTGAATTGCTCCTGCAGTCGGATTCCTCCAGAAGTCGAACTCCCTTCGGATTCCTCTTTTGATCGGACTTCTGCGGGAGCCGAACTCCTTCCGGATTGCTCCTATAATCGAATTCCTCCAGAAGCCGAACTCCTTTTAGATCGCTCCTACAATCGGACTCCTCCAAGAGCCGAATCCTTTCCAAAATTCTCCTTCAGCCAGATTCCTTCAGAAGCCGAACTTCTTCCGAATCGCTCCTGCAGTCGAATTCCTCCAAGAGCCGAACTCTTTCCGGATCGCTCCTGCAGTCGAATTTCTACGGAAGCCAAACTTCTTTCAGAATTCTTTCAACCAGATTCCTTCAGGAGCCGAACTCTTTTTGGATCGCTCCTACAGTCGGATTCCTCTAAGAGCCGAACTCCTTCCGAATCGCTCCTGCAGTCAAACTCCTCCAGGAGCCGAACTTCTTTCAGATTGCTCCTGCAGCCGGATGCCTCCAGGAGTCGAACTCCTAGAATTCTCTCTTAGTCGAATTTTTACAGAAGCCGAACTCCTTTCGAACTTCTCCTTCAATCGGACTCCTCCAGCTCAGTCGAATTTCAAATGCATGCTTCCACCAGACAACATGACTGCCATTATCGATCTGACGACATCGCTTTCCGTAACGAATCTCATGCGATCCACAATCAAACAACATGACTGTCACTATCAGCCGGACGACACCTTCCTTTTCGTATCAAACTCCCTCAGGCCTCGAGCGATCCGCTGTCAGACAACTGCAGTTGTCATCATCAATCAAGCTCCGCCTATAAAAAGAGATCCTCCAGATATATTTTTTCTAGGCTCTAAACTCTCTTCTTCTTTTCAAAACTCTGTCGAATTCTTGCCTGAGCACTTCATTTCTGTTAGTCAGAAGAGCTGACTTGATCATCCGAGAATCCCACCAGAGCCACCACCATCGATTTCGGATGGAATTTTATTTTGCAGGTTTTCAACGGTAACCTCGTCCTCCTTCACTCCAGTTCGTTCCGACGTCGACCAAATTCTACACCAATATGGATCGTGCCCTACATACACAAGAGGGCATCTAGACAAATATTTTCTTGATCAGCAACAAACATGTAAGACCAATGTTTTGAAAGGACTGCACGGTGCATTGATGATATGCAGGCCACACATGTGGGTGTATGTAGTCAGCATTATTAGATAGTTTAAATATTAAATATTAAATACAATAAAATAAGTTTTTAATAAACAATTCCGACATTAATATAGCATCTGACAATTAGTGCTAAATATTTGGAAATTAATTCCTAACAGCAATACTCATAACATAATTAATATACTGTCATTATTACATAAATGCATATTGGCATTACTAATACATATATCTGGCCCATTGAAAACCCACATCCAACCCAGCCATCATCCTGCAATGTGGACCTCTTTTGTTCCCATGGCCTCGCATAGGAGTAGACCCACATACGTGGTCATACAATGCGACAAGGGATACAAAAGTGGTCATATAATGGTAAGCAAGCCACATATGCAGCCACATGAGTCAATCACCGGTGAGCTTCCGCGCAGAGAATTTCCCCAAATGCTTATCCTACCATGAGCAATTCTAGGTACACCGCTTGCAATATAGAAAAATTGACGTAAATTACACCGGATAATTTCATTGAAACATGTAACCACTATTTCCCAATATGCATTTAATGTTCTACCGTGCTCCAAATTTTGGATAACAAAAATATTTTTTTAAAAAAAATTATGACATCTATTTATAAAAATTATGACATTCCTTCATAATTTTGATACTCCTGCAGAAAATATAGTTTTATGAAGGAATGTCATAATTTTGTAAATGAATGTCATAATTTTTGTGAAATAATGTCATAATATTTTTTTTACATATATTCAATATTTTTTCCACTGCACTATGACATTCATTCATAAAAATTATAACTTCTTTAAAAAATTATAACACTCCTATAGAAAATATAGTTTTATTAAGGGATCTCATAATTTTGTGAAGAAATATCATAATTTTTATAAATGAATGTCATAATTTTTATGAAGAAATGTTATAATGTTCTTTTCATACATATTTAATATTTTTTTCCACCATATTATGACATCCTTTCACAAAAATTATAATATTCATTTACAAAAATTATGATATCCTCAATAAAATGCTATTTTTTCTGCAGAGATGTCATAATTTTGTAAAGAGATGTCATAATTTTTGTGAATGAATATCATAATTTTTGAAAAAAAATATTTTCATCATCTAAAATTTTAAACGCTGCAAAACATTAAATACATGTTGGAAAGCGTGGCTACGTGTTAGAATGGGATCATCCGGTGGACTCTACATCATTTTTTTCTACACCATGTGGTGTAGAAAGCATTTCTCATCCCACCATATATACAACTTCACGTACCTTGGCTCAAGCTAGAGCCCAAAGTCCAGCCCAATAGCTGCCCGAAGTCCGTCTAAATAGCACCAAATACATACACATGGACTGCATCAAATCCCAGGATGAATAAGACGCCACATTGCCCCTTGTATTTCACCAATTCCCGATTGCATGCTATCCACCATACATATACTCTGTGATTTGCCCGATCCGACCCAATCAAGAGCCCCTCTTCGAGAAGCTTCTCCCTCCAAACCGCCGCCTCTTCTATGGCCTTCCACTCAGGAGCAACCTCCAACTAGAGGCTCTCCTGCTCCTCTCCCTCTCCATGATCTCGTCCTCGTCTCCTAGATCACCTTCCATAGCTCCGCTTCTTCCTCCTCATCATGCCATTGTAGCCATCAAGGACTCCCACCAACTCCAACAGTGCTCTAGTGGTGGTCAAGTTTGCCATCATAGACAGAATAATCCAGGACCTCCTCGTCTAAGACCTCATCGATGGCCACGATGCTATCGTGTCCCCATCTTCACGATCATCCTCTTACTTTTTGCTGTTCCAACAATGGTCCAGATCTACATCACCGTGCAATGGTCGAGAAGACTGAGGGGAGAAGGCCGATGATTGGAGAGGATCATGCATGATGGTAGGCGATGAAGTCGTATGAAAGTTTTGAGAGAGAGAGAGAAAGAGAGGAAGGAGAGAGAAATAGAGGGAGAGGGGGAGGGTTCAGGCCGAATCTTAGGCTTGGGCTTGGGCTTGGGCTTGGGCTGGCCCGTTGGGTTCAAGCCAGACTCAGTCTTGGATTTGGGCCAAGCTCAGGCCTTAAATTTTAAACTATTTTTGGACCTAAGCCCGGTCCGAAGCTTGAAAAAATAATTCAGGCTGGGCTTGAATAGAGGTGTGGTCCGGCCGGACCCAGTCTGGCCCATTTTTAGCCCTAAGTATACCCCAGATTAGATGGTTCGAGGTGGTACAACATTCCATGATTGTAAGAGCTTCATATGTGATGCATATCAATCTGAACAAAATTTAAAGTATGGATTGATAAACACAAAAAAAAATGAATGTGATCATCTTTGGAGTATAATGTTATGAACATTCTTATAATTTCAAAAGGAAAGGATAATAGAACATGAAAAATTAAAAACAAAAAAAAAAATGGTGAGACAAATAAATCTCCAAACATGATACGAATCCTGCAAACGTATGCAAAGGAAGTCACAGTCCACTGCAATCTTCTCTAACTTGATTGGGAAAGGCTTTTTCTAGTTCACCACAAATGGAAAATGACTTTATGAACAAACATCACACTTCAGTGCTTTCTGATTCCCCATCACACTTCTTACGTCAAACTTCCTAGATAACAATTTTATTCTCACTAAACAAAGGAAATAAGTAGAATTCATCCATCCTTCCATCTTATACATCACAACTTAACTTCCATCACATGCTAGTGCATGACCTCTTAATCAAGCAGTAAGATGATGATCTTGCATGAACTAATGCAATCTGCACCTTCTAAATGGCATTCAAATGAGAGTTACAAAAGCGTGATGAGCCATTAGTTTCTTCAATCTTTTCAAAAACATACTGCAATTTGAAGTAAAACAGAATAAAGCCCAGAAAAGTTTTAGATTCTCTACTTTGGTAGGAATGATACATCCCATAAATTGGGAAAAATAAAACTTGAAGGCATTCTCCTAATTACCCTTCGATGCACAACTTCAGTCTTCAAGCTTTAGCATTTATTTTCTTAGGTGTAATCAAGCTACCACATCGTCTCACTGGTTGCATGTCACTTGTTAGTCATCTTTTTGATCTTTGAACCTCTGTTGTGAATTGTGGAGCCTTGACTCAACCTCCTAAGGTAACACTATCTCACATATAGCAGAGCCCGTGTGGTGCTTCTAGCCCTTCTTTTAAAGACCTCAATGTATCACTAGATGTGAACTTCAAATCAGGGCTATGATAACCAAAGCAAAAGCTTCAAAAGGAAATAACTAAGTGGGGCTATGATTACCATATTGTATATGAAGAAATAAGTTATTGGCCAAGTTTGAACATAATTAGAATAATAGCTTTGAATAACATGTACCTTTATCCTATTTACACCCTCCATCTGCCCATCTATTTGTGGGTGGGAAAGAATGGGCTGGTCAAATCAAGTTCTTATCATATCCTTTATCTTCCATATATCGCTGCCTGAAATAATTAAAGGCATTCTTACATTTTTTTTCAACATGCTTAAATGATTATTTAGTATTGCTTCTTCCTGAACCAATCGACTAGGGCTGAAAGTGGGCTCGGGCTAGCCCAAGGCCCATCGGGCTGAACTGGGCTAGCTTCAGGTCGGGCTTCAGACTCAGTCCGAAACTATTTAGATCGAACTCAGACTAAAATATAGAATCCATTTTATTTTCGGACCAGACTCGGATCTATCTTTAGCCCAACCCGAGTCCATGCCCGATTAAAGCCCACCACACAGCCCAATTAAAATCCACACCGATCCCCACACCTTTCCGCACATCCCCACCCATCGCCCCCCCCCCAACCCGCCCCCTCCCTCTCGACCCTACGCCCCCCTCCCTCGACGGTCAGCACAGAATCCCTCCCCGACGGCTGACGCAGAATTCCTCCCTCCCCTTTTCCTCCCGGCCCTACCACCACCACCACCACCCCTCATGCGAACCCTCCCTCCCCCGACAATCGGCGTAGAACCGCTTCCTCCCCTCTTTCTTTCGGCCCTACCCAGCCCCCCCACCCCAGTGCAAAACCCTCTTTCCCTGGCTCCTGTGTTTGCACTCCCCCTGTGGCTCCCCGGCATCTCGTAGCCCATCGCCTCTCCGTGCAACCGCACCTCCGTGGCCCGTCGCACCGCCCTACCTCCCTACGGCTTCCCCAACTCCCACGCGGCCCATTGCACCCCCACGCCCCCTGCGACTCCTCCAGCACCTTGCAGCCCATCGCACCACCCTACCTTCCTGCGGCTTTGCAGCACCCCCACGGTCCATCGCACCACCCCACCCCATACGACTCCCCCGAAACTCCTCCGCGGCTCCGCCCGTCACCCCATCCCCCTCCCCATCGAGAAGGAAAGGCCGATCCAATCAGGCTTTGGGCCAGGCTTGGGCCGGAGCTCAGGCTCGGGCCTAAATTTTTTTAAAAAATTTTGAGCCTAAGCCCGACTCGAAGTCTGAAAAAAATTTGGATCTGACTCGGATAGGAGTAAAATCCGACCCAATCCAGTCCACTTTGACCATCTTGCCAAAACAACCAAACGCTAAATATAAGCAAATTCTTGAAGAAACTCTTCTATTGTGCAGTATGGACTTATATCCAAACCCAAATTTATGATGGAGAGCTTTCAAATGCTACAAAGTAAGCAAGCCTTTATTAGGTAGCCTGACGTAGAGGCTTCGGCTATTATAAAATCTAAATAAGGTCAAATGTACATAGTCTTATCCTTATCCTTATCCTTACGAGGCTATTTTCATATCACGAGACATTCAGATTATAATAGATCAACCTTATCTTTGCACCAAGAATCACCATCGAAGCAAACCTTTATTACCTAAGAAATATTTTACGACATCATGGTCCAATACATTATATTTTATAAGAGCTATAGGTTCTCGAATATATTGTGCATTATCTAGGATCAAGAATGGAGCTACATGTACATGAGCGTGGCGGCCAAAGCCCCTCTAATATCTGAAACTTCTTCCACTTAATCTTTTTGGCTTCTTGATGGGTTTTCTGCTCTTATAGTTGCTAAGATTGATTGCTTCGCATACAAAGGAGAAAGCCCCCAAAACTTCATTAGAGTTTTCGTCAGTACTTTGGCAGTTCAGCGAAGCACGATGCATTTTTTGATTCTACAGTTGTTTCATCAACTAATGCTTGCACATACTCCCTCTTGTAAGTCCTTCTATATTTCTTTCTAAAATTTTAGATTTCTAATGTGGATGTTTGGATGTATCCTATTTGATCATACTTCCATTCGTTCCACGAATACCAGTCTCGTTAATCCAGTTGTAATTATTTATCAATATAATGATTGTTTTTTATGCTTGAAAATCACATTTAGAGTCTATTTATTTTTAACTAATTTCTAATAATTTTCAAATAAAGGATATGATTAGTCCTGAATGCTTTGCCCTTCCTGAATAAAAATGCTGGCTATGCCCCTGTCTAGGAAGTATTTGCAACATCAATCATAATAGCAGAAATGCAGCCTATGGAGTTGAGGCCACCCAATTAGAGGACGAGGCATTCGAAGCAAAATGAAAGCTACAGATGACAAAAAGCACAAGCCTAATTTGTTGTTTTTCCAAGCCTTAAAGTTAATGGTGCATAGGATTTGTCTTTTTACAATAAGCACATTGTGAGTTATCATTACGTTCGCTAATCCCAATTCTCCTCCTCATTTTCCCCCTCCTTTTTTTTTTTTTTTTTTTTTTTAATTACATTGTCTCCTTTTTAAGCTGAAGGGAGTGCGAGCACCATCTCCATTCTACTAACAAAGGGGCATCTAATTCCTGCCCACCGAAAAAGAAAAAAAAAAGTAGAAAAGACAAAACAAGAAAGAGTGAGAAAGGAAAAGAAAGAAAACAGCGAAGGAAAGTCATGAAAAATAAAAGAAAAGAGAGGCACAACTGCCTTTTTAGCCAAATCCCTCTCACACCTGCCTCCTACTTAAAGATCTCATCCTCCTATCGCAACCTTTAGATTTTCGGAGAAGCCTGATGACAATTGATGTGTGTTTGGATTTGGAGTCTATGGTCATTGGTGAAGAAGACGATACCCACAATATTGATGTAAGTTCTGCAGATTACTTCTCTTCCATATTCCCTTCATTTTGTGGCTGAAATTCAGATCTGAGTACTTGATTTCATATTTTAAGCTCATTATATATTATTGGAAAATTAATCTACATCAAGGAAACACAATTCCGTATTTGTGTAGAAGTCCATTGATCAACATAGATTACATTGAAGTATCCGTAGTTCAACTACTCCAGCACATCCTTAAAAAAAAAAAGATCTACTTATAAAACTTGATTTACTCAAAGCAATTTATCAATGCTACATAGCAACAAACAAGTTCAGGGCATCCAGTGGATAGTGCCTAGGTAACAGATCTGCTACTTATTTGCTGCACCCATTCATAAATGATCATTAGATTGAATTCTTACAAATAAGATTCCCACTTCATATCCCAAGTTCATTGCAACTTTGATTAAGTTTGATTAAAAAGGCTTGTGGTTTCCATGAAGGACCATCTCCTTACTTAGAAAGCATGAGCACCAGATTTTCATGATTTGATGAAGTGCAAAATACACATTACAACTGGGAGGGTAATCCTCCTTAAAACAACTAAAAGTAGCAAGTCACCATCCATCTCTCCCACCTTAGGATTTTCCTAATGTTGATTCACTTACTTAGCAATAAGGGATAACCAAAAGAGAGTTCATGCATTTTTATTTTTAAGAAGATGGTATCCACCTTCATGCTTCTCTGACAACTTGGATTATTGATTAAAACCTCTTGTCAAAGAGTTTAAAGATGATATAATTGCTGAATGTTGCTTGGTAAAGTTGCAAGCTTATTGGCGGTGTTTAAAGCTCTGGATATTAGTTATCATATACTATGTTTAGGCCAAATCTAAGAGACTAAGTCCCTAACCTTCTCTACATTGCCATAACGATCAAGCTTTGTGCAGATCACTTTTTGTGAACCAGTATTCCAAGAGCTATTTTGGTGTATTGCACTTTTTCTCAATCTCTCTCTTATGGCCGCCATCAATGTTAGATCATGTCTTCCCAGTCCATTTCCATGCCCATTAACAAAATGAAAGAACCTTTTCTTAGGATAGCCTCATTTTTCATTGCATATGATTATACCAACTCAATCAATTCTTAATCACTTTGACCCTTTAAGGGCTCATTCTTTTGTAGGTAAATATCATGAAAAAGTTTATCTACTTTCCCATTAACCAACTTACTCATGTTCTCACATTTTTCAAAATGAAAAAGTTACCTTCTCTTGAATAGTATTTACCAATAAAATGAAAAAATCTTACCCACTTAAGGGGTGGATAAATCATTTTCTCATTAGCCAATAAAGTAGATATTTAATTTTATACTTAAAATACCCCATCTTCATTTCCAATGTCTCCATCATTCAATGCTTGATAACTCATCCACTTTCTCTAAATCTAAAAAGCATAAAGAGTATCATGCAAAATATGAATAAAATTTAATAACTTACCTAGAAAAGTAATAATGCAAAATCTAAGAGACTAAGTCCCTAACCTTCTCTGGATATTAGTTATTATATGCTATGATGTTTAGGCCAAATCTAAGAGACCAAACATTGCCATAACAATCAAGCTTCGTGCAGATCACTTTTTGTGAACCAGTATTCTAAGAGCTATTTAGTGTATCGCCCTCTTTCTCAATCTCTTTCTTATGGCCGCCATCAATTTTCGATCATGTCTTCCCAGTCCATTTCCCTGCCCATTAACAAAATGAAAGAACCTTTTCTTAGGGTAAACTCATTTTTCATTGCATATGATTTATACCAACTCGATCAATTCTTAATCACTTTGACCCTTAATGGTGCAATACTTGCACAGACTAATAACTTTAGGGGGTGATTGGTTGGAGGAAGTGGGGATTTGAAATCAGAATGAAAATAGATGACTCCCATTCTAACCGTTTGGTTGGAAAAAGTCTTAATTCCAATTCTAAGATGGAATGAGAACGGCCCAATCTACCTAAAACTTAAAGATTCAAAATTTCATTCTGATTCTGGTCACGAACTAAACGCTTCAGGAGATATGGCTATTCCAATTCTAATTTAAATCCATTTTGATTCTCATTCCTATTCCGATTCCGGTCGTAAACAAAGCACCCCCTTAATTTATTTTCCTAGCACCATAGTATCTGCCAACACTAATGCTGTACTTCAAAATACAGGTATTATAACTACTCAATTGCAGATTGACACTTCAATCAACTTTGAACTCTTCCATATGGAACCTTCAAATCTAATTCAGACTGCAGAAAAATGGAAAACATATTATCAGCAACTGGAGCAAGGGTTGTAAAACATAAAATGTAATGCCCACGCCAATGCAAAGAGGAAGAAGTATACATTAGAATTTCACAACTAAAAATAGGCTAATTTGCGAATTTACTAAGGCACAACTTGAAAGTAACATATATACTGTATGAAGAAATGCATACCTCCACAGCTGCCAAGAACGTTAATGCGGTCAACACTGGAAGCATGTATAAAGGATCAGGAGTTGTCAAATCAGAAGACCAAAATGCTCCACCTCCTTTAAAAGAGGGAACTTTCTCAACCATATTTGAAATCTACAAATAACAGAGGCAAGATATATATCCATGATCAAAGAACAACTTGAATGAGCATCCAACCAACAAGATCTTCGTCTGTGGATGTAAATATAAATTGTAAAGAAAATTATCACAGTAACAAAGTCAACAAATTTACAGCCAAGAAAAAGCTGACAAAAATGGGTTCTAGGATGAAAAGTCCCTTCAAAGGAGTAAATAGAGTAACCCCATGCCTTAATAACAAGAAATGCAAGTAGTCAGAACAAGAACAATCCAAAATAAGCAGCATGCACATAATTTACAGAATTGACATTAGCCAGGAAAAATTTAGAACAAATTGCAGTGAATTTCAACATAAGCATTGTATATAAAATAAGATATGACCTTCTACATATTATGGTAGCTATTTTCTCATTCTATGTAACCATAATCACAATGGTATCAATCTTGTCCTTATCCAAACAGACATTATACCGTAACCTTAGGAAATAAGTCATAACTCATAACCCTCAAATAACCAATTCAACAAAAAGTAAATAGGAATTTGAATAAGTTATATAGACAACATAAGCTATAAAAACACACCCAAGCTTTTTCCCTTAAGTTGTGTATAGCAATTAATCTTGTTCACCATTGGTCCTTACTCAAGGTCAAATCCTCCTAATTAGTGAATGAATTGTTCCCCAATATTCTAATCATATTCTCTTTTGTCACTCTGTTCTCATTTGAAGCCCATGAAACAAAAATTTGGACACCCAGAATGCCAACATTTTTATTTACCAGCCTATGCTAGATGTGAGAGAAGTGTACCAAACCTTTACTCACACAGTGTTCTCTCACTCCCCTTAACAAACTCATTCCTCACTCAATCCATTCTAGTTATACCACAAATCCACCTTACCATTCACATCTTTATTCCACTCATTTATGCTCATGGCCTTCATCATTTCTCAACATAAAGATCCATGTGACAACAATGATTTATGACCATCTTGCAGATCATTTAAAAAACAAAGAGTCTACAAAGTTTTCTATAATGGCATATCACTCCAAGGCATAATGGCAGTTGTATGGTGTGACCCTAATGTTTGGCAATTGGTCAAGATCACCAAGGATGAGCATTATCAGCTTCCTCTTGTGACAGAAAGATTGTTAAGTCTAATGGCACATCACCTCAAATCTTCAAATATGGGTAGATACTCAAATAATGGGGTCAGATGTAGTAGATGCTGATCTGGAATACACTATGCATGTAGTAACCAAAAAAGAGGGTAACTATGAGAAGTCTAGGCAAGAGGAAATAAAAATTTGATATTTATATTGGATCCCCCATGCAGTACATGTGCAGCAACATGGAGGATTGGAGGTAGGACAAGAACCCGAGACAGCCGGTTTCAGACATAACCAACAATAACTGATTCACCAATGGAATGCGATCACAATTGCTTTTTTGGCCTTAGCCTTCTATTGAAGAAGATCAGGTTGAAGGCGACATTTGCATCAAAGAAAGTCAGAGATGTTCCACCTCGTGAAAACAAGGATTATTTGCAAGGAGCACAAGGGGAAGTAGTAGATGTGGGCAAACACTGAACATGAGAATCTATAGAAAACAACTGCCAAATAACATGGTTGCAAGGACCTAGAGGATTGCACGAAGCTCAAACAAGCTATTTTACTAAATCAAATTCTTTAAACCAAGGAATACCGAATCAATCCAAACTAGGCGGTTCAGACCGTAACAAACCGAGCCATCAACTTGGACAGTTCAGCCATACAGGTTAGTTTAGGTTATAAAATGACCCTCACTTTCCTAATTCAAACAAATGCCTCAAGAGCCTTCTGGCTCTTGAAGACTCTCTCGCTCGCTTTCTCTGCTCTCTCCATCTTGTGAGCGCTCTTCAACAGCATTCCTTGGCCTCGACTCTCTCTCTCTCTGCCGAATGTCGCTTAAGGTAAGCTCCCCCTCCCCCCGCTTTCTCTCTTCCTCTCTCTCGATCCCTTGTGGTCCTTGTTGTCAAAACCAGAAGGCTCGAAGCTGCTTCGAGCCCTCACAAAGCCCTGCCTATCATTGAACACCTCAACCTCAGTCTCTCTTCAGACGAGTTTGGAGGCCTCGACCCCTCTCTCCCTCCCTCTCTCACTCCCTCCCCCTCTCTCCCTCTTCCTGTCTTTCCTCCCACTCCCTCTGGCCCTCCCCCTCCTTGTTTTGGTACACTCCAGCATAGCACGGTATGGGCCCGTGCCGTACCAAACCAGTCATCAATTGGTACAAGCCCCAATATAGGTGTGGCAGACCTTGCCTTAAAGACTTCTTATTTTGATATCTGAACAAACACTAATTTATCTTTCCAGTAAACTTAAATCCTACAATCAAGCCACAATATATCAACATAGACATAACTTAGCATTGATGGATGATTTGATGGCTGGTCCTTGACAATGGAGCTGCATGGGACAGAATCTTAATGAAAAGTCAAAAGCATAAGGAGTAATCCATTCTGTATCTTCATACACTCCTTTGTGTAACTTTGAGCACAGTTTTCTATATGACTGCATCTTCTGCACTAGTACAGCATGGAACTCCTGGCCAATAATAACATATTGCAAATTACTCTAAATCTTTCATTCTGTAATAGGAAAAAAACTAGCATTGATGCCTTGAGTTACACTGATTTTTTTTCCCTTATTCCAACACTTCTTGATATAATCAAAAGCATATGAATAACCTTTAGGACCAAAGCATGATAGATATTTCCCAATAAAACATAAAAAGAAAATCCAACCTCAACCTCTAAGAGGTGCATACCTTTGAAATAATGCCTTCATGCTTTCTGACCCTCCTGCACAGATTCTGGATCCATAGTCTGCAAAGAATCACCTAGTATTAGCACACAGCAATGAAAGGTGAAATAACTGAAGTAACAAAGGGAAAGTCACTTTCTACTATTGACCATTTTTTTAATATTTAAATATGCATAATATGGAGGTTCCAAAGAATACTGTCTACAAACTGTACATTTATTTGCCGCTTGAGCTCCTCCAACTCTGGCCTCATTGTCTGTACATGAAAAGATCCACTAAACATAAGGTACAATAATGACAAAATCACAAGGCACACAAAGAGGCAATATTGAACAATATGAGAAAGACATACATCACAAAATAGAAAGTAATCATCGTTAATAGAAAATGATAAAAGAAGTGATGCAGTAAACCCAAAGAAGTAGCTTCCATATTATACTTCTACTGAGCCTTAGTGGCAGGTTTGCTTTCTCAGTACAGAGACTATTTACGAACACAAGTTATCACACTTTTACATGTTCACTGCACTTCTAGATGAGCTTGTTCTCTTGAATGTAAAAGAGCTTTATTCAGGAATGGCTTTTCCATAGTCTATAGCTTTAAAATGGAAAAACATGCCTTCCTTAGACTATTGGATTCAGTTCTCTGTCTACTAAAGGAATTTCTTATTTAGATAGAGTATTTTTTAGTGTTCATACAAATCATCTAGAACCTATAACCAGGGATGACTAATGCTTAACTGAACTTTCCTTTTGGTTAAACAGACATTTGTCTCTCAGCATTAAAAAGGCAATTGATCGATGCTACAACTCTGTAAAGTTATGTCATATTGATCCAGCAGAATTTTATTCTCTACTGGTTACAGTTCATATTTTTCCCCAAGGATGCTAACTTTATATTGTGCATTAACTAACACCTGTTTATTTCAATTACAAACACTTACAATTAGATTCAAAAACAAGAAAAGGTGTTGGATCAACAAAGCTTAAGTATTGGGACGAAACAGAATGCAACCAGCGAAGATCAATGATAGTTCAATAAGTACCAAGGTTATAAATAACAAAAGCTAAAGGAATTACTTCGGTTGATACATGGTTAATTATATATGAAGGCTACTTTTGCTCGTAATTGAGTAACTAGCAGAAAATAATCGTGAAAAAGCATGAGATTAGCTTGAGAAATTGTGACAGAAAATAATTATAAACAATTAGAAGAAATCACTCCATTTTTCACGGGCAATTATAATCGAACATCAAAAATACATCTAAGGTGAGCGAATGAAATAGCTTCCATGTCAGTGTCCCGACCAAAAATAGTAAGTGACAAACAACATCAGAAATTATGAGATAAAACAAAGACAGCTCTTAGAGAATGGAGGAGCCACGACTCACATTAAGCTTGACGGTTGCCTTCATCTGGTTTAACAGAAGCGGAATTGTAGCCCCTCGAATCCAAACAGTCGTCAGGGCTATGGACGCCCATCTGAGAAGCAAGCATCAAGAAAAGCCAAACCTCCTTTCCTTTTCCCAGACACCCAAATTCAGTCCGGCAAACGAATGAACGCCATCGATCAAATATCGCAGCGCGGCCAAGGGAAGGAAGGAATCAGCGGCCGCAGCTGCAAACTTCACAAGGGAGCCGGAGCGGCGGCGATCTCGATAGTGTTGTCCGTGAGAACCTCGACGACGTCCTTGACGTAATCGACCTCATTGGATCCCTTGGCGCTAGAGAGGAGTAGCCCCGGAGACCCAGCGGTAGGGCGAATGCGAGGGTTCTTGGATCCCAAAGGGTAGAGAAGCCAAAGCCAGGGATGGATCGGGAGGAGGAGGCGGGGGTTGGGGAAGAAGATGGAAGTGGCAGACGGTGGGGAGGTTTAGCAGCGCCGCGATCGCGGTCGTCGCGGAGGATGTGGGCGAAGGAGAGGTGGAAGCGGCGGGAGAGGTGGGTGGTGGAGTTGGAGGTGAGGCTCCTTCGAGCGCAAGCCATTTGGAGGCGCCGAGAAGGAAGGGAGGATCTCAAAGGAGGGGATTCCAAGAATGGGGGAGGAATTCTATCATGGGGAAGTACGCCCCCGGGAGGTGGGGGTCGGGTTGGGAGTTGGGGGAAGAGGGGAAGGGGGAAAAGGGGGCGAGACTGGGAGGTTTGTAACAGAAAAACCCTCATTTCCCTCCCTTTCGTTTCGGTTTCTCTTCCAGACGGCGGAGTCCAAGCGTTCCTACCGTTCTCCAGAGGGGTTCGGAACGGTGAGGTGGAGTAGACCCTCTTGATGGCTGATCGGACCGGATCTTAGATTGCAACAAATGTACGATAACTACCAAGGACTGGGATGCGTGGCCATATTCGTTTTATTTTGATCATCATTTTTTTTTTAATTTTTTAATTAGACGGAGCATGAATACAACTCACACGTTACTGGTTTTGACCCGCGCGTTGCGGAATTAGATAACATCGATTTTTTTAATAAATTATTTATTAAATTAATAAATTAATAAAAAATATTTTTAAAATTAAAATTAATAAAAATTACTCATGAAAAAACTTCTATCAAATAATACACAGTCATTGTAAATAACATATTTATGAAATTCAAAATGGTTATTTCATACCAAAATAACAACCTATATGTCTGTCCATCTAAATTCATAGTATTAATTAAAATTTTTAACTACATAGTGAAATGAATGATAAATAATTATAAATAATTTATTAAATTCTAACTTAATTTAGATAAATGGACACTTTAATTGCAAGGATATAATGATCAATTTTATGAGCTACAATCCAATACTTAGCATTCATTCAAATTCTTAATATCAATCTATATTCTGGACTATATATAAGAATAGGCTTTAACCGCTAAGAGTGCAATAACATAATACTTTAATAATATAATTTAATTCACATACGTGAACTTCAATTCAGTCCTTTAACATCATAATACTTTTTATTTTTTTTAATTTTAATAAGTGCTTTTAAGATCCTCTCAATACTTTAATAATAGAATGCTTTCTACACACATTTTCTATTTTTATGCGGCATACTAAGATTTATTTTGATACACATGGCATTCATGGGTGATAAGTTGCTACTTATGTAGACAACTTAAATTGCTAACCTACCTTCTCTTAATTTTTGCTTTTATATATATACTAGTTGTTGAGCCCGCACCTTGCACATGGGTTCTAGATCACATAATTTATTATTCTATAAAATTAATTATTTAATTTAATAATAAATAAAAATAAATATAAAATTGATGTTGATAAATAATATATGATATTCTTCAATGAAAAATAATGAATATAAAATTATGATAACATGATACAAATGGTGATAGTTCATGATCAATATTTTTAATATTGTTATAGATTTTGCTTTTAAGTATAGTCTCTCTACGAATGATACATAAAAAAATAATTAAAAAGAAAGAATGCCTTTATCGAATGTTTTTTTCTAAACACATTTGATACATGATCAAATTCAAATAAAAGCACCATCTAAATATCCAAATGATTGCAAAATAAAATAATAAAAAAATAAAAAAATAATAATGGGTAGAAAAAAGGTTATATAATATGAAACTATATCTTTCACTTTCAATGATACCATTAATAATGAAATAAATTTTCTCAAACAATATCCAACCACTATAAATAACAAATCAAAGCGGCAAACCCAAGACAAAATAATAGCTGATATATCTATCTATCTAAATTCCTAGCATCAATCCAAATATTCAGCCACATATAATGGTGGTAGAATGAAAGATGAACAATCATTAATGATTTGCTAAACTCTAATTTAATTCACAAGAGTGGGCTTTAATTGCAAGAGTGTAATTGTATGTTTTATGGGCCATAATACAATGCTTTTACTCTCTCTCTCTCTCCCTCTTTAGGGATGCTTTTAAGATGTTTTCAATTTGGTGTTTTTTATATTCTTTCAATATTTTAATAACATAATATTTTTTATACAATTTTTCTCTACTTACATTGATATATTGGAGGTTTATTTTGATCCAGATGACACATGATAATCTTATGCTTACATGGATAGATTAAATTAATATCCCACTTTCTCTCAACTTTTACTTTCATATATATATGACTATATTACTAATTATAGTGCAACTAGTGTCCCATCTTATATTTTGATCTTTGGCTTTCTCATTAGAGGTTCTTATTAGCTAAAAATAAATAAAATTATATCCTTAATCTATACTTCTAAAATATAACTAGATGTATATTTATATTAATATCAGAATCCGTATAAATATATATTTAGTCTTATATCAGTTATTCATTAAAAAAATCTTAAATATTTGTATAGAGTCAAAAAAAATTAAATAATATTTTTATTAATTTTTTTTGGATGAGGATATAGATTGTTGTAAATAGCAGACTTTACTTCTAGCTCATAGAGACTAGAAGATATTATAATACAGATTTATTGAATTGATCATAGATTGATCAAGATATTAATGAATGATTTATATAAATTTAAATTTTTAATTTAATAAAAATAATCTTAAATATTTATATAAAATCAAAAATTTTAAATAACATGCTCTACTTTTTTTTTTTTTCTTTTTTTGAAATGAGATCTAGAACCGTTACATATATGATATCTTACAAATCTCATCCAATGAATATGCACTTGACATTTAACATTTAAGCATGGTTCCATGTAGAAGTTCTTGATGAGCCAACCGCTCATGCTTCACTAAATGAAAAAAAAATACATCATCGCATAATACCTCCTAAATTGCAAGTTTCATAAAACTTCATGCACAGTTTTTAACGGAAACAATCATATTTACGAGGCGTATCTCAGAGTTACCTCATTTCACATGCCACATGGACCCTACAGTGTACGAATGACCGTAACCCGACACAACGGTACATGAAAAATAACCGGTTCAACCTGAACAATCTAGAGAGCACGGCGAGGCGCGTTATCGGATTGACGTGTAAGCCTCATCCAAAACCCGCTTCACGACTCCACCAGCCGGTAACCCACTTCGCGTTTCACGAACGCACCAACAGCGCGAACCAGCCAAATCGAATTTTATGGTACCACTGCTGGTCAACACTTCGAGAAGTTCCCTTCCTTTGAATTCCATTATTTTTCCTATCATACCATCACATAAAGAGACCAATAATAAAATAAGACATGCAGGCCAACAACGGGAGTTCGAAGAAAAGACAGACATCCCCGACCCTCAGTCCAGCAATGCCTCGTGTACCTCCAAACCTTTCTATTCCATGTAGAAAATGTCTGAGAAACCCAAAATGCCACTCAAACATAACTCAGCTTATGTGCAGTATGATCATTGATCCCCTTCGATTGTGGCCCACGAGATTGGCGGTATAGACTTTTGAGTGACTTTCTCAGGTCATTTTCCTCAAATTAATCTACTTGCCGTGGCCATTTTCCATCATCACCACACTAGCATGTCCCAGTAAGGGCTGTTGATCAGACGATCGCCTACCGACCTAGCACATCAAACTACAACTTGTCACCGAAAAAGAGCATGACCAGCAGAGACAACTCCATCATGTTACGCTTTTCTGAGCGCCACATGCAACTGAAATAGTATATAAATACACAGTTTTTTTTTCCTTCTTAAAGGCAAATAAAGAGAGGGGGGGATCCTGGAAGGAAGAGAGAGAAGTCAAGAACAACCACGTTTCACACGCACCAAAAAAAAAAAAAAAAAACTGAGAAAAGGACGGCCTTCCCCCTTTCATTAGCGCGTGAGAAGGCGCCAGCAGCAGCACTTGCGGCATTGAGAGCGGAAAATCCACTTCCGTTTTTTTAAAATTTTTTCCAGATTATTATTCTACAAAAAAGAAATAGAATTCTAGGAAGTTCTATAGGCTTCTGATCTAGGTGGCCCGCCAAGGACGTGATGGGGTCATTAGATCACGTGCTCCTGCTTTCCGTCGCACACACCCGCTGGTTCGGACGAGTGCAGCAAAGGAGCAACGTGCGGTTGTCCGGCGACAAGTCTTGCGGATCGGCCTCTGGATCCAACGGCTCGGGTTTCACATCCAGGGCCGACTCTTGCGGCCCTTCGGGATCGGCTCCTCGGGAGCGCTTCAACCCGATCGGGACGCCGAAGAGCCTCGGTGTGGGCCCCGGCCCCTCCTCCGCCTTCACGTGCGCCCCCTCGGCCGCCTCCTCCTGCGACCACCTATCCGGCATCAGCTCCAGCGGCATAGCCACCTCCAGCGACGACCCGCCTCCGCCACCATCGGCGGCGGCGGTGGCGCCGGCCTGCTGCTGTGTGGAGGCGTACTTGGACACGAGGACGAGGATGTTGTTGCAGAGATTCTTCATCTGCCCGAGCTCGTGCGAGAGGTGCTTGTTCTCCCTCCGGAGCCGCTCGTTTTCTTCCATCAACTCCGCCGCGCTGGTACACCCGGGCGGCGACGCCCGCCCCACCGCCGGTGGCTGCTGCTGCCCTCCTCCTCCAGGGGAGGAGTTCGAAGAAATAACCTGCTCGTCGCCCGAGTTCTCCGGCGAACTGCCCCGGTTTGCCGGGACCGCCATCGGGATCGCCGCCTGCACCGGCGGCGCGGGAGTGATCTTCCGGCGGTGGATGTCGCACAAAAGCCGCCTCTCTCCTCTTTTAAAGCACTCGTTCGCGAACTCCCATCTATCCGGCACGATCTTCCGAAATCCCTACAATCGAAATTTTAAAAAAAATAAAAAAATTAAAAAAAAAAACAAGAGAAGAAAAAGAAAAACGATGAAAACAAGAAAGCCAGACAACGGAGTAAATGATGGAACTCACGTAGGTGTTAAGCTGGCGGACAAAGCTGGAGAAGTTGTTGTGCTTGAAGTATTTAGGAAGAAGATCGCGGGCGAACTCGGCAGGTCGCCAGACAATGAAGGTGGTACCGTCCTCGTTCCACGAGATCACGTCGTCGATGGTCGGATCGTCGACCAGCTGATATGTTTTCGTCAGGAATGGCGTGGGCATCGACCTCTGCCCGTCCGCCAGTGCCGGGACCGCCGGCGCCGGCCGTTCCCCCTCCACCGCGGGAGGTTGGGGAGCCATCGCCACTCAACGCCAATCTGACGATCTCTTCCAAGATCTAAGGCCAAGCCCAATCCCTCCCTTTCTTGAAAACTTCCTGGAAAAGGAAGATAGAGGGGATCTCAAGATGAATATATTTTCCTAAAGACGGAAGTTTTTGGAGAGGGGAGGGGAAAGCGTGGGTTAGTTTCGGGATTTCAAGATTCTAGAAGGTTCGGGGAGGGTTCTATTAGAAGGTAGGAGTTGGGAGAGGGGAAGAAGAGAGGACAGGGGATGAAGAAGGGAGGCATGGGATAAGAGAGACAGAGAGGATGGTGGGGAACGCGACGCAGAACCGAAAGCCATCCAAACAGCCAACAAGGGAGGAAACGGAAGGAAAGCACGAGAAGCTCCCCCGGACGTTTTTTTCCAGAAGGTTCCCAAGAGGAGGGCTCCCACGCTTGTCCCGACACGTGTCGGTCGCCGAGTGGACGCGGGAGAGATAAGGTTACCATGACCCGAAAGCGGGAATTTAAACAGGGAGCGGAGAAAGAAACCGAGGTGGATAAGCCCCCACACCACTTATACGTCCTAAAATGGGAAATACGACACGTAAAGTCCAGCTGCAAATCCAGCTGCATGGAATATAGCGGGGTAGATTCTGTATCCGGCCGCTCCGGGAGCTAGAGCGGGGGTAAGAAAGGCAAAGTAAAATGAACGCGTGTACAGACACCGCAAAAGAATGGTACGAATTAAAGGCGGGCGCTTTCTTCCAATCCTTCCGAGAAGATCGTCCAGAAGATTTCCTTTTTAGGGTGCAGATCAGCTGGTCCCGCGAACCACCAGACGTCCCATCTGTGGTGAATATCTTCGCACGTGCGATAGTTTATAGACGTTTCATGCTATGATTTGATCCTTAGGTTGTTCGGTGTTTTACATGATGCAACTGATCTTCGTCTTTTGCCGCATGGGCTTTCGTTTTTTTTTTTCTAATTGAGGTTTAGTTCTTCCAGAAGCGGTTCGTTCGGGTCCGGGTTACCTAAGAAACAACCTTTTGATCGTGATCAGACGGGCAGAAAAACACGTCTCATCCAAAAATATCTTATTACAAGGAGGCACGGGCAACTGGCATGCTTTGTTATGAACGTAAAAACAAAAATTATAGTGAAGACGACGGCTGCCCACGGATCCAATATAATATATTTTAATTTTTTGAATTACATTACCACTAAATTGATATGATTGCCTGATTATACCCCTTTCTCTCTCTTTTTCTCTGTCTCTCTCTATATAATTTTTTGAATTACATTACCTTCCACCAGGATTTAAGGTTTGGAGGAAGAAATTGCGGGATTGTGCAGTTTTTTTTCTCTCGTCAATGAATGATTGGTTGAAAAAAAAAATCTATATATTAATTTAGGCCCATTAATTTGCATCTCCTCAAATTAAAGGATAAAAAAAAAAAAAAAAAAACATATGAGGGATAGATTTTTATAGAGATAAAATTATTTTTTATTAACTTTTTGATAAAATTTTAATGCTTTCTTATATTTTTATTTATTTTTTATATATATTATTTTATTTATACTATTTATCTTATATGATTAAATTTTAGCAAATAATTTTCATAATTATAAATAAATAATTAGAGTTGTCATCTATTTTTATTTATATTGACTATTATTTTAATTAACTATTTATGCAAAATTAATTAACTATTTAAATTAAATTATAAATTGATTAGTTATTTTTATAATTAATATTTAAATAATTTTATTTTTTTAATAATTAATTTATAAAGTTATTTAATAAATTAAATTAAATTAGATATTTACATAATTTTATATAATTATAAATTAAAAAGGCTAGAAGTTTATATATTTTTTATTTATTATAAATTAATAATAATATTTTTTTTTTCTAATTGAGATTTAGTTCTGCCAGAAGTGGTTCGTTCGGGTCCAGGTTACCTAAGAAACAACCTTTTGACGATCGTGATCAGATGGGCAGGAAAACACGTCTCATCTAAAAATATCTTATTACAAGAGGGCACGGGCAATCGGCATACTTTATTATGGACGTGATGAAAACATAAATTGAAGTAGAGGTGACGACTGCCCATGGATCTAACATAACATATTTTAATTTTTTCAATTACATTCATACTAGATTGATATGCTTGTCCGACTGTACTAATATATATTGAAGAATATCTACCCGCCACTGCATGGTCCTAACAGGATTTAGGGTTTGGGGGAAGAAATTGCAGGATTCAAGCTCCTGTGCAATCTTTTTTTCTCACGTCAATGGATGATTGATTTAAAAAAAAGAATTATCTGTCTATTAATTTGGGCCTATTAATTTGCATCTCCTCAAATTAGAGGATAAAAAAAAAAAAAAGAAAAAAAAAGAAAGCATATGATGGTTAGATTTTTATACTGATAAAATTATTTTTTATTAATTTTTGGATAAAATTTTAATACTTTCTTAAAATTTTATTCATTTTTTATATATATTATTTTACTTATACTATTTATCTTATATGATTAAATTTTAACAAATAATTTTCATAATTATAAATAAATAATTAGAGTTATCTTCTATTTTTATTTATATTCATTATTATTTTAATTAACTATTTATATAAAATTAATTAACTATTTAAATTAAATTATTAATTAATTAGTTATTTATATAATTAATATGTAAATAAATTTATTCATTTATAATTAATTTATGAAGTTATTTACTAAATTAAATTAAATTAGATATTTATATAATTTTTATATAATTATAAATTAAAAAGGCTACAAGTTTATATATTCTCTATTTATTATAAATTGATAATAATAATATTTTTTTGTGAAAAGAAAGTTTAGTAAAAATATCATACAAATATCATTCATCCTTTCTGTTAAGGATAAATCTCGCTCTTACCGAAGTCCAGTCCGATGCTCGGCCTAATGTAACCGATAGTCACGGAAGAGCTTCAGCGATCGAGTCTTAGCCGAATCCCTTCAGCCGATCGAACTCCTCAGCGGTCGAGCCTCTTCCAAATTTTTCAACGATTGAGTCTTAGTCGAACTCCTTCAATCGACCGAACTCCTCAACGGTCGAGCTCCTTTCAAACTCCCCAACGGTCGAGTCTTAGCTGAACTCCTTCAGTCGATCGAACTTCTCAGCGGTCAAGCCATAGCCGAATTTCTTCAGTCGATCGAACTCCTCAGCGGTCGAGCCCTAACCGAACTTTCCAGCGATCGAATTTTAGTCCAACTCCTTCAGCCGGCCGAACTCCTCAACGGTTGAGCTCCTTCCGAACTATCCAACGGTCGAGTCTTAGCTGAACTCCTTCAGCCGATCGAACTTCTCAGTGGCCGAGCCCCGACCAAACTCCTCAACGATCGAGTCCTAGCCGAACTCCTTAGCGATCGAGCCCTAGCCGAACTCCTTACAGATCGCTTCTGCAGTCAGACTCCTCCAAGAGTCGGACTCCTTCCAGAATTCTCCTTCAACCAGATTCCTCAAAAGCCGAACCCTTTCTGGATCGCTCCTACAGATTGACTCCTCTAGGGGTCGAACTCCTTCCGGACATTCCCTTCGATCGAACTCTTTTCGGACCGCTCCTACAGACGGACTTCTCTAGGAGTCGAACTCCTTTTGGACATCTTCTTCGATCGAACTCCATTAGACGTATCTCCCTTAGGAGTCCGAGCTCCCCTGAAATAGATATATGCCGAGGTTCTTCACCTACGACTGTTGAACCTCGATGGTATGGCCGCCACTACCAGTCTGACGGCATCTTTTCCTCCGTAACAAGTTTCATGTAGCCCATGATCGGACGACATGATCACCACTACTGGCGATACCACTCTCTCTATAACTAGCCCCATACAGCCCACGGTTGGACGATATGATCGTCACTACCAGTCCGACGACACCACTCTCTTCGTACTGAATCTCATGCGGCCTAGAGTGGCCCGCTATCAGATGGTATGGTTGTCACCATCATTCAAGCTCCGTCTATAAAAGGGACCCTCCAGACATGTTTCCTCTAGGCTCTTCTCTCCTCTCAAAAGCTCTAAGGTCACTTCTCTTTCCTGAGCACTCCATTTTTGTTGGTCAGAAGAGCTGACTTGATCATTGGAGGATCCTATCGGAGCCATCATCATCGACTTCGGATGGAATTTTATTTTACAGATCATCGATCGCGACCTCATCCTCCTCCACTCCAGCTTGATCCGGCGTCAACTAAATTCTGCACCAACAAAATTGGCGCTAGAGGAAGGGCCCTCTGCCTCTGAGGTTTTCTTGTTCTTAAAGGAGTGCTCAGCGATGACCTCTCTCTTTCCTCTCTAGAGATCTTTTTTTTCCTCTTTAGAGTTCTTTCCTAAGAGAAAATATCTCCCAGGAGAGTTTTGACCCGACGATCAACGGCCTCCACGGCCCGATCCCATCTAAATTCATCTGCTCCCACTTCAGTCCCGACAAATCAGGTTCCATCTATAGCCATGGTAGATGCGGGACAGTTCAACCTACTGGTCCAGCAGGTTCGTGGCCTCACTGAGATGATGCAGGCCATGCGGCAGCCTCTGATGGTGACTCCATTGGAAAACCTGCCATCAGGATGTCGAAAATTGGTCTCAAGAAAGAATACTCAGGCTAGCGTACCTATCGCCCCTAGGAAGGAGAAATAAAGAGCAGAGGATCCATGTTCGGATCGTGATTCTCCTCTAGAGCAGACCTTTCCCATCTGTAGTCGGAAGTCCTCCAAGGTCTACGATCGAGATGACATCCTTAATCACAAACTATGAAAGATGGACTGACGGATCGAGGAGCTTGGCCACGTCGCCCTAGCTCACCTTGATGACGTCCGCACCGATCCTTCTTTCTCCCCTCAAATTATGCAAGAGCCCATCCTGCCGAACTTCGAGCTCCCTCAATTTGAAAGCTACGATGGAACCTCTGATCCAGTTGATCATCTAGAAGCCTTTTGGACCATGATGCTACTCCATAGTACACCAAACGCCATATTATGCCGAGCCTTCCCATCTACCTTAAAGGGAGCAGCGAGAAACTAGTACTCGGCATTGAAGCCAAGTACGATCTTCTCTTTTGACCAGATGAGCCATTAGTTTGTGGCTCACTTCATCAGCAGCCAACGTCCGCGCCAAGATTCGGATTCTCTGATGAATGTCAAGCAGAAATAGGGAGAATCTATCCAGGCTTATGTCATCTGATTTAATGTTGCTGCTTTGGAGGTCCAGAATCTGGATCAGTTTGTTACCATGGCCGCACTCAAGGGCGGTCTTCAAAATAATGACTTGCTATTCTTTCTGGAGAAGAAGTATCCCAGAAACTTCGTCGATCTGCTGGCTCGGACTGAGGGATATGCTCGTACGAAAGAAGCCTTCAAGTTGAAGGATGAAGAAGCCTTAGAAGAGCGGCGAACGAATGAGTATAATAGATCCACCATCGATGGAGGGCCGAGTGAAGTTCGGTCGTGCTCACGGACTCCATCCGGACGCAAGTGAGCCCGAACTCCTCGAGCTCGTCATCAAGGAAGCTTCGATAGAAGGATGCGAAGAAGTCCTCCTCCCAGAAGGTTCCATAACTACACCCTCCTCAATGCTTCTAAAGCTCAAGTTCTGATGGAAATTAAGAACCAGCTATCAAGATCAGAAGAATTACGATTTCTCCCAAACAAGCGCGATCGAAGCAAGTACCGTCTCTACCATCGCGACCATGATCACAACACTGAAGAATACGTTCAGCTCCAAGATGAAATCGAGGAGCTCATCAAGAGAGGCCAGCTGGGTCGGTTCCTCAGACGCCAATCTGAAGTAGGAGAAGATCGGCCAAGGGCGCTGTCATAGTCAGAACCACCAATGACGGAGAAACAATAAAAAGGTCGGTTGCCTCCCGTATCATCGATGCCACGTCTCGGAGGAGCTTGGTACTTGGACGATCCATCATCTCCCAGCTTCAAAGTCAAGAGAAGCTTGCTCCAAATTGAGAAGGTTAGCATAAGATAGAGGAGATCGTCCGGCCCAGGACTTACCATCTGAAGGAACTCAAAGGAACAACGCTCCCACGACCCTGAAATATAGAAAATTCGGGAATGCACTGTCAGTAACTTTCCTTCAATAAAATTCTTTCATTTCAATAATATTATTTTTTGGTGCAAAAACTATGTGATGACAGAAAAGAAGCAATGGCCGTGTTAGAAATAGGAGGAGAACCTCATCCTAACATGAGCAGGTCGAAGTTCTTCAACCTCGATAGGAGATAAGATCTCTCCCGAGCTTCAACCTCGGCCAGAGATAAGATCTCTCCCGAGCGACAGAGCCAACCTCGGTTAGAGATAAGATCTCTCCCAAGCGACCGAGCCAATCTCGGTAAGAGATAAGATCTCTCCTGAGCGATCGAGTCAATCTCAGCTAGAGATAAGATTTTTTTCGAGCGATCGAGCCAACCTCGCTGTAGGAGATAAGATTTCCTCCGAGCTTCAACCTTGGCCAGAGATAAGATCTCTTTCGAGTGCCCAAGTCAACCTTGGCTAGAGATAAGATCTCTTCCGAGCGACCGAGCCAACCTCGATCAGAGATAAAATATCTTCCGAGTGACCAAGCCAACTTCGACTGTAGAAGATAAAATCTCCCCCAAGCTTCAACCTCGATCAGAGATAAGATCTCTTCCGAGTACCCGAGTCAATCTCGACTAGAGATAAGATTCTTTCGAGCGACCAAGCTCAACCTCGACTAGAGATAAGATATCTTCCGAGCGATTGAGCCAACCTCGACTGTAGGAGATAAGATCTCCTCCGAGCTTCAACTTCGACTAGAGATAAGATCTCTTTCGAGCGATCGAGTCAACCTCGGCTAGAGATAAGATCCCTTCTGAGCATCCGAGTCAATTTCGGCTAAAGATAAGATCTCTTTCAAGCGACTGAACTAACCTCAGCTAGAGATAAGATCTCTCCCAAACGCTTGAGTCAACCTCGGCTAGAGAGTTTCAACCTCGACCAGAGATAAGATCTCTCCCAAGCAACTGAGTTAATCTCGGCTAGAGATAAGATCTCTCCCGAGCGACCAAGCCAACCTCGGCTGTAGGAGATAAGATCTTCCTCGAGCTTCAACCTCGGTTAGAGATTAAGATCTCTTTCGAGAGATCGAGTCAACATATGCTAGAGATAAGATTCTCTCCCGAGCGACCGAGCCAACCTCGACTGTAGGAGATAAGATCTTCCTCGAGCTTCAACCTCGATCAGAGATAAGATCTCTTCCGAGCGATCGAGTCAATCTCGGCTAGAGATAATATCTCTTCCGAGCGACCGAGCCAACCTCAACTGTAGGAGATAAGATCTTCCACGAGCTTCAACCTCGACTAGAGATAAGATCTCTTCTGAGCGACCGAGTGAACCTCGACTAGAGATAAGATCTCTTCTGAGCGCTCGAGTCAACCTCGGCTGTAGGAGATAAGATCTCCTCCGAGCTTCAACCTCAGCTATAGAAAATAAGATCTCCTCCGAGCCAACCTCGACTGTAGGAGATAAGATCTCCTCCGAACTCCAACCTTGACTGCAGGAGATAAGATCTCCCCCGAGCTTCAACCTCGGTTAGAGATAAGATCTCTTCCGAACGACTGAGTCAACCTCGGCTAGAGATAAGATCTCTCCCGAGTGATCGAGCCAATCTTGGCTGCAGGAGATAAGATCTCTTCTGAGCTTTAACCTCGATCAAAGATAAGATCTCTCCCAAGCGACCGAGTCAACGTCGATTAGAGATAAGATCTCTTCCAAGCGCTTGAGTCAACCTCGACTGCAGGAGATAAGATCTCCCCCGAGCTTCAACCTCAGCTGTAGGAGATAAGATCTCCTCCAAACTTCAACCTCGACTGTAGGAGGTGAGATCTCCCCCGAGGTTTAGCCTAAATTGGTGCAGAGCTCTGAAGAGGACTTCGGTAGTCGTCTTTTCTACACTCCCTTCCCCTGAGTTTCGAACTCGTGAGTGAAGAAACTATTATTGGAGATAAATTTTACTCCTATCGAAGTCCAGTCCGATGCTCAGTCTAATGCAATCGATAGTCATGGAAGAGCTTCAGCATCCGAGTCTTAGCCAAATCCTTTTAGTTGATCGAACTCCTCAACGATCGAGCCTTTTCTAAACTCTCTAGCAGTCGAGTCTTAGCCAAACTCCTTCAGCCGACCGAACTCTTCAGTGGTCGAGCTCCTTCTGAACTTTCCAACGGTCGAGTCTTAGTCAGACTCCTTCAGCCGACCGAACTCCTTAGCGGTCGAGCCCTAGCCAAACTCCTTCAGCTGAACTCCTTAGCGGTCGAGTCCTAGCCGAACTCCCCAGCGATCGAGTCTTAGTCGAACTCCTCAGTGGTCGAGTCCCTTCCGAACTTTCCAACGATCGAGTTTTAACCGAACTCCTTCAGCCAATCGAACTTCTTAGTGGCCGAGCCCCGATCGAACTCCTCAGCGATCGAGTCCTAGTCAAACTCCTCAGCGATCGAGCTCTAACCAAACTTCTTTCAGATCGCTCCTGCAGTCGAACTCCTCTAAGAGCAGGACTCTTTTCAGAATTCTCCTTCAATTAGATTTTTTAGGAGCCGAATCCCTTTCGGATCGCTCCTGCAGATGGACTCCTCCAGGGGCTGAACTCCTTTCGGACATCCTCTTCGATCAAACTCCTTTCGGATCGCTCCTGCAAATGGACTCCTCCAGGGATCGAACTCTTTTCGGACATCCCCTTCGGTCGAACTCCTTCCGGATGATCTTCTTTAGATGTATCCCTCTTAGGAGTCCAAGCTCTTCTGAAATGGATATACGCCGAGGTTCTTTACCTACGATTGTTGAACCTTAATGGTATGGCCGTCACTATCAGTCTGACGACATCTTTTCCTCCATAACAAGCCCCATGCGGCCCATGATCGGATGACATTGCCACCACTATTGACGATACCACTCTCTCCGTAATCAGTTCCATGCGATCCATGACCGAACGACATGGCTGTCACTACTAGCCTGGCAATATCACTCTCTCCGTATCGAATTTCATGCAGTCTAGAGCAGCCCGCTAGCAGATGATATGATCATCACCATCATTCAAGCTCCATCTATAAAAGAGATCTTTCAGATATGTTTCCTCTAGGCTTTTCTCTCCTTTCAAAAGCTCTAAGGTCACTTCTCTTTCCTGAGCACTCCATTTCTGTTGGTCAGAAAAGCTGACTTGATCGTCGGAGGGTCCTGTCGGAGCCACCACCATCGACTACGGACGAAACTTTATTTTGTAGGTCACTGACGGCGACCTCATCCTCTTCCACTCCAACTCGATCCGACGTCAATTAAATTCTGCACCAACACTTTCTTTCATTTCTTCTGTACTAAATGAAGAAGAAAATTATTTCCATCCATCCTTTTATATTTTACCAAACATATATCGAAGGATGAATGAAAAATCCATTGATCCTCTCCCTCATTCATCCTTCTTTTTCTATCTATTTTTTTTCTAGTCCATCCTTTATACCAAACAGAAGGTTATTCTTTCGCTTCTATGGATGAGGGATAAGGATGCGCTTAATGGAAAGTGAGATTCATATGTAAGGATACCATTGTAGCCTTCTTTGCCTCTCGCTGTGGGTGCCTTTGCCCCTCTATGCCTCTTCTATTGTTTGGAGATAATGAGATGGAACCTTTTCTCGATTGACTTTGATATGATAGATATCTTTCTACAATTTCTATAATAATCGAAGCAAATCCATCTCGACAAGGTCTAATCTCATTCACCCCAGTTATAGATAAATAATCGTATCAACCAGGGAATATCAATAGTAGTCCCTCTAGATCATGATCGTATGTTTATGACGGCTATAATTATGAGATAATGTCAATTATTATATAGTTAAGCATGATGAGAGCTGTTGCCATGCAGTTAATATATATCCCATTCATCTCGGTAACAGCTACAGAATTATTTTTATAAATAGAGATGAATAAAGGGCCCTCCGATAGGTCATTCGATAATATCCACTCTCTCCTTTTAGTTGCATCTTTCCTACTATTTTCTAAATTCTTACTAATTTGAGCATAAAGGGCCATCCATTGGAAGAACTCCAATAAAAGAATTTTTTTTTAGATTCATTCGCTGATCAAGATATTCTATCAGCCACATCATTGTTCTTTACGAGGACTCACCTCATGGTCAACCTGACCATATTGATCTTAGCCTGGCTTCAAATTTCAGCGGCAATATGCTTGAATAATGATTTCAGGTCCAACTAATAGAAGGGGAGGCTAATGCTTTCGTCTCGTGCTTGCATACAAATTCTGAATGATGAGATTGGATCCAGTGGAAAGATTGTGTTGAAAGATCTAATCCTCCAATGACCTATCGGCCAATGCAAAACCTGATTACATAAATAGAAAAAGAATTTCTCCTAAGAATTCACAGTCTATGTGGAAGAAAGATTCATGTCGGTTCGATAAATAATTTTGAGAAAGAGATGCTTGCAATAACCTGGCTCAATTAATATTTGGAATGAAGGCACAATGTCTTATTTATAGGCTGTTTCTTCCTTTTAGCTTGTCATATTATTCGTAGGCTTTTGAAAAAAGAATTTGTTTTGAATTTAAGATTTATTATTTGCAGGGCATATTAAATTTTGAGAAATCTATATTTTTTTTGGATAAGTATTTTTTAAATAGTATTTAAATGAAAAAATGGTTTAAAAATTTGTTATCTATATCCTTTTATATTATGATTTATCAAATAAATTGTTAAAATCTATCCATCTTTTTTATAGTATATTTTATGCTTTTAGGCCAAATTTGCACGTTAGTTGAAGTATAATTTTCTCATACCAAATTAGGCTTTTGGTCCATACAAAAGCAGGGGTCTAGATGAAACAAAGATATGGCTAGAAAAAAATAAATAAAATCCATCAAATCAAGTAATAAAAGAATCCAATCTTCACTAAAGAACAACAAAAAAAACCATCCATAACCACAGCCATAAAAAAAACATAAAACTTAGGACTAAAAGAAAAAGAAGAGCTTTTAAGTAAAAAGTATGAAAGATTTACTGAAATTTACTGGTCTTTTGGTGGAAAATTGCCTAAAGATCATAGTAATCCCGTCCGGGGTAGGATTCACCATAGATAAAGGGAGAAAGTGAGAGATGAGAGTTTGTTAGTGTATCAGCCCAAGCAGAGGCATTTTAGTAACAATAAACCGAGTCACTTTACTTGATTGATAGGAAATTAATTTATCCATCTCTTAGATAAGAAAGTATTTTCGTATACTTTATATGTAAATGTTTTCTATAAAAAACTAACTTATTAATCTTACTTTTTAACCGGCAAATAAGAACATGGATAAATTGGTTAAGAAAGAAATTGTTCAACTTTCCTATAATATTTTATTCCTAAAGAACGAGTCCTTAAGTAAAGATTGCAGGGAATCTCTCTTCTTGTTCCCCTCCAAGTAGAAATTAAGGACTGCATGGTGCATAATTAACATTACCCAGGATTAAATGTCTGATGCCATCTAATTATACTAGAAGGCTCGAGTTCAATAAAAAAGTGAGATGAGGAACATCATCAAGCGTCGAGGTTCAAGAAAATTCTTATTGCAACATTCCATAGTGTGTAGACACATTGCTCATTTGCATTTAAAAAGTGGAAGTAAAGCATGATCAACAATTAAGCCTCAATAAAGTTAAATATGAAACTATCCGATAAATTATGCACCATGGAAGGGATGGCTATCTTGACGTATCTAGCCCAAAATGGAAAAAAAAAAAACAAAAAAAAAACTATAAGTCACTTTTAGTTGTTGTTTTATATTACTTTCTTCCACTTCACAAACAGATTCTCTGATAAATAGATGTGTTCACTTGAAGCCCTTGATTGTCTCTATATATATATACACATATATACATACTTATACACACATAGATATATATAAAGATATATTAGAATCAGATTGATCAAATTTAGACTCAATTCCGATCAGATCAAAACTCTTTAATAGAGATTCTACATTAATAATCCAAGATGGTTGAATATGATCTACCAATCTCAAAACTACTTGATACATAATAAAAAATCATATGATTAATTTGAAAGATTCCTAACCTGTGTAATCAAGTAGTAAAAAATTGAATAATCTAAATAAAATTAAATTAGATGTATATTTTTGATCATCACTTGATGTATAGGCTAAAAATTTTTCAATCATGATAATTTTTGGTATACAAGTAATTTTGAAGGTAGTAGATTACATCCAATGAATTTGAATCATTAATATAGAATCTCCATCATCTATCCAGTTTTAATTCTGAATCGGAATCTGTGTCCCAAATTTGATTAATCTTATCCAAATCTATTCTTATATATATATTTATATATTTATATGTGTGTGAGTGATATATAAATATTTGTGTGCACGTGCATGCATGCACATGCATGTGTGTATTAGAATCTTTGTTACTATTTTTTTTTGGAAAGAAAGAAGGATTCAACCTCCTCCACATGGATCTATCGTTGAATTATCCATCTATCACATTGAGATATCTAGATGAATACCAAAGTTTCGAGCACTAAATGATCCGATGGATTCAAGAGAATAAAGATGAGTCTTTTTTTTTTTTTTTTATTTTATCCAGTCTACCGATTCGTGCCCTATCTGATCCATTTGCACCCATGGATCAAATAGATAAACCCGTTCCAAAAATAGGGCAGCAAAATTTTGCATTTCGTTTTGGATGGGATGGAATCGGGCCGACACTTGCCGCCATAATAGACCCAGCGGCGGAATAAAAATCTTAAGGACACGTGGAGGACGACCGCCCGATATTTTTCTCTCCTTGGGGTTCGTGGTCGATTAAATTTATGTCATCCTGAGATTATCTCCAGCTCATAATAATTGTTGGTAACGTCGAGTCCTCTCCGGGAGCTCCATCCTTCTCCATCGTCCGATTGATGGACCTTAAGTTGATAATGGACGGCCCCGGCGGTCCCTGGACGGCGGAGCGCCACTCATCCTTCCTCAACTGGATGGAGGAGTCCTTCGTCCGCCGAATGCTCACCGGCACGGACCTCCAAGCGTCTTGCTCCGTACCTAGTAATTACCGCCAGCCCCCGCTTCGACCGCTACCTCCCGACAGCGCCACCGAGTCCACACGCGACTTCCACGGCCCATGGCGGAGCTCAGGCACTGGCCGACCCGGGCGATCGCCGGCGTTGGTGGAGGAGGAGCCAGGTACGGCCTAGGATTCCACCCCTCTTTTGACTGAAAATAGATCCCATCACTGCCTCCCCTCCGTCGAGCGTGTCTGCTGGGAGTTTCTTCTGGCATTCCGGACGGAGGAGGTGACCGGACACTCTTTGCTCGATCACGTCCGGATCCGGTGACGCCAAGAAAAGGTTTAAAAAAGAAAGAAAATAGGAAATTACGAAAATGACCTCGGATATTTTGAGTTTGTTCGGCAGCCTTTCACTTTAGAAGAAGGGGTTGTTGGAAATTGACGCTTGTCAGGATTACGGTAGATGCTTGCCTTCGAATCTGATAAAATATCCACAGCCGTTTTTGACATCCGCTCTTAGTGCTTTACATAACTCCTGTCGTTTTGTGGCTTTTTTAGGAGAGGAGTGAGAAAGAGATAATGAAATAGCATATAATTTGGATAGCTAGTTATTGTGATGTTTTTGATAGTTTACTATATTGAATTGGGTGTGCTGTTCCTTTTTATCAGAAACTGGGCGCTTGGCGGTCCGGAGGACAAGGAAGCGGCCTCCACCGCCTACATCGCAGGAACAGGTTTATATTTTTTCTCTTCCACGTTCGTCTTTTCTAACATTTGTTGCTAGCCTTGCGAGTAAGAATACGTTAGCCACCATTAAACTGCACCAGAACAAGTGGGGAACTACAACATTCAATCGCATCGGGGATGGTGGCACAGGTTGGGAATTGCTTTTCCAACTTTAACCAAAGCACCGAAAGCGTGAAGAAGATATTTAATGTAGAAAAAATTACAGGGACATAATTTAGGTCTCCAAAACTTTTTGCCATGGAGTGAAAAAAATAAAAATATCCTTGATTTAGAAAGACTGGATCGTCACTTTCATGCTATTTTAAAATATTTCAGCCATCTACTCATGCAAATCTTTAAATATTATATTCTTTATTTTTCATCAATCTATATAGTATCTTGTCATTCATCTATCTATAAAAATTTTAAAGTACTCGATCATCTATCGTCTGTATGTACAGATTTTATAAAAAAACTCTATCTTCTATCATCCATCATCCTGCATAAATCTTAAAGTGCTCCATTTACATATCTTAGAGTACTCTATCCTCCATCATTTATCTATTTGAACAAATTTTAAAATATTTTATCCTCCATCATCCGTTTATCTTACATATCTCAAAGCACTCCATCCGCTATTATTCACATCCTTACAAAGATTTCAAAATACTTCATTATCTATTATTCATCTACTTGCATAGATCTTAAAGTACGATATCCTCTATTATTTATCCATCTATATAGATTATAAAATAGTCCACCCTTATGCAAGATTTTAAAGTACTCCATTTTCGATCAACCATTTATCTATACAAATCTCAAAGCACTCTATTCTTTACCATTTATTCGTCTACATAAATATCAAAATACTTTATCCTCTATCATCTATTTATTTATATAAATATTCAAGCACTTTATTTTCTGGAATCCATTTGCTTGCATAGGTCTGTAAACACTTCCTCCTTTTTATTGAGACACTTGCATAGATCTCAAAGCACTTTGTCCACATGACTTTTCTTCTCCTCTCTTTTAACTCAAACCAAAACAAAAACTTCTTAAAAAGTTAGTGGGAATGATAATTTTGAAATTTTATATTTTAGTGGTTATTTGATATTTTTAAAATTTTTAGATGTAAGTGTAAATAGCTTAAATTTGAAAGAGGGCCTCTATAATTTTTTAATTAATCTATTTTTTTTCTAAATATATGAACAAAATCAATGATAAAATGGATATTTCTAAAAAATTGATGTACAATTTTTTGGTTTTCAAATCCATTCATTTTGTTTAGAAATATATTTTTTCATGTTATAAGATGAAGTGATTTATTTGGGAGTAAAAAGAAGTATGAGGAAGGTAATTTATTTACTCGCGGCTACTTATCATGCTTTCAAATCGTGTCAACTTATTCTGCTTTCTGGCGAGAAAAAAATACAGGTCCTGTGGTTAAGGAGAATGGGCCACTCCTTTGATGCAGACAAGGACAGAAAATATCTTGAAAAAGGGAAGTTAATTACTTATCAGTTTTCTTCCTTTGTACAACTCTTCTCCTCAAGGAAGTGTCACACGTCACAGGGCTAGAAGGGCATGTGAAGTGCCTGCCAAATTATACTGCGTACCTGGAAGAAGAAAAGAAGAAATTTGCCTATGGGCGTCATATTATCAAAAGGAGGAAAAAGAAAAAGAATGCTACACAAAATAGTGTCTAACGTAAAGATGATGACAAGTCTTAATCACTTCTCTTAGATTAGTCTCTGAATGCAATGAACGTTATCTTCCTATCTTTTATCGCTCTCCTCGTAAGCTTATATGCAGGTCCTAACGAGAACTATACTCGAGCAGTCAATATAGTTTGGCTTAAAGTAGATATTATGATGGTAGTTGATTCCTTCCCGTATCAAATATGTGGGATAGGATTGCTTGCTTTAAGTCCATGTAGTAAATCTATTTATGATTAAGTTTTAGTGTTTAAAATGCTCTTTTCGACTTTTTATTGAACAAGAGAACCGAACACCCCATCTTTTCTCCGTTCAAATTCTAACATGCGTGCGTTGATGTTTAATTTTCTATCTTGTACACAATTATACAGGGCTTGCATGCACTTTTACTACTTTTTACAACTGTTCTACACGGTTATATTGTTCCCATGCACAATTATATTGATCCTGCACATACTTATATTTGTATATATATAATTATTTATAATTATGTACATAATTGTATATAAATGTCAATAGCTGCTAGAGATTAAGAATTAAAGAAACTTTGAAACTTGGGATGGGCATTAAAGTCCTAGCCAACAAGGATTTAAGGTTATAGTCCGGTTAATGGAGGGACCGGTTATCAATTTGCTGTGGTTTTTACTTTTAGTGCCCATTTTTTTTGGATAAATATTATAGAAATATTGGTCAACTTTCTTATTGACTAATATATTCATGTTCTCATGCTTTTTTAGGTAGATAAATTATTTTTCTGTGGACGTGCAGCATTTATCCATAAAATTTGAGAAGTCTCCATTTAGGAGGTAGGTAAGTTATTTTTCTATCAACCAAGAAAATAGCCTTTTTATTTCATTCCTAAGATACTCTTAACCCTATAATAACAATATAATAAAATAACATACTATCTTATATATAATATAATATAATAATATTATCAAATAATAATATGTTATTATTTTAATATAATATATTATTATAAAATATAACATTATAGTATAATAGTTTATTACATTATAATATGATGTTAATATCTTATAGTATTATAATAATATAATATAATAATATATTATTTTAATATATATTAATATTACGTACTATGTTATAATATATATTTTATTTTATTGTATATATAGCATATATTATCTATATTTATGAATATACATTGTATAATATTATATGTTATAATATACAAAATATAATATATTATAATATAATATATTCTACTATATTATTATATATGATAAAGGGTATTAAGATCTTAGCAACTTATTAAGAAAAATAATAATATAAAAGAACAAGGATAATGCAGTCGGCCTGGAGGGGCCGGCTGACTTAAGGGAGGAGGTCAAGTCAACCTGGCCCGCTAAGCCCGTACCGAAGGTGAATCAGGCGGACTTGGACTAGGTTGACTCGGGGACGAATTAGATGGCTGGATCAAGCCGACTAAGATCGCATGATGGCGATTGCTCATCCATGCTAGGCCCGAACAAACGGTCATATTGGATGGGATGGGCATCGAGATCTACGTGGATAACTCCTCGAGCTTGAGCCCTTGCTCGGCTAAACCCACGAGCCACTTTAGCCCATTGGTGCTAGACCGTGATGCTGGCAGGGGCCCGTTTGGGGGCGGGTGGGCTAGAGTTTGTAGGGCAGGCTCTTCCCAGCCCCCTGAATTTGATGCAGGTCTGGCGTCTATGAAACCTAGTAGGTAGAGCTCTAGGTCCAATGGGTCCAGAAAAGGGCTTGTCAAGTCAAACAAGACCAAAGACAAGACTGTAATCCGAAGGTCGATTAGAGTCGGCAGAAGGGGTTGGAGGCTTTGGGGTCTCCATTTTCTCAGCTATGACCTTGAGGGAGGAGGGGAGGGCCTTGGTCCATCCATAGGAGGTAGCATCTGATTTGGGGGCCCCAGCTGATGAGGGACATACAGACTAGGGCCTCTAATGGAGCATGATCTAACACTTTCCAGGGGAGAGATTTTGGTGCATATGGATGTGGTGGATTGGGGGGGGGAGCCTAGTCCGAGACCACGAGGATGCTATTGTCTGGTTGAGATAGGCCATCCAAGATAAGGGAGAGAGTCTGTTTGTGATGGACTTGGTGGCAGCTAGAATGAAGGCAGATGCTCAGGCTGAGGGGGGTTCTAGTGCGAACCCCCTTCCCCACTAGCTGTTCGATGAGCATGCTGATCTGGAATATTCGGGGGGAAGGGAAGCTCTCATTCTAGTCGACCTTCGGTAGATTGGTCCAACAGCATGGCCCTTATGTGTATGTCCTACTCGAGACCCAGCTATTAGGGGCGAGTCTTGCTCGTGCTAGATAATGAATTCCGACAGCATGGAGTACTTATGCGGTGGAATCTAGGGGCCTATTAGGAGGGGTCTTGGTGATGTGGAGGCATGGTTCAGTTAGGATGGATGCCTTCCATAGATGTGAGCAGTAGGCGGCTTTAGTCATTTCAGAGTAGATCGGAGAATCTTGGCTTCTATTCGGGGTGTATGCAAGCACCAAGCTTAGAAAGTGGAGGGAGATGTGGTCCGAGATTTTCAGGATGGTGTCACAGAGCTTGTCCTCACTTTTTGCTAGAGACTTCAATTGCATTGTGGGGCCCCATGAGAAGATGGGTGGTAGGCACCATGCGGACAACATTGATTCTAGATAGTTCAAAGAATTCATCGGTAATGCGGGCCTGATTGATTTTGGCTACTATGGACCCAAATTCATCTAATGCAATAATTGGAAAGGGATGGCTAAGGTTTGGGAGAGGATTGATTGGGCTTTTGCCACCACTGACTGGCTCCAGCGCTTTTTAGCATAATAGGTCCAGCACCTTCCAAGGATTACGTCAGATCAATGCCTGGTTCTCATCACCACTAATGGCCCATTCATGCCTAGGGGTTTGTTCAGGTTTGAAAAGTTCTCGACTTTTTACTCGAGGTCATGGGATCTAATTAGAGAGGTATGGAGGATGTCGGTCCATGGGGATGCGTGGTACTTGGTGTCCTGGAGACTGGAACTAGCCAAATGCAGACTCCTTCGATGGAACAAGCTTGAGATTGGTGACATCTTCAGGAGTATTAAGGAGGTGGAGATAGAGATTGCAGAGCTATAGATGAGAGAGGATCAGGAGGCTCTTTAAGAGCCTGACTTGAGGGATCTTCGTTGCAAGCTCTTGGTAAACCATTTTTTGCTAAGACAGTAGGAGATGCCGTGAAGGCAAAAGTCGAGGGTGTAGTGGATTAGATAGGATGATAGAAATACCAGATTCTTTTACCAATCCACTATGATTCAGAGGTTTGCCAATCGCATCAGACAGCCAAGGGAGAGCGATGGTAGAAAGGTGGATGATGGTAAGGAGACCAGGGGGCAGATCTTCTAGTTCTTCAGACTATAGTGGATGGTGCCTTTGGATGAGGATACCCCCTCCAAGGATCTCAATTGGCTTGTGACCCATGTCTCCAATCAGAAGAATGAGGCCCTGACTTGTTTGATGCCTGCTGAGGAGGTGCGAGGGGCCTTCTAGTCTCTTGGAGAGGAGAAGGCCTCGGGGTTGGATGGGTTTTTCCTCCCCTCTTCTTCCATCGATATTGGCCTATTGCTCGGGGGGAGGTCATGGAGGCTGTGCAGATGGTCTTCAATTCTAGATAATTCCAGAGAAGTAGAAGAAGATTGATCACTTTCATCTTGAAGCATCTCGATATATCTACTTTGGGGTACTTCAGACCAATTAGCCTCAGCACCCCTCTCTACTAAGTACGTATCAGGGTTTTGGTCAGATGGCTGAAGTCGATTATTGGTTATTTGATTAGTTCGGAGTAGGGTGCTTTTGTTAGTGGCCAGTGTATCAATGATAATGTGGTGCTCGTCCAAGAGTTTATGCATGATCTACATCGAGCCTCCGATCGTTGAAGTCTTATGGCGATCAAGCTGGATATAGAGTAGACGTATGATCGGATGAGTTGGCACTTCTTGCAGTAGACGCTAAAGGAGCTCAACTTTCAGGATAGATGGATTGATTGGATCATGGATTGATGGAGCATCTGAGTTTTACTATTCTGATCAGTGGTGCCCCAATGGAGTTCTTTCACTCGATAGTTAGGCTATGCCAAGGTTGCCCTCTTTCTTCTTATCTGTTCATCTTATGTTCTAATGCTTTGTCCCGGACATTGAGGATGGTGGTTCAGGGGTCGGTGCTGGAGCCTTACTGGCCCATCCTTGGGGTCCAACCTCTCTTGCACCTCCTTTTTGCAGATATTTGTCTTTTATTGGCCGGACTTCGATTTGGAATGCAAGGTGCTTTGCATCTATTGCCGAGGCCTACCGTCGGACATCAAGCCAGCTGGTGAAATAGCAAAAATTTATAGTCATCTTTAGCCTCAATATGAGGATCCAAGTGAAACAGGCAATCTAAGAGAGGCTGGGGTTCTAGGAGCAGACCAGGGTCCTGATCTATCTGGAGGTTCCTATCACATGTTGGTATCTTCGAAGGATTGATTGTAGGTCCATGAAGCAGCAGGTCTAGGATTGTCTCGAGGGCTAGCAAGCCAACATTCTATCCATGATAGGTAGGATGATGCTCGTGAGATCGGTTCTGAGTTCCGTGCTAGTCTATCTCTTGGCAAACATGATTGTGCCAAGCTCTTATCTCAGGTGGTTGGAGTAGCTATTTCGGAATTTTCTTTGGAGTTTAAGGTATGATGGTCGTGGGTCCACTTGTTATCCTGAGAGGTGGTTTGCCGGTCTGTGGAGGATGGAGATCTTGAGATTTAGTCTTTTTTCATCAGGTGGAAGGCTTCGATCACTAGACATGCCGCTAGATTTTTTGTCCAGTTGGATTGTTTGTGGAGCAGGATGATAAGGGTCGATATGGGGCATGAAGTTAGGGATCCAAGATCCAGCCTATTTCGGGCTACTCTTTCATCTTTAAGGAGATCCATGCTCGTGCCCCAACAGCTTTGGCCCAGGTCAGATGGTTGATTGGGGATGGAAGGTTGGTGGTTGTGAGCCAGAATGCCTGAATTTCTAGTTAATTTGCTTCTTGTTCGGTGGCCAACCTACGTCAACATGGATGTGGATGACCAACTTCAAGTCTGTGACATGCTCACTACCAATAGTAGGGGGTGGAGAGCACAAGACATCACCCATTTTTTTGATAGGCTGCTCGTAGACCAGATTCTCACCATCCTAATTTCTATCCACCATACTAGGACTTGAGGGTATGGGTGTTGGGAATTGTATCCTAAAGCCAATCATCTAGGTTATAGATGGTTGAGCTGATTTATAAAATGTACTTAAATTATAAATGAATAAAAATTTTTATTCTGGTAATTTATCACTTTTGTGTATCTTTTTGAAATGAACTCTTCTGTGATGAAGTCCATAGGACTATTTAGTCTCGACAAAGAAGGATTTGTCGTTTAGTCCTTAAACTTGTTCGTGTTCAAATGATACGTTGTTACGTAGGACGACAATATATCAAGTGTAAGTCATTGTATGCTATATGTGTTGGTTGTCCTTTTAACCAAGGAGTATATTGTACTGGTATGGCATGCAGGTGAAGTGTAGAGAAACATTTCATTGAACGTGATCCAACTGCGTAGCTTTCTGCTGTCAAGAGTTGCTCGCGAAGGATATGGCTATAAGTATCCCTTAGACCTGAGATCACCACGATGACTTACAAGCAACCCACTGTACTTAGGTACGGACTATCTGAATTTTTAATTCAATGATGGAAGGCTACTGGGTGCAGTCAAGTACTTATGAGTCGGGGTGTGAGTCAAGATGGGATTGACCTCTCCAAGTATTGGAGGAAGTGCATCACTGTATTTCAATTTAGCAAAATCTCGATCAGGATGGTCCATTCGATGGACACTGAATTTTGAAATACACTGTAGATGATTTTTTAGGGTTAACGGTTAAATCCTAGGTCATCTTTTGAACATTGAGGTCAAGAGGATGAATTATACAGTAACTATATGCCACATATTTGTTGATATTGCGTTGCGACTATTCGACTTATCCGGACGTCGAATACCATTGCTAGATGGTCATATCGATTGGTACAAGAAATTAGTTCCTATGCTACCGGCTTAGAATTCGAACCTATGAGGTCACACACAATAGGAGTTCCTACCTGATCTGATGGCTGATATTGAGTCTCGATGACCTAGGACTCTATGGTCAAGAGTTCCACTGTATTAAGACTGTGACCAAGAGTCCCACTCGTCTGAGACTTTTGTCCGGGACTCTTTGATCGAGTGCTGATGACCTGGGATACCGTGGTCAAGAGTCCTATTGGATTGAGACTCTGTAACCAAGAGTCCTAGTGGACTAAAATTTTGAGTCCTTGTCTGGGACTCTCTGATCAAGAGTTTCATTGGTTTAGAATTATGATTGCGAGTTCCATTCGTTTGGGACATTGGGTTCGAGAGTTTCATTGGATTGGGACTTTTCAAGAGTTTCATATTGATGGAACTCTGTTGCCTAGACACCCATCCGATTAGGACTCTATGTTTATTAGAGGATTAATTAGCAATTTGATTGCTAATTAGCTCAATTTGATTGAGCGATGAGGATTCAATCAAATCTAATCGAATTGGATTCGATTGGGCTTGACCTAATTAGGTTATGTGATTACCTAATTGCTATGGGAGATTCGATCCTGATTTGATCAGGGGTTGGATCTAATTAATTTCTAATTTGATTAGAAGTTTATTGATTTGGGTTAAGCCAAATTTGGTTGAGTTTAACCTGGTCTAATTGGGTTTGAAAAATTGGTTTGGTTGAAACCAATTTAGACCAAGTCAAATGAGTTTGAATTTGAACTCCCTGCGCCACCCTGCTTTGACCACGCCATTCTTCACGCGAATTGTGAATTCACATGAGAGTTTCCCACACTAGAAAGAAGTTTGCGCCTCTCTTTATTCTCAAGTTGACCTGGTCCAAGTGTTGGATCAGATTGATTTTTGGTTGAATTTTGAATTCAATCTGAGTTGGTTGGTTTGGTTGAAATCTCCCAACTCCCTCTCATCATTATCCATTCCCCACGCCCCTTATGACTTTGTCGCCAATTTTCTTTTGACATTCCTGAGTGTGGGAGTGTGGGCGTGTAGAAGGAGAGTCCTGCGAGTCAACCTCCATGGGAGGGCGTTGGAAGTGGATTAGATTGGGTTTGAATTCAAATTTCATTGGGAAGTTGAAACAAGTTCAACCTCCATGCCTTATCCCTTCCCATGCGGTATTCCCATTGAAATCACTCCAATAAAAGGATGAATTTTTGGGGCGTGTGTAGAAGGGAGTGAGGCTATGTGAGGGACTTCTGAGAGAGAAAAAATCCGAGTGGGTGCTTATCCTGTGCATGGAAAAATCCAGGGAGAGAGTGTTTCTTTCTTGCACTAAAGTATTTTCTCATGACTTTCATTTTTCTTTTCCTTTTGGACGCCCACTTTAGATATGATCTAAGTGGAGTTTCTATAGATCAGAAAGTCCTCTATCCGTGAAAATTCGTTTCACGGAAAAATACCACAGAGAGTGTGCGTGAGAGAGTTTTCGATAATCAATTTTTTTTAGGTGTATGAAACCTTAGAATTAGGTTTCTGGGTTCGGATGGAGAGATAGAGTACTATGAGCGCCCGATCGCTACCGAACTTCAGACACCACCTCGTCATCCTCCGAAGCACACCATCTGATCTTCTGGAGCATGCGGGAGATCAAAAGAAATATGATTGATTGGATCAATCGAGATCAGCCGTCAAAGGTCCTGACGAGGAGCTAGCACTCCAGTGGAGCTGGTTGGGACCAAGAGCTTCGTGTGGACCAACTGTAGAGACTGGACAAGTATGCGGTTGCAGCACAATGCCAGAGCTTCTTTCGGTGGATTCAGATTGCAAAGATCAGCTACCCGCGCATGGGTATGGTGTTCTAAACACGAGTAGGTTAGTTGATATGATTTACTAATCATATGCATTTAATTTTTTGTTACATATTAACATGTCTAGATCCAGATGTAAGGTTTCTGATATGATCAATGCATGCATAGTATTAATTCTAGATTAATATTTACTTATGCTGCAATAATTTTCAAAAAAAGTTTCGAAATGCATGCTAAAAATCCTACACGATTTTCTTCAATGGTATCAGAGCAAGGGTTGCTTGACGTGTTTAATATGTAATTAGAAAAATTAAATGTTATATTTGATATGTTTAAACCAAGTAGCAAGTAGTCTAATTGAGTTGATCGCCATGGCCATCTGGTTATAGGAGAAAAGTAGGGTTTAAAGGCTCTCTTTTTCCATTCGATGGGTTCTCCTATAGCGTGGGAGTGCTGCTGCGGTTATTGCTCTTGAAGATGAAGCAGCGAAAGATATTATTGAAATTGTTTGAATATGATAATTAAATATGAATATGTTAGATCAGATCTAAATAGATTTGTAGTTTAATTATGCTTTATTTTCTATTATGAAACTAGCAATAGATTGCTGTTTATGAAATGTGTTGACCCGTTTGTGAAATGAGTCAACACATTTGATGAACAGAAAATAAAATCTTTCAAAACTTGAAAATTATTTTCGAAATGCCGAACCTCAACCCATTAGCCCAAAAACTTAAAAGAATTAAGTATTGTTCATAGAATCTAGAATTATGAATTAAAGATTCTAAGACATACATGAGCTGTGGGTTAAAGGGTTAGATGAATTAGGTCCATTAATTGGATTAGACCTAAGGTTAATTAAGGAATGGATTTAACTAGAGTAATTGATCAAATCTAATCAAGTATTGAATTAGATTAGATCAAGGACACTCTAGATTTAACTTCAATAGTTATAGTTGGATGAGTCCATGTCTTTAACGAGACCAAGATGGACTTGATTCATGGCTAAGCGGTCTAGTCCGAAATTGCTAGGTTGATCAGATTGAACATAATTAGCTGGTTGGTGTCTAAGATAAGTTTGTCAGTCTAGATCAATGATTTTTAATTGGAAGCTACTCGCACTGATTCGATCTTTGACGAGTTAATGGCATATCTCTTCCATTGATCTTACTTATCTGGCTGACATGGTCGATTAGGATTTGATTAGATCACTTTATGATTCGGATCGACGCATATCACTAGGAATCAGTTTGACTGATTTCAATCAGTAAGACTGAATTAGGTGCCCATGGATCAAAATTAATCATAGTCTTAACCTATTGACTTAATGAAGTCAGTGGAAGGATTTGACTTGATGAAGTCAGTGGGAGTAAATTGGTCCGTGTCCTTTCTATCCTTAAATTACATAAAACTTAAATCCTTTAAATTATTAGGTCCTTAAAATGACTAAGTTATGGAGATAACCGAGTCATAGCCTCTCATTAAGGTGAATAGTAATGAGTCCAATTTTTTGGGTGGACATTGGAGATGCCTTACACCTGGTGTTCATCTAGATATTAGAATTACTGTCCATCATATGATGATTAGGTCGCATTCTTTTAATGATGATCAGGTTGGCCAAAGCTTTCCTTGGGCTTGGTCATTATTGATTTGATGCACTGAACTCAATCATGTTAATTGTTGGACCTAACCAGACCTTTTCAGTAGAGGCCATAATCTACTGATTTGCCTTCTGGGGCAAAACCTAAATACTAAAAATTATTTGGAGAAACAATTGGTTATGAACCTACTTGTAGATGCACAGGGGTTGGCCAGAGCTTTTTTTGGGCCCGTTTATAGTCTATATGGATTCTAGTACCTATTAAGAAGTTAGTATAATTTCTCGAATTAGAGGTAGAGACTACCAATTTGTTAAAAATAGTATGAGAACCTTTAGACTAAAGTTCAAGTCTTTAGGATTAGTTAATTTAAATACTAATGAGGTTTCATATTTTTCTTTCAAATAAATAGAATGGTTAGTGTAAGTCCGCTCCGTTCACTGTTAGTTAGTGGGAAGTGTTTAGAACCTGATGACGAGAAGTCTAGTGTTAATCCTAATTAGATAGATCCGAAGAGGAATGGTCCTCTTGACTCGAATAGGCTGAACAGGAGAAACCAGTAAGGAGTTGCTGGGCAAGGATGTTATATGATAACATCCTATAATTTATTAGGTTGTGATACATCTACTTGGGTATTAGATACCAGGAGTCTAGTTTAGATACGCAATTCGTTACATGAACTTCAAATTGGTAGAAAGTTTGAGAACAACGATAGATTCCTTAATGTTGGGGATGGAAGTAAAGTTTTAGTCATAGCATTAGGAACTCTTGAGCTGTCTATCAAAAATAATAATGTCATTTTAAGTGACTGTCACTATTGTCTATCTTTTATCATGAACATAATATCTATTGGGCTTTTGATCCAGGATGGTTATTATTTGTCAATAAAAAAATTTATTGTGATATCATTATGAATGATGTTACAGTAATGCAGAAACAATTAAGAAGTGACATTTATGTTTTATTACGGCATATTTGTGTAATATACACATCAAATAAACATCTAAAACTAGATCATGTCTCTAGTGCCTATCTTTGGCACTATCGATTAGGTCATATAAACAAGAATAGGATTAACATGTTAGTTAAGGAGAATATTCTTGATATCAATGATTGTGAATCATTGACTATCTGTGAATCCTACCTTCTTGATAAGATAACCAAATCATCTTTTATTGAAAAAGATGAACAAGCCATTGAGCTTCTGGGTCTAGTACATACTGATGTATGTGGACCTATGAACACGTGCCAGAGATGGGTATTACTATTTTATTATATTTACTGGCAATCTATCTAGGTATGTGTACGTCTATTTTATGAAGAGTAAATCTGATTCGTTTGAAATATTCAAACGATATCAAAATGAGATAGAAAATAATTTGGGAAGAGTATTAAAATTCTTCGATCTGACCGAGAAGGTGAATATCTTTCTAATGAGTTTTGGATATATCTAACAGAGAATGAGATTCTCGCAGATACTCCTTGGAACACCACAGAATAATGGTGTCTAAAAGGGGGAATTAGATCTCGTTAGACATGGTTAGGTCCATGATGGGTTTTGTGAATTTGCCAATTTCTTTTTGGGGTTATGCACTTGAGATTGCTTGTTATGTTTTGAACAATATTTCGAGCAAGTCTGTTGCAAAGACTCCATATGAGATATGGATTGGGCGTTGGCCGACACTCTCATCTTAGGGTTTGGGGATGTTCGGCTTATGTAAAACATTTGCAGCCAGAAAAGCTTGGACCTAGGTCCGATAAATACTTGTTTATAGGGTACCTCAAGAAAACTAGGAATTATTACTTCTACCTTGCTGAAGAATAAAAAGTGTTCATCAGTAATAGGACGGTCTTTTTGAAAAAGTTCCTTAGGGAAGGAATTGTTGCCTCTAATGTTGAATTTAATGAAGTTCGATAGGTAGAAGAATCAATACATTCTAGTGAACCTGTAGAACTGGATTTGATAAGATCAAACCCAGAGCTCGTTGAAAAGGTACTTTTAAGGAGATCCAATAGAGTACCGCATCAATCGAATAGATACTACGGTTTCTTGATCCGGGATGGTGATCCTATTGAACTCAATGAGAACGACAAGAATTCGATCACCTATATGGATGCCATGCAGAGGTCTGACTCCGATAAATGGTTAGAAGTCATGAAGTCAGAAATGGAGTCCATGAAGGTCAGTAATGTATGGACACTGGTTGATCACCTGAAGGGGTAAAATCCATTGGATGTAAATAGATTTTCAAAAAAAAAAGTGGTGCAGACGAAAATGTGGAGACCTATAAAATTCGTCTGGTTGTCAAAAAATATCGTCAGCATTGTAGTATTGACTATGATGGGATGTCTTTTTCCAGTGGTAATGCTCAAGTCCATTTGGATTATGCTTGCGATCGCAGCATACCTCTGACAAATAGATGTGAAGACAGCTTTTCTAAATGGAGAAGTGGACGAAGAGATGTATATGATACAGTCTAAGGGATTCACATCCACAGGCAAGTCTAAGGTGTGCAAATTTCAGAGATCCATCTATGGATTTAAATAGGCATCTCGAAGTTGGAACATGCATTTTGATAAGGTAATCAGAACGTATGGCTTCGTTAAGAACATAGAGGAACCCTGCGTCTATAAATGGGCTAGCTAATGATTCTGTAATAGTATTTCTTGTACTGTATGTGGATGACATTCTCTTAATCAAAAATGACATTCCTACACTATAGGAAATAAAGGTTTGGCTTTCATCGTAATTCTTCATGAAGGATTTGGAAGAAGCTTTCTACATCTTAGGGATGAAGATCTATAGAGACAGATCTAAAATGTTGCTTGGGTTGTTCCATTCCACATACATTGATACCGTGCTGAAGAGGTTCAACATGACGAATTTCAAGAAGGGCTATCTTTCGATAGGCCATGGGATTACTCTCTCAAAGATGGATTATCCGACAACTCCTCAAGAGAGAGTGTGTATGAGTAGAATACTATATGCTTCGGTAGTGGGTTCTATTATATACGCCATGACGTGTATGAGATCAGAATGGCATACTCCTTAGGGGTAGTGAGTAGATACCAGTCTGATTCGGATGAGAATCACTGAAAGATTGTAAAGACAATCTTGAAGTATTTAAGAAATATTATGGATTAGTGGCTCATTTATGGAGATACTGACTTGAAATTTATGGGATATACTGATTTCAGTTTTCAGTCAGATCATGATGATAGCAAGAGTGTGTCAGGTTATATATTTATCCTGAATGGTGGAGCGGTCTGGTGAAAGAGTTACAAGTAGTACACTGTGGTCGATTCTGTGCGAGGCGGAGTATGTCGCAGCATTCAATGCTGCAAAGAAAGCTGTATGGCTGTGGAAGTTCATTGGCAAGCTGGGAGTGGCATTCTTCTTGGATGGTCTGGTTCTGCTATACTGTGATAGCATTAGAGTTATAGCTCAAGCGAAGGAGCCAAAAGTACATCAGCGCACTAAATATATTCTGCATCGCTACCATTTTATACGAGAGATCATGGAACGAGATGACGTCGAGCTTTAGAAGATCGACGAAAATGAGAAAGTAGCCGATCCATTTACTAAAGCTCTCAGAATCAAAGAGTTCGATAATCACAAATGAAAGATGGGTATTTGATGCTTTTCTGGTGGCTTTAGTCTGTGGGAGTTGTTGAAAATTATATCCTAAAGCCAATCATCTAGAATGTAGATGGTTGAGCTGATTTGTAAAATATATTTGAATTATAAATGAATAAAAATTTTTATTCTAGCAATTCATTACTTTTGTGCATCTTTCTGAAATGAATTCTTCTGTGATGAAGTCTTTAGGACTATTTAGTCTCAACAAAGGAGGATTTATCATTGTCCTTAAACTTGTTCGCGCTCAAATGATACGTTGTTACCTAGGATGACAACATATCAAGTGTAGGTCATTGTGCGCTATGTGTTGATTGTCCTCTTAACCAAGGAGTATGTCGTACGGTATGGCATGCAGGTGAAGTGTACGGATATATTTTACTAAACGTGATCCAACTGTGTAGCTCTCTGCTGTCAAGAGTTATTTGCGAAGGATATGGGTATGTCCCTTAGACTTGAGACTATCATGGTGACTTACAAGCAACTCATTGTACTTAGGTACCGGACTATCTGAATTTCTAATTCAATGATGAAAGGCTATTGGGTGCAATCAAGTACTTGTGAGTCGATGTGTGAGTTAAGATAGAATTGATCCCTCTAAGTGTTGGAGCAAGTGCATCACTATATTTCAATTTAGCAAAATCTTGATTGAGGTGGTCCATTCGATGGATACTGAATTTTGAAATACATTGTAGATGATTTTTTAGGGTTGATAGTTAAATTCTAGGTCATCTTTCGATAATTGAGGTCAAGGAGATGAATTATACGGTAACCATATGCCACAGGTTCGTCGATATTGTATTGTGACTATTCGACCTATCCGGACGTTAGGTACCATTGCTAGATGGTCACATCGATTGGTATAGAAAATTAGTTCCTGTGCTACCGGCTTAGAATTCGAACCTATGGGGTCACACACAATAGGAGTTCCTACTTGATCTGATGGCTGATATTGAGTCTCGATGACCTAAGACTCTATGGTCAAGAGTCCTACTGGACTAAGACTTTATGACCAAGAGTTCCACTCGTCTGAGACTTTGAGTCCTACTTGTTCGGGACTCTTTGATCGAGTGTCTTGATGACCTAGGATACTATGGTCAAGAGTCCCACTGGATTGGGACTCTGTGACCAAGAGTCATAATGAGCTGAGATTCTGAGTCCTTATCTGAGACTTTTTGATCAAGAGTCCCACTGGTTTAAGACTTTATAATCGTGAGTTTCATTCATTTGGGACACTGGATTTGAGAGTTCCACTGGATTGGGATTCTTCAAGAGTTTCATATTGATAGGACTCTGTTGCGCTGACACCCACCTGATTGGAACTCTGTGTTTATTGGAGGATTAATTAGCAATTTGATTGCTAATTAGCTCAATTTGATTGAGCGATGAGGATTTGAGATCAAATCTAATTGAATTGGATTCGATTGGATTTGATCCGATTAGGTTATGTAATTATCTGATTGCTATGGGAGATACGACCTTGATTTGATTAGGGGCTGGATCTAATTAATTTCTAATTTGATTAGAAGTTTATTGGTTTGGATTAAGCCTAATTTGGTTGGGTTTAAACTGGTCTAATTGGGTCTGGAAAATTGATTTGGTTGAAATCAATTTGGATCAAGTCAAATGATTTTGAATTTGAACTCCCTGCGCCATCCTGCTTTGACCACACCATTCTTCACATGAATTGTGAATTCACGTGAGAGTTTCCCATGCCAGAAAGAAGTTTGCGCCTCTATTTATTCTCAAGTTGACCTAGTCCAAGTATTGGATCAGATTGATTTTTGGTTGAATTTTGAATTCAATCTAAGTTGGTTGGTTTGGTTGAAATTTTTCAACTCCCTGTCATCATTATCCATTCCCTACGCCCCTTATGACTTTGTCGCCAATTTTTTTTTTTGGCATTCCTGAGTGTGGGCTCGCAGAAGGTGAGTCCTTTTGCGCGTCAACCTCTATGGGGGGCGGGTGGGAGGGGGGCGTTGGAAGTGGATTAGATTGGGTTTGAATTCAAATTTCATTGGGATGTTGAAACAAGTTCAACCTCCATGCCTTATCCCTTCCCATGCGGTATTCCCATTGAAATCACTCTAATAAAAGGATGAATTTTTGGGGCGTGCATAGAAGGGAGTGAGGCTACGTGAGGGACTTCTGAGAGAGAAAAAATCCGAGTGGGTGCTTACCCTGTGCGTGGAAAAATCCAGGCAGAGAAAGTGTTTCTTTCTTGCGCTAAACTATTCTCTCACACCTTTTAGTTTTCTTTTCCTTTTGGACGCCCACTTTGGATATATGATCTAAGTGGGGTTTTTATAGATTAGAAAGTCCTCTATCCGTGAAAATTCGTTTCATGGAAAAATACCACCGAGAGTGTGCGTGAGAGAGTTTTCGATAATCAATTTTTTTTTGCATGTATGAAACCCTAGAGTTAGATTTCTGAGATCGGGTGGAGAGATAGAGTACTGTGAGTTTTCGATCGCCATCGAACTTTAGGCACCACCTCGTCATCCTCCGAAGTACACCATCTAATCTTCTGGAGCGTCCAGGAGATTAGAAGAAATGTGATCGATTGGATCGATCGAGATCAGCCGTCAAAGGCTCCGACGAGGAGCTAGCACTCCAGTGGAGCTGGTCGGACCCCGGTAGCTCCTTGTGGACCAACCGTAGAGGCCGGACAAGTGTGCGATTGTAGCTCAACGCCAGAGCTTCTTCTGGGGATTTGGATCGCAGAGATCAGCTACCTGCGCACAGGTATCATGTTCTAAACACGAGTAGGTTAGTTGATATGATTTACTAACCATATGCATTTAATTTTTTGTTACATATTAACATGTCTAGATCTATATGTAAGATTTCTAATATGATCAATGCATGCGTAGTATTAATTCTAGACTAATATTTGCTTCCGTTGCAATAATTTTCGAAAAAAGTTTCGAAAAGCATGCTAAAAATCTTGCACGATTTCCTTCAGTGGGATCGTTCTTATTGCCTAAGAGCTCCCATGAGAGATCTATCCGAGATATGTAGGCCAGCGATGAGTGCCAAGGTTAAGGCAGTCTGAATTTGGAGAGTGACTGCTCATCCTAGGATGAGGCTATATTTCTCTGGAAGATTGTTTGGGACCAACTTTTGATATGTATGATTACTTAGGGATAGGGGTATGAAGCTTGCAGTTTTTTGTCCAGTGTGCGGGCTGGAGGATGAGTCGATGGAGCATGCCCTCTTGTGATGTTCAAGAGCAAGACTAATTAGAAGAAGGGTCAGTGGTCAGCCATGGGAGAAAAGCAGTGATCTTTGGCTGGATTCCTTCCTAGATGCAATCCGTTAAAGTATGTCTAAGGGGTTGACCTGTGCCTGGGGGGAAGGATAGTGTATGTCGCCTACCGGATCTGGCCCTCCAGGAACAGCTTGGTCTTAGAAATAGAGATAGTACTTGCTCATCAGGTGATGGAGCGAGTCTTCTGCTTGGCCGTTGAGTACGGCCACTTCAACACTACCGGCCCGTTCCTCGATGCCTCTAACTCCTGGGGCTCCCATGATGCTTCTGTAGGGATCCTGAGGGTTATCTTTTTTTTTTTCGACACCCTCTTTCGGGGTTTATCAAGGTAAATTTCGACGATAGTGTCAGAGATTGTAGTGATGGTGCTGGCTTTATCATTCAGAAATCGGATGCTAGATTGTTGATGGTGGGGGGATCACATCTCTTCGAGCCTTCCATCCCGGGAGCTTAGTTTCATGCTGCTTGGGCTAGCATTGTTTGTATCCGGTAGTAGTTGCGGGTAGAGAGGATCATCATTGAGGGAAACTCTGCCATCGTGATAGGCTGGATTCGGAGCGACACGATGTAGTTGGAAGCTCACTTGCTTCTTCATGACATCCGGACCTGCCTTTGTGACTTTACTATGATATTTACTCAGCATGTCTTTTGGGAGGCGAATAGCACTGCTGATTGGGTTACCTCCTATGTTGCTAAGTACACTGATAACTGGACCTGGTGTCAGGATCAGACTTACCCACAAGCCTTGCAAGATATTTTATTTTTTTGATATTTTATGGTGTACTCATGCTAGATTGATGTGAGCACCCACTTACATCCCCCACCCCACCCCTCCAAAAAAAAATGAAAAAAAAGAACATGGGTAAATTATTTTCTATCTAAATGTTGTGAAGAAAATATTTAGTCAGAAAAATATAGATTCATGGGTAAGTTTTTTAACCTCAAAAGAATGAACCTTCAAGTACTTTATCAAATGATAACACATCAAGTCCACCAATTTCAAAGCAATTGAAATCCATGTGATTATCTTATTTGTTGATAACTCCCGGATCAATATTTCCCAGATAAAAATAAAACACTCTTAGATTTTAAATCCACTAGTCCAAATAATTGTAACAACGTAGATATCCAAACTTTTAAACCATCACAGTAATTATCAGCGCTTCTTGTCATTGGTGTCCTATTTAAGAACATTTCATTGTTTTGTGCATGTTGCATGCACCTCCTCCTAATGAGTCCTTGCTTTTTATCTCTACCATTGTAATGTGAACTCCATGGTGCGTGCTCACCCCTTTTAGACTCCTGCAAATATTTTTCTTCTCTCCATTTTACCCTCTCTCTCCAGCCAAGATTCTTGTGGCTATTGTTTACCTCCCCTTGCATGTGCCAAGTACCTAGTAATGCTATATAATTAAAAGATGCATTTTGGAGTGCCCTCCTATCATGGTCTTGTAGCTTATAATGCTATTAGTAGAAGATACCTTTACGTAACACTAGGAGTAAATATTTTTGCCTAAACTTTGTTGATGTGATTTTTCTGTTTTCGTTCTCATCTTGGGGACTTGTTTGTTCTCCTTGTGCCCCTCAGGCTAGCAAATTTATGATATTATCTACCTATGCTGCTTCCCATCTAAAAGTAAAGCTATCACATGAACAGATGTAAGAGCAATAAGCTTTATGAAGGTAGCAGCTGATCAAGTTGGTAAAGTCGCTGGGTGTTGCTTTATTTGTTCATCATACAATTCATTAGCTTCCATTTTCCCTGCTTAGTTAGTTCCCTTAAATATTAAAACCATACGCTTTTGCACTAGTAGTAAATAGGCTGCTGGTTGACTTCTCAAGCCTCAGGTTAACTTACATTTTGATGGATCTTAATATTGTTTGTAATTAATGCATCACAATCACTGAGATAGATAAGACAGAATATAGAACAAGGTACATGCTTCAAGCAAGATGCCTACATCGAAATGGATCAAAATCCTCACTTTTTACAATGGTATCTGAAAACAAAAAAGCTTATGCAATGGCCAGAATCAGGAATAACTTCCTTCCCTCAAATAATCTTCTTTCTCCCAACTTTCCAGCCGTTGCATGAGCAACTCTCTGAAAAAAATTGAGAGTGAAATGCTTTCTATCCATCTCTTACGTGTAGGCTGGTGGTAAGCATGAAAGGTAAAGTTGTTAAAGAAATGGGGTTGTGGTGAAGGTAATAGATCCACTTGACTAAATATAATGTATAGCAGAAAGCCTATTTAATTGAAGAGACTAGTCTGCACATTTGAGTGTCTTCTTATCCCCATATATGATGCATCTATTTCTGTTCTCTTTGCCTCTCTCTCTGTGTCGTACTGCTTTCTTGTAACACATGCGTACTTTTTTAAGTTGGTTCCACAGCTTGGAAGCTCAGGTGATGGTAATTCTAAGAACCAAAGAGAAGGTCAAAGATGGTGTCTAGCGGTCTCTCCAACCAGCCGAATTGGGGGGAGAAAAAAGAGAGGCCGGCGTAACTTTCATGATGCCTCTAAGCTGTAGTTTTTTTTCTAATCGCTCGAACTATGTAGTTTAGTTTTGTTAATGAAGAAAGAGGAGTTTCTAATGCCAGTTGTGCTTGTAAGTTCCCTCATCCTGTTAGAGGGATTGATGTTTGTTCTGGTGTATCTGTAGTCAGTTGATGAGTAGGTATGCATGAGTCTAGCATATTGCAAAGCTAGACTGGATGAGTATGTACCGAATTGAGGACTGAACTGATGAAGGGACTGGATGAGTATGCTTGTCTAGGCCCTAAAAAATCTTGATACGGCCTCTTTTTTGAACCTCCAAAGTCCAAATTCTTGTTTTGGGTTCCATATGGTACTGTCTTGTTTAAATGCTCTGTTTTTTTCGAGAACGCGTAGGTAGCAAGTTAGCTAGCCTGGTTATGGTTTCATATATCTGCTGAAGTTAGAAACATATATATTTTTCATATAAGTGAGACATTATATATTAGAAATTGTATATAATGTACAAATATTTGTATTGGTATTTGAAAGGCAATTAGATTACTAGGAATCAGAAATCTCCATCCAGAAATGCTATACCACCAGCTATAAGTTATAGGTTCACAAGATAAGAAAGAAGACCAGAGGTAATTCTAATGATTAAGCAAATAATAAATAAAGATATATCTACAGTAACGATCAATAACATAATCATATTCTTCACGCTTTCATTCACCTTATTTCTAGCACGAGTACCTGGAGATCTCGTAGACATTGTGGTCAATCATAAATTTCACGTTCTGTGATTACCATGGGTTAGCTACCTACCGCAATTTATGCTGATAATGGTGACCATGGTGGTCCGTTACATCGAGACTGCAGGTTAACTGTAATTTACTGCAAACCAAACACTGGATTTGTAACTACGAGTCCAGTAGTTCTACCCTCATGTAACCTGAAATACATGTACGTGGGAGTTGTAAGCATCCAAATGCACCATGAGAAAGAATCAGCTTACAAGATTTTGTTGGGAAGAGAGAGATGAGGAACAAAAAGTATGTGTTTTAAATGCTCGTTATCCTTTCTAACACTAACAGATTCAGATATCTAACACAACCACCTAAGAATTTTGAGACTTCCAAATAATGCTTAGGATTTCGTTCTTCCTCTGGAAGGTTTTGGATGCAGAATTATATCAGTATGCACATGCGATTTTTTTTAAAAATTAAGAAAAAAAATTAATATTCCCTTTTCTCCTAAAGAGAAATATGGTATACCCAACTAATTTACAAGGAAAAGACAGAAGGGATTTGAGATAACACGAGGACGGAGTACAACCGCGGCATCCAAAGTAAAGGGAAAGAAACCTCAAAAGGTTGTTTGGATCCTGTTCTAAATCTACTCGAGGTTGGTATGGCGCGAGCGGAGGTGGGCCGGTGCCTGGCCCAGCACCTCGGCCAGCCTCAGCACCACCATCTCGAACAGCACGAACAGCGCCCCCTCGTACAAGCTCCCCATCGGTAACCTCACCCCCCGCGGAGCTCCCAACTCCTCCTCGTCGTCCGCCATGGTTTGGGCCGGGATGTACGCCACCGCGTCCGCGCTCCGGCACGCAATGCTCCCAGCCCCCGGCTGCGCGGTCAGCAGCGCCACGCGGGCCCCGGCGGACTTGGCCACGCCGCAGATGGCGTCGACGGTGGAGAAGCCACCGGGGCCGGCGGAGGCGAGGAGTAGGTCGCCGGCCGCGATGGGAGGGGTGGTGACGTCGCCGACGACGTGGGCGGAGAGGCCGAGGTGGTAAAGCCGCATGCAGAGGGCTTTCATCATCAGCCCCTCCCGGCCCACCCCATGGACGAACACCTTCCCCGCCGCCGCGGCCACCACCGAGATCTCCGCCACCAGGACATCCAGCGGCGGCGGGAGGGCGCGGGATCCGGCCGGGGATGGCGAGGGAGGGGAGGAGAAGACGGATCGGATCTGGTCGCAGATTTGGGAGGCCATGGCGGCCGAGAGCTCCACGCCGTCGCCACTCATTATTATTGCTTATCCTCAAACCGCTGCCTCCGCGTCTTTTTAAGGATTTCTTATTGGTGATAGGTTGGTGCCCGGTGATTTGCGACCGTTCGTGGATCAGCTACATCCTCCGAACCCGCAAACAGCCACGTGGCAGCTGACGGTGAACTAACATAGCGGCTTCCGGCGGTTGGATAAACAGTCGCGTTGTAGATCACTTCTTTAATTAAATTAAACATGAAATGTAAATATATAAATATTAAATATTATAAATTATTATATTATTATTCAATTGAAATATACCTGATGTTGATTTATTAAAATATAATGATAGTTAGCATAAGAACCATTATATTCCAGCTATAAGATTTAGACAAGACCACGGACGTTAGTAACTCAACTTCCATCTCAAAATCCAATTGAATAGGTTCAAGCATATTTCAATTGCAAAATGAGCCGATCTTGAGTTAGTCTTGACTACTACAGCTCAGCTTGTTTACAGGCCAAAGGATCAAAGCTAGCCGCTGCTTAGCTTGATATGTACCAATTGAAACCGTAACCGTTGTACCAGGAAAAAAACAGTGACTATTGTATTAACCCATGAGCTGGACTCAGCCTCAAGCCGAAGTGACCCACTTGCACAGCAGGAATCAAAGAACGTATCGTGGAATACTTTTAATTTGCCAATATCTTTATGCATAGCATGTTGATGAAGTTGTAAGCTTCCATTCTAGATGATGCCCAATCCTTCCAAATATTCAGCTAGCAAGAACAGAGATGAAAAGAAAGGAGAAGCCTCAATCATCCAAAGGTGATTAGCCTCCTCATTTTTAGAATCAACCGGCAAACAATAAAATTTAGTGAGGTTATTCAGTATGCAGTCATTAGGTTATGGCAAGAGCCAAAACAATTTTGTTGCCTCCCATTCCATCAATAATAATAAAAAAAAAAAATTGACTATATTGTCCATCAATTACTATAATTATATTGTTGGTGCAGAAATCCGTCGCCGCCGGAGGTCGCCGCAATCGAGGCCGCTGGGCGCCGCCGGGGACCTGCAAAACGAAGTCCCGTCCCGGAACCGGTGGGGTGGTGGCTCCGGCAGGACCCTCCGACGGTCAAGTTAGTTTCCGACCAACAGTAATGGAGTGCTCCGGAATGAGTTCCGGAGCTTAGAGATGTGGAGGAGAGCTTAGAGAGTCGAGAGTTCAGAGAGCTTAGCCTTAGTATTAGTATGTCGGGAGGGGTCCTTTTATAGCGGAGCTTAGTTGATGGTGACGGCTGTGCCGTCTGGCAGAGAGTCGTCGGGCAGCATGGAGCTTGGTACGGAGAGGAAGGCGTCGTCCGGTAGATCGTGGGAGCCATACCGGCGAGCCGTGGGCCGCATGGAGTCCGGTACGGAGAGGAAGGCGTCGTCCGGTAGATCGTGGGAGCCATACCGGCGAGCCGTGGGCCGCATGGAGTCCGGTACGGAGAGGAAGGCGTCGTCCGGTAGGTCGTGGGAGCCATACCGGCGAGCAGTCGGCCGCATGGAGTCCGGTACGGAAAGGAAGGCGCCGTCCGGTCTTGCTGCAGGCGACGGTTCATCCAACGGAGTTCGGACTTGTAACAGAGTTCGGCCGAAGGGGAAGCTGGGGGAGTTCGTCTGGCTGAAGGGTCGGCCATCTGTAGAGTTCGGCCGCTGAAGGAGCTCGGCCGTGGGAAGGACTTCGGTTGCTAGTTGGTTCGGCCAGGGCTCGCTGGGCGGTCGCCTGGGGTCGGTCCGAAGGAGTTCGGCCGTGGGAAGTCCGAAGGAGTTCGGCTGCATGGGCTCGCCTGGAGTCGGTCCGAAGGAGTTCGGCCGTGGGAAGGAGTTCGGCGAAGGAGTTCGGCTGCAGGGAAAACCCGGGAGGAGCTCGGATGGCCGAACGGGCGTCTGGGAGGAGTCCGTCTCCTGAAGAAGTCCAGCCGCTTGGAGTCCAAGGAGCTCGGCCGTCAGGAAGTTCGGCTGGCGGTGGGAGTTCGTCCTCTAGGCAGTTCGGCCCGGACCTTGGTGCAGGGGAGTTCGGCCTCTAAGCAGTTCGGCCGAGACCTTGGTGCAGGGGAGTTCGGCCTCTAAGCAGTTCGGCCGTCTTAGGGGCTCGGCCTGGCGCCTGGCGCTGAAGCTCTTCAGCAGCTACTGGTTACATTGGGCTGAGCGTCGGGCCGGGCTTCGGCAGGAGCGGGATTTATCCCCAACAGTAGCCCCCCCACTCCCGAGTTCAAGAAATTGAAGGAAGGGAGTACCAAAACAGGCGACTGCCGAAGTCTTCTTCCAGGCTCCGCATTGGTTGCAGCTGAAGCTCGGGGGAGGTTTCATCCCCAGTCGATGTTTGGAGTTGAAGTGGGACTCGTTTCCAGCCAAAATTGGTGAAGTCGACGTTGAGGCCGGAGTCAATGTCGCCCCCCGTGGTCAGGGTCGGAGTTGACATCGCCTTCATCAACCGAAGTCGATTCGGGGGAGACCTCCTCTTTTGCAGTCAAGGTTATGATCGCTTGGGGGAGATCCCGTCTCCCGCTGATGCTGACACCGAAGTTGAAGCTGAGGTCCGAAGGAGACCTCGTCTTCTGTAGTGAAGCTTGCCGTAGACTCTGTGGCTAGGCCTTGAACCTTGCTCACGTTAGGACGAGGTTCTCCTCTTGTTCCTAACGGGCTGTGGGGGCACATCCGGACCGTCGTCCTCGCTTCTCCCCCCATCCCGTCCTTCGTGAACGGGGTCCTTCGACTTTGCTCACGCTAGGACGAGGTTCTCCTCCTGTTCCTAGCGGGCTGTGGGGGCACATGAGGACCGTCGTCCTCGCTTCTCCCCCCATCCCGTCCTTTGTGGACGGGGCCTTCGACTTTGCTCACGCTAGGACGAGGTTCTCCTCCTGTTCCTAGCCGGCTGTGGGGGCACATGAGGACCGTCGTCCTCGCTTCTCCCCCCATCCCGTCCTTTGTGGACGGGGCCTTCGACTTTGCTCACGCTAGGACGAGGTTCTCCTCCTGTTCCTAGCCGGCTGTGGGGGCACATGAGGACCGTCGTCCTCGCTTCTCCCCCCATCCCGTCCTTTGTGGACGGGGCCTTCGACTTTGCTCACGCTAGGACGAGGTTCTCCTCCTGTTCCTAGCCGGCTGTGGGGGCACATGAGGACCGTCGTCCTCGCTTCTCCCCCCATCCCGTCCTTTGTGGACGGGGCCTTCGACTTTGCTCACGCTAGGACGAGGTTCTCCTCCTGTTCCTAACGCGGCCGACTGCTCCTTTCCTGTCATCGCATAGATTTCGCATCCAGAAATAATATTTGCAGAGGGGAGGATTTTACCGAAGGGAAGTCGTGGACAGCGCGCTCTCGTTTGAGGGGTCGACGGGGTGTTGTTCCTCGGAGCTCCCTCGAGCAGCAAGTCCCGTCCAGACGACCTCCTCTATCTCCTGCCGGCCTTCATAATTTGGACCATGCTTCTCTTGACTTTGTCGCTGGGGATGACAATCACCGATGTAGCTAGCTCCTAGCTCCTCCCCGGGGTGGCGTTGACGACGCCGCGGGACGGCCAACCTTCTTGACCTTTCCAGTTACGGCAGTGCCTATAGCCGATCTTCTCCTTGATCGCACATGTTTGGAGAGGCCGTAGTCCTTCAGGTCTTGGCGGTTGGCTCTCGGCTTTGCCGAGAATTCGAGTTAGAGGAGCGGGTCGTAGTTGCGGAACCTTCCGGGAGGGGGGCTTCGTTCCGTCCTTGCCAGCGCCGAACTTTATTTTGGAGGTTGAGTTGAGGAGTTCGGCTTTCCACCGAGCTTCATTTTACCTCGATGCCGAGCTTTGGGGTGAGCCTGGCTTTTCTTCGAGCCGAACTTCATTCCTCTTTCCCACGAGACCCGCCGTGGGAGAACTTTCTGCTGCTCTTGTTCGGACGAGCTCGAGGGGAGCTCGGCTTTTCTCGCCCGAACTTCGTTCCGCCTTCAGTGAACACTTTGTAGGCGGTTCCTTTGGGGGACATTCTGGAGCGTGAGTTCGGCCTTACTTGTGCCGAACCTCGTTCCACTTTCCCGCGGAAGCTTCCGCGGGAGGACTTCATACTTCTTTTGTCGGAGCTTCCTCGCTGACGGGCTCATAGGTGGGTTCGGCCTTCCTCACGCCGAACTTCATTCCGCTTCAGCGGGGGAACTCCTGCTCTCCGTTTCTCTCTTAGGGGCGATTGGGCTCCTCCCTAAGGCTGATTCCTCCGCATTTCTTCGGCAATAAGTTCCGGGGTGGACGACCTCCTCATGCTGAACTCCTCAATTCGGTGCAAGCTCTTGTTGCTGGGAGACGGCGAATCGCTGATGCACCGAGATCTTTCCAGGGGCCATGTGAATGACGCCGTAAGGTGGCCGACCTTCTTGTAGTCTGGCTACGGCAGCGCCCTTAGCCGATCTTTTTCTGCTTCAGGCCGGTACCGGAGGAATTTACCCAGCCGACCCGTTCTGACGAGCTCCTCATCTTTCAATTTGAAGGCTTCCTCCGCACGGGCATATCTCTCGGCTCGAGCCAGCAGGTCGGCGAAGTCCCTGGGATACCTTTTTTCCAGAGAGAACAGCAAGCTATTTTTCTGAAGGCCGCCCTTAAGTGCGGCCATCGCGACAGACTGGTCCAGGTCCCGGACTTCCAATGCCGCGGCGTTGAATCGAGTGACGTAAGTCCGGATGGATTCCCCTTGCTTCTGCTTGACGCTCATCAGGGAATCTGAACCTCGGCTCGGTCGTCGGCTGCTGATGAAGTGGGCCGCGAACCGACTGCTCATCTGGTCGAAAGAGAAGATCGTGTTGGGCTTCAACGCCGAGTACCAGTTCCTCGCTGCTCCCTTTAAGGTAGACGGGAAGGCTCGGCACAGCACGGCATCTGAAGCGCCGTGAAGCAGCATCATGGCCCGGAAGGCCCCCAGGTGATCAACCGGATCAGAAGTTCCATCGTAGCTTTCCAGTTGAGGGAGCTCGAAGGTCGGTGGAACAGGTTCTTGCATGATTTTCTGCGAGAAAGGAGGGTCTGCACAAACGTCGTCACCACGCGAGGGGGGACGAAGTTCTTCAATTCGCCGGTTCATTTCCGAGAGCCTTTGGCCCAGCAGGTCCTCCCGGTCTCTGATCTCCAAGGCTTTCTGGTGAGATGGGCGCGAGGCTTCACCCTTGGTCGATCTATGATCCGAACAAGGGCTCTCCCTCCTCCGCCTCTCCAATCCCGGGTATCGGAGGTCGGGCTGCCCAGGCCGGTCGCTCTCGGACTGGATCATCCGACCTCGGAGAAGTCCCCGCGCCGGTCGGGCTGGCACTGGGACTTGTCGGTGCAGCACCGCCTGCACCGCCTCCGTGAGACCGCGAACGTGCTGGATGAGCTGGTTGAACTGCTCCGTATCCACTGCGGTTATTGACGGGGGCTGAGTCACCGGGGCCGGAGCAGGGACAGACGGACTCGGAGGGGATCGAGCCGCGGAAGCCGTCGAGCGCCGCGTCGAAGCCCTTCTGGGGGGCATTTCCTCTTTCCAGAGAAGGAATTCTGAAGAGGGAGAAGAGAGATCCGGAGCAGGGGAGGGAAATCGTCGCCGAGCACTCCTTTAAGAACAAGGGAACCTCGAAGGTTCAGTCCCTTCGTTCCCACAGACGGCGCCAATCTGTTGGTGCAGAAATCCGTCGCCGCCGGAGGTCGCCGCAATCGAGGCCGCTGGGCGCCGCCGGGGACCTGCAAAACGAAGTCCCGTCCCGGAACCGGTGGGGTGGTGGCTCCGGCAGGACCCTCCGACGGTCAAGTTAGTTTCCGACCAACAGTAATGGAGTGCTCCGGAATGAGTTCCGGAGCTTAGAGATGTGGAGGAGAGCTTAGAGAGTCGAGAGTTCAGAGAGCTTAGCCTTAGTATGTCGGGAGGGGTCCTTTTATAGCGGAGCTTAGTTGATGGTGACGGCTGTGCCGTCTGGCAGAGAGTCGTCGGGCAGCATGGAGTTTGGTACGGAGAGGAAGGCGTCGTCCGGTAGATCGTGGGAGCCATACCGGCGAGCCGTGGGCCGCATGGAGTCCGGTACGGAGAGGA